>JAJEJO010004109.1:340246-390373 GCA_020662805.1 Glaucomys volans
GTCTGCCACCTGGGCTGTGGAGGAAGGCCGGGAGGCGGTCTGGCTGGAGCACTGAGGAGGAGAGGAAGCAGGAGGCCACGTCACAGAAGGTCCTACAAGTGTGCAAAGGAACGGCGCCTGTCCTGGGCAGGCGGAGACTCAGCCAGATCTGCTCTGGGAAGGCACGGGGGCCTCTGTTATCCACCCTCCTCGCCACCAGAACCACCTGCCCTCTCCCGGTGACTTCCAGCCACAGGACTCCGCTGTCTCGCTTGGTGCTGAGGTTCCTGTAGATGCTGCAGGAAGGGCTGCTGGTTCACGAAGCTCATAAACCATCCTTTAATTTAGGTCAATCTTAGGAGAATTTATTAATATAGTGGTTTGGGAGGCTTATGGGGAAATATTAATATGATCCCAATTGATGGATCCTGCAGGAATTGTGGCTATCAGAACGGCGTGCTTGCGTTCATCCGTTTGCTTCAGCAAGCAGCAGTTACAGTGCAGTGTTAATTGTTTGGCTTAAAAGTGTAATTTATTTTTCACTGCTGAATTAGCAATACTTAGATGTATTATGCATGCTTTAGCAAAGAGAGCAGATTAGTTAAGTTTCCGCACGTGATTCTGAGAGGCCTGTGTCTGAATTGAGTGTGATCTGCGCGAGCCAGCCGACCTGTGCGGGACATGAGTGGCACCACATAAATTTAGCATCTGTTTTGGGCAAAGCTGAAATTACTGAGTTTTATTCATAAAATATTTATGCCCTATGTGTGCAGCGATTGCTGCTCGGTGCCAACGGAATGATTTTCTACCTCAAGAAGCAAATGAGTTTCCAACTTGTTAGACTTAACCCCGATGTCCATATGTTCAGTTCGCTTTTTTTCATATCCAGGAGAATGGTTCATGAATATGTAGTAAGCAGTTTTTGTTTCTTACAGTTGTGATTCCAGAATCAATGTGACTATAAGCAGAGAGGTAGCTAGTTAAAAATGCACATGTCAGTTTCTGGGAGAAGTGACAGAGCAAGGGCTGGAGCACGGACTTCCAACCTGTAGCTGTCGGGTCTTGAGGTGGCCCGGCCCCTCCTGCACCGTGTACCCCTTCTGCCTGGTCAGTATTGGCCAGAAAGGCTACATCCCTCGGAATTCCTTCAACCTCTCAAAGGGTGATGATGATGAAGAAGATAGTGAAGAACCACTTTGCATTTTGCTTAGAAATGACGCAAGGCTAGACACAGGGACGAATTCGTAGAAATAAACCAGAGTCCAAGAAAAGTGGTGAGCCACCTGCAGATCCCACTGCGTCCTCCTGCTTTGCACGTGACAGCCATGGTGGGAAACCTGGCCAGCCATGCAGGTGCACACAGCTCAGGTGACAGCCACACTGCACTCAGGGCGGGGTCACGACACAGGGGGACACGTGGCCCTTCACCTCACACCCGGCAGCAGGGCAGAGGCAACCAACGTGGCCCCAGCCTGTCGAAGACGAAACTCAGAGACACTGAGCGTGAGCTCGTTTAGGTCCAAGTGAGGAAATAAGGTCTTCGAATATCTTTTGCTTTCCAGTAAAAATTGTGGAAAAACAGATTCAAAATTATAAAGGTAGAGGAGTTGAGTGTGGGAAAGATATTTTCAGATGTTTGCTCTACAGTTTTTGAATTTGGCAGTGAACATGAATTCAGTTGTTAATATTGTTATCCAAGAGCAAAACCAGGAAAATAAAAACGAAGGAACACTATACCGGGCACAGAAAAGCACAGGCGACCTCAGTGAAGTCCTGGAGGGAACCTAGCAGGGTGTCCCCTGTGTGCAGTGGCCTGCTCTTCTGTCCCTCAGCCAGCAGGACCAAGGTGCAGACCGCTCCCCCATTCCCCTGGGAGCGGGGCCATCGCTGTCTCTGCCCACTCAGCCGGCGTTGTGGCACGTGGGTGGTTGTTGGGATCTACCTGGAGGAGTCTGGACACTGCCGAGGCGTGTCTCTGGGTCTTGCTCTCAGGAAAACTGATCCCAGGGGTGTCCCCTGAACCTCAGCCTCCCCAACAAGTTCTGAGTGGCCTCCTTGGGGGTGATGGGGCACAGGGAGGCCGAGCAGATGTGCCCAGTGCAGGGCCCCAGTGCGCACAGGACCAGGTCATGCCAGCAGGCTCCACCTGCGTCAACGTAGGTGCATTCAGGTCTCCACCTGGGGTGGTGCCCAGTCTTGGGACAAGGCCATTACAACTGTAGACTCCGTCCCCCCGTGCTTCAGGTGTGCTTGCTCAGAGCAGGGTGCGGAAGCTTCATGGCCTGAAACTCCAGAAAAACCTCTGTGTTTAGATTATCCCACGGTTTATTTTGAAGTCCCATTTCTCTGTACGGATTTCTATGTTAAAATATAAAGTTCAACAATGAATGTACTACCAAGGTCACTAATGACTGAGCGATTAGGGAAGGAGACAGCAGCACTTGGACTGGTTGTTAAGATACCCAGCTTGGAACAGCGAGATGTAAGGAGAGAGCAGTTTAAGCACAGGGGCAAAAGCTGTGTCTTGGATTCCAGACTCACACCCTGTCATCAGAGTGGAAGGCCTGGGATAGGCGAACTTGTTAAGTGGCACGATCTCTCTAGGACTCAGCGCACTCATCCCTTCGAGGGGAATATTTGTGACAGCCTCACAGAGCTACTGTGCTCTTGTTATGAATGTAACTTACCTTGGACGTTACTCAGTATGTGAGGATGGCGACTGGGCCCTTGGGAATATTTTTCATGAGTGACAACAAAGGGAAACTTGATCACACACACACACACACACTCTCTCACACACACACTTTCTACTCCAATTTTTGCAGAAAATATCTTCTACAAAACACATAAAACAACTACCAAAGCCCACAAACCCTAAGCACATAGCCATCTCCCTTTTCCACTTCAATCCTCTCCAGGTCCCTTTTACCCAAGCAGGAGGCAGGGGACAGTCACCAAGCCCCACAGAGCCAGGACAGCCAAGGCAGGTCCTGAGGCCCTGGGTGCTGGGTGTGCAGGGATGTGCACACTCAGTGTGCAGTGCAAATTGCATTTGATTCTCCAAATACTGGTGTTAATTCTAGAGAATTCCTGCTTCTGGTGGTGCAAAGTAGATTCTATGATATTAACTCCCCTGCCAATCATAGACTAAATGTCAAAAAATAAATTATTTGAAGAACCTCAAGGGTTACCAAAGCCAGACAAAACAGAAGGGAAATTTAGCAATGAAGGAGAAGAGCGACAGGAAGGAGATGCACCTTTTTCTCTCTTTCCCTACGAGGCCGTGTTTCCAGGTCATGGGTTCGAGTTCAGGCAGTCAAAGGCTGTCCTTTAGTGTTAAGGAGCAAAGTTAGAATTGAGGAGTGTCAGAGCTGCTGAAATTGAGGAAGAATCCCAGAAAGCCAGCTGGTGGACTGGCTTTGCTGCATTTGAGTGGACACATCTCAGTGTGGCCCACCGTCAGGATAGACCGTATTCCCGGGGGCCTGTTCCCTCCTGGTACGCATGTCTCTCTCCAGCGGTGGGCAACTCCTGAGAGCCCTCTCCTCAGGTCTGAGTCTTCCAGCTGGCAGCCTGACTCGAGACTCTTACGGACCCGTGAAGGCTCACCCCTTCCTCTGCAGTCAGGACTCAGTGGTGGAGTCCTGGAGGGAATGCATGGCCACTTTGGAGGCTGGCTTATTTGTAGCTCTTTCCTCATACCTCACCATAGTGAAACAGAAGGTGAAAGTGCTACACAGGAAAAGAAATGGGAACACAAAGTCCAGAGTTAAGGGGGTACCAGCAGACCTACAAATGACCTAGACTTTGGAATTAGCAGAAAATGAATTTAAAATTGTCATGATAGGTATGTTGAGGAGTCCGTGGAATAGGCGGATAAAATAAAGTAGCTGTAATGATGGAAAAGTCAAGAGAGAGGGGACGGTTGCCACAGTTAGGCATTGATAAAAGAAGAATTCTAGATATAAAAAATATAATACCTGAAATGAAAAATTCGTAAGACAGGATCTGTGCAAAAAAGACGGAACACGAGAGAACAAAGAATCAGTGAACTTGAAGACAGGTAAGTAGAAATGATCCAACCGCCCACAGGAGAAAAAAGGCCTAAAACAGACAGCAGCAGCCGCAGCCCTGAGCTGATGCCCGGGGGACTCCCAAATGGGCAGGCGAGGACGTGAGCTGGGTCCCAGAGCAAGGGAAAGGCACCAGACCGGGCATCAGGCTTGGTAACCCTGGACCACACATTTCATCAAAAACATGATCCCAGACCCAGAAAGCCTCCAGGTCAGCAAATGGGGGAAAAGCCACTCTTAGCACATCATGAGCCAGGGAGAAGCAGTGATGGAAAGAGTCTTGTAATAGCCAGAGGGAAAAAGACACGGCTCACAGAAAACAGGACACTTCCCATTAGACATAGTTCAAACCAGGAAAACAGAGCGAACTCTTTTAAATATTGTTAGAAAGAAAAAACAGTGCTGATACAGAATACGATGTGAAATAAACACACTCTCTGGAATTTAAGTTAAAATAACAATATTTTCAGATAAGCAACAAATTAGAGAACTTGGTGCCAGCAGCCCTACACTGTAAGGAATGCTTAAGAAATTCTCCCACAGAATCAAAACGATGTCATGGTGAAATAAGGGAGATAGGAGCTCTGTGCAAGCAGCAGGTCTGCCGATGCCACGCCAGTGACAGATGTGCACGATTCTGACGGCAGGTATCAGCAGCTCCAGGTTGACTCACTGGGGTGAGTTCAGATGCATCTGAGAGAAAAGACTAAAATGAAGCCGGGTGCGGTGGCGTATGCCTGTAATCCCAGCACTTGGGAGGCTGAGGCAGGAGGATTTGGAGTTCAAAGCCAGCCTCAGCAACTTAGCGAGGCCCTAAGCAACTCAGTGAGACCCTGTCTCTAAATAAAATACAAAACAGGGCTGGGGATGTGACTCAGTGGTGGAGTGCCCCTGGGTTCAATCCCCAGTACCAAAAAAAAAAAAAAAATGACTAAAAAGAGCACAGTCAGAAACCAACAGCAGAGATATGATCAAGTGCTAAAATTATTTGATCAACCAAGAAGGAGGTAGGGAAAAAGTGCAAAAGACAAAGGAACAAAAGAAAGCAAATAAGAAGTTCTTAAGTTTAAATTTAATCCATTAATAATTACATTAAATGTTAATGGACTTGACACTTCTGTTAAAAGGAAGAGTTTTCAGAATGAATAAAAAAGCAAGACCAATCTATGTGCTATCTACAAGAAACACAACTTTAAAATGAAGATAGAAATGTTGGGAGCAAAAATGTGTGAACTTTTGTCATACAAACACCAGACATAATCCAGCTGGGGCGGTTGTTTCATCAGCCAGGAACGCGGGAAAGTGAGAAAGAGGGGACCCTTGTATCAAGATAAAGGAAGCATGCATCAGGAAGCTGTAAAGACATCGCAGCGGGTGTTAAAACATTGGAAGCAACATATCACTGAAGAAAAGACTGACAGGCCTCAAACATAGTTGGAAATTCTAACTCCATTTTCTTCATAATTGATGAAACAGACGAGCACACTGAAAAGCCATTATGGATATTGAAATGATCACTTCCAACAGACTTGGCCTAGTTGATGTTTATAGCATCCTGAGCAGCAATTCCATTTCTGTATTGTTTGCAAATGCACATGCACCAGTATAAACCATGTGCTGTGCCATCAGGCAGACCTTAACACACCGGAAAGCACTGAAGCCACACAGAGTCTGAGCATAAAGAAGTGATATTAGAAATGAAGAATAATAAAGTGTGTTTAATGTCCTCAACCCTTTGAAGATTATCCAAGATACTGCCAAAGAAACCCACAGATCCAATTGAAATCTCAAGGAATTAGAACATATTTTTAACTTAAATAATACTGAAAATACAGCACATCCAAATTTTTAGGATGCAGGAATGGAAGCTTTTGAAGGAAAATTGATATTTAACAATGCTTAGAAAGAAGAGAATTTAAATTAATAATAGATGGGGCTGGGGATATAGCTCAGTTGGTAGAGTGCTTGCTTTGCAAGCTCAAGTCCCTGGGTTCAATCCCCAGCAACGCCAAAAAAAAAAAAAAAAAAAAACCAAATTAATTAATAATAGATCCTAAGGAAGTTAATTTTTAAAAAACAACAAATTCCAACAAAATGATGAAGAAGAGGAGGAGGAGAATTCAGAAGGAAACAATGAGCTAGAACACCTTGAGTAGAAAACGAAGATCAGGAAATGCACAGCAGGGACTGATTATTGGGGGGGAAAGTGAGACCAATAAAACTTTAGCTCTAGTAGTAATGAAAAAGGAAAGTACGGAAATCATAAAAGTCAGGAATAAAAGGGATGGTATCCCGCAGATATGCAAAGGACAACAGGAAAATTAAATGGGGAACTTTGTGCCCATCAGTTGAACAAGTTGGATGAACAAATTCTTTGTCATACACGACTCAACAAAATTCCTGTTGGTTGGGGTCTCCATGTGGGGGTCTGCGTGACCCTCCCTGCTGGGGAAGGCCTGCCCTGGTGGGTGGCAAGATGGGCCTGACGTCTCCGGGGGCAGCCGTAGCACCCTCAGCCTGGTGCAGAAGGCACATGCTCCTCCCCTGGCCCACGGCGTGCACCACCCTAGTGGATCACTATCTGTCCCTACTTAGAGAAACTGAGAATAATAACAAATGGGAGTCTTTAAATATCGCAGAGACCAGGAACAAAAGAATCCCTTGAACATTATTCTTACAGGAATAAAAAGAATTAGGTGTTTTATATCTTAAAATGGATGTAAGGGCTGGGGTTGTGGCTCAGGGGTACAGCACCTGCCTAGCATGTCAGAGGCACTGGGTTCGAGTCTCAGCACTGCATATAAATAAATGAATAAAATAAAGGTCTGTCAGTATCTATTAAAAAATGGATGTGAAAAGGCCGTCCTGGCCGGGGCAGTGACCGTGGGAGGTGAAGTGCTGCCTGAGAGGTACAGGGTCAGAGGAGGGAAGAGCTTGTGCAGCAGCAATGCTGGGGCGGGGCAGACCTCACCGTCCCTGCAGCAGAGGTGACCCTGGAGCAGAGGTGACCCTGGGCAAGCATCTGTGCAAGGGAGAAGAGGCGGCCAGGGCAACGGGCACTCGCAGCCCAGTGGGATGGGCCTGAGGGGCCGCCCAGGACAAGGGCAGAGGCATCTGAGCTGTGCCGAAGCCAAGGAGGACACTCAGGTCACCCACCCTGGCAGCCGACCAGCCAGACCCCATGCCAGACCCCACTAGAGGGTCCCCAGCACCTGTCCTGACCAGGGTCTCCCTCCTCCGTCCTGCCTGTTCTTGTCTCCCGGGACGCCAGCCTCACCATGGGGTCGAGCTGTCGGTCCTCGGCATGGACACCATCCCGGAGTCATGTCCTGCAACCGTGCCCCACTGCAGACTGCCCAGCACGAGCCCTCAGTGGCTGTCCACCTGCTCTGTTCTCAAGGTTCCAAGCCCATTCGTCACGACAGCGGCTGTCCTGCTCTCGCGTCCCTGGGAGTGACCTGTGGCTGCCCTTGTGCCCTGCGCGGCTCCCACTGCCTGTCTGTCCTGGCTCCTCGGCCTCGGCCACCTTCGCCCTGCTGCCTGCCTGGTGGACTCTAGGAAGCGGCCCCCTGCCAGGGTCCTACACCTCTCCTGAGGCTTCTTGGGCTCTCGTCGCCTCTGCCTCTGAAACAGCGCTGCTCCGCTCGCTCCCTCCCATCCCACACCTACATGGATGTCCTCCGGGTCTTCCTCACCTCTCCCCACGCCTCTGCGCGTCCACCCTTTAGGTCTGAAAGCACACATCTGCTGTCTGACGGGTTCTCCACATCTGCCTCTAACTTCCACCTCACTCGACAGTGGAAGGCACACAGCACGTTCCGTTTGATGTGCCGGACCTGGAACACAACTTCCCTTAAAGCCACAACTTTAAGGAAACATCCAGATGAATGCACTTCTTACCGCAGCTGGCAAGGTGGCAGCAGGAGGCCTTCGGGCAGCTCCGGAGAGTCCCCGAGGAAGGGCAGAGGTCAGACAAGGGTGCAGCAGGCTCAGGTGACACGAGAGACCCAGGGGAGGCACCCCAGGAGGGAGGCGCCTCTGCAGGCTTGCAGCCCAGGCTGGATGGCAGGCCACCCAGGTGGCCAGAGGATCCCCCTACCTGTGCCAGCAGGTCCAAGACAGAATTCTTCCTGCCACCCCAGCTGGAAGCCGAGTGGGCACAGTGAGGGGCCATCCTGCCCTGCTCCTGAGGACACCATGCAGATGAGGCAGAGATGACGCAAGCTGGAAAGGCCCTGGCCACGCAGCTGCCCCACAGCACAGACGGAACAGGGAGCAGGCCTCCGAGTCCCAACGTGAGGGACCCCAGTTTCAGAGGCAGCCAACGTTCAAGCTTCCCCAGGAAGGGGTCGCACTAGCCCCCTGAAGAAGGTGCAGGCCAGCCACCTTGCCCTTGGACCCACTAATGGCCTCTTTAGAAAAAGCAGGACGTGGCCCTTTTCTTGTGGACTCTGCTTGCTGTCAGCAGCTGGTTGAGGTGGCAGTACTCGCCAGAGTCCTCAGCATCCTGGGCCAGGCTCGTGGTGCCAGTCACTTCCCAGAAGTGTGCAGCCCGCAGCAGAGCTGGAATGTTCCACCCTCACCCTTCCTTCAGCTTGCTGGCCTTGGGGGTAAGGGGGGCCTGCCTGGTGGCTCCCCTCACCTGCACGACGGTGTTAGGCCAGCAGTGCTGGGCCATGTGACTCCACTCACCAGGCCACTTGATCAAAGGACATCTACCTCCCACTTGGAAAGCGCTATCCTTAGACTCGGAAATGCTGCATAGAAATTCTCCAACCAAGCGCGAGGCAAGGACGTCTGCTCCGACAGCCACTTAGCATCGCCCTGGAGGTGCTAGTCAGCACCAGGAAGCAAGGATGTGAGTACCACCCCACCCTGCCCTGTGACAAGGAGGACTCAGACCCGGTTTCCCGGAAGCGGAGATTTCACAATCAAACGTGTACTCTTAGGTACTTGATTTTATTGAGGTATCACTGCTCTTGTGTTAAGAAGTCATTCTCCCCTTCATTCCTAATACAATGTCTTCAGAATTGTCAATTTAGAAAAAAAGTCATCGAGCATTACCTATACACATAGGCCTCGGGTGGCGGTGATCTCACAGGAGGGCCCGTGGGGAGAGCTGGAAGGAGTCAAGGTCACTGGCCCCTGTTATGTCCACGTGCTCAGAGCTGGGGTTCAGAGGGATGCTACGCCAGAGCTGGGGGCTGCATTTCCCTGCACCTGGCTCAGCCCACACCCACTCATTAGCCCCGGGACCCTGGAGAAGAAATGGTGGGGCACGAGTCAACCCAGAAATGCTGGTTAGAGAACAAGATTCCTCTCCATCTGTGAGGTACAAAGTGACCTTATGAATTACCAACAGGCGTGGAAAGGACTTGTTCCCGCTCTGACTTCATCGTGAACACTGCTGCCCTGAAAGCCCTTCGGCTGCCTGCGGGGGCAGGAGGTCCAGCTTGGGAAGTGCTGCGTACTGCTCTGCTTTGAAGGTGGCTTAGCTGCCGGTCTGTGCGTCTCTTGTGGGGGCAGAAGCGTTGGATCATCAGCTCCTCCAAGCAACCTTGGGCCCCGGGAGACCTTGGGCTGGGTTGAGGGTGAGGCCTTCCATCTGCCATGTGGACCTGTTTCACCCCTCTCCCACCCAGGAGACCCTCCGGCCCCCACGCAGGGTCCCAGAGAAGCCCCAGGGCTCCATGAGCACAGTTCAACCTGTCTCCCCGGGTGCTGGCCTCAGCTGTCCAGGCAGCCTGACAGCAGCCTGATGCCCCCACAGGCCACCCAACAAGGCTCAGGGCTTCTGTGTGAACTGAGTGACCAACGCTCTGAAGGACATTTAGATGTGCCCATATCCACTGCACGGCAGCTCCGTGACCACAACCCAGGCCTGTACCCCTGCCTCTGCCCCTGCCCATGGCTCTGCCCCAAGCGGCCCTCGCTGCAGCCCACACGCACAGAGCGCAGCTTCCTCTGCAGGTTCCTCGCGCTCCAGCTCGCTGCACGTGGGAGGCTTACCTGCAAGCTGCTGCTGAGCTGCTTGACTGCGATGGTGCAGTCTCTGTTGGCTGCAGCTGTATTCCTTCCCCTCCTGGGTACGAAACCTGTGCCCCTGGTGACTGGCACAGTGCTGGGTGCTGTGCACTGGCAGTGCCCTCCTCCACACAGTGCAAACTTCAGACACGTTGTCAGTGCCCGCCCCTCAGGCAAGCTGCAAGCCCAGGGGGGTGGTCATCAAGTCCTGTTTCCAGATCACCACTCACTGGGCAGACGAAGACAAGGCTGCGCCCTGGGCTGTGGGACCATCCCTCGGCTTGGGGATCACGAAAGCGACCATGTCCCTAGATCACAGCAGCTCAGTGCCACCAAGAAGAGGCAGGAGGAACGGGGAGGTAGAGCTGGGAGGGAACTCCTGGAGAGCGCCACACACTCAGGGAGCCTTTCCACAAACAGAAGCCTGTAGTCTTGATTTTACATTAAATTTTTGATCATTTTTATCATTTAAAAAATAGAAAATTAACTCTCAAATGAGTTTTCCTAAGTCTTTAAGATTTAATTCAATAGCAGTTTATTTAAAAATAGCAATACTCCATATTTGAATCATCTCATTGAAAAGAATGCTGTTCTCCTAGGATTTATTTGTATTGAATTCTTACTGGGAGGGACAGGTTGTGAGTGAGATCTCTACGTGATTCTCCATCTGTGACATTACACAGCAGTCGACCAGGACGGAGTGGACAAACACACGTTAGTCTTCATCCCTTCATTGTGCATGGGTTCATTCCTTGATTCAAAGACTCTCTGGTTCAGTGCTGAGATCTGCTGGCGCGGTGCGGTTCTGGGGCTCGGGATGCCAAGTGACTAGGAGGACCTTGATGTGTTTAATCAAAACCCAATTTGCCTGCTGTGTCACTGGACAATGCTCTGTGGTTGTCCATTTGTGTCCCTCCCTCTCTGGTCCCCTTCCCTTTGTGCTGGTTCTCGCCTTCCCCATGGCTAGGTAGTTAGGGGCACTCGATGGAAGCTGATGTGATGAGCCGGCACTAGACACCCTGCTACCCCGGGGCTTCTGAGCTTGAGCCATCCTGAGAAAAAAGGGCCCGGGTTCCCGAACAAGAAACACAGAGCCCGCCCCAGCACACAGCGATCCTCAGTCTCGGGCAGGAACGTGTGTGGGTGTGGAGTCCCGGAGGGCTGCCTACGGTGTCAATTACAGATGGTCTAAGGACACACCTGACACACAGGTGTGTGCCAGGGTCTGGAGGCAGTTGTGTTCCATGCTGAGAGGGAAGCCCTGCAGATCACGCCGTGATGCTGAGACCAAGTCTCCCTGGGCAGACTTGGTCTGGCCACTGTCCTGACCCTTGACAGAGAGTGGTTCATTCAGCCTCCAGCAGCCCAGCGGCAGAAGGACCCTGTCCCCAACGAGGGGAGCTGACTGAAGCAGCACCCAGCAGTGGACATAGGAGTTTGACGGCTAGACCACACCTGACCAGAACAGCCACTGGACACTCCCCTTAGTGGCAGAAAAGGGCAGTCCTGACAAAGAGAATCAGGCTCTGGCACTCTGCTGGAAGAAGGGCTGTCTGCCGTGGCCTGCGGGTCGTGTGCACCATGCACACCTCCCATGTGATGGATACGCAGGCGTCAGTGTGTGTGCAGACGTACTTCTGCTTCAGCTTACATCTCTAGAAATAGGCAGTCCGCAGGTGTGATGGAGCACACCTGTAATCCCTGCTATTCGGGAGCTGAGGCAGGGGACTTGCCAATTTGAGCCCAGCCAGGGCAACTTAGTGAGAACCTGTCTCAGAAAAAAATAAAAAGGGCTGGGTTGTAGCTCAGTGGTCAAGCATCCCTGGGTTCAATCCCCAGGGCCACAAAGAAAAAGGAAGAAGCAGGAACCCTCTCCTCGGCTGGCATGGAAAGATGCCAGCCTTTTCCTGCTGCCAACACAACTGCCATTGAAGGCCACCCTGTCCCCTCTACCTGGAGTAGGGCCCTGCCTCACAGGTGACACTGCTGTGGCACAGGGACTCCCGCTCGCCACGTTTGTGTGTCTGCGATGTGCCGTTGTGCATGCTCACGACTTCACACACCGGTCACTCCCTTGAAGGACCACATGCGCCGCTCAGCCAGGGCACTGGTCATTTTGCTATAAAGCTGTAGCTCAGTACTCCAAAAGGCAATAAGGAATTGACCATGAGCATCAGATGTAAAAATAATCTCAACCTGAGTTTCAAAGGAGCTCCGTGCGCTGTGTGGAGCTCTGTGGGGCCGCCTCAACCTGCCTCTTGCCTCCCTCCCAGGGTTGCAGCCAAGGATGCTGCCTTGTGGCTCTGAGCCTGGAATCATCCGTGGGGGCTGCAGTGCGGGCTGGGGACTGTCTCTGAAGTGCAGCTGTTCTTTTTTTGCTATACTTTGGGAACCAGTGTGAATTAAAACCATTCCTGGAAGGTTGTGCATCGAACCAGGAAGGAATGAATAACTTCCATCAGACATCCCTATATTTCATGTCAAGGCCCTGCCATGTTGTCTGGAAGAAAATCCATTTAATGAGCACCATCCTCAGAAGCTTGGTGAGCCCATGCTGCATGGACACTGCCTGACCCTTGACGTCAGAAATGCTCCTGAAAACCCAGCACCCCCTCAGCCCACCTGCCGATGGACAGTGGCCAGCAGGGCTCGGGCCAGCCTGGTGCTGCGATTTCAGCTGCTCCGATGGAGCAGCTTGGGAGTCCACTCTTCTGCCATCCAGGCAAAGGTCCATGTTCCCCGATTCCCGCAGGCCTTCCGTGTCTGGCACAGCCCGGAAAGGATGAGGCTCAGGGTGACCTGACATCCACAGCTTCGTGTCTGAACGAGGCAGGGCCCCGGCCCTCTTTCCACTTTGCTTCCATTAGTTGAGAATCCCCCTTGTCCTTTTTAATTTTTAATTACCATTGTCTGTTCACCTTTGTTTTACCCATGACATCTTCAATTTAAACAGTATCAGAGAGGTTGATGTGAACAGTTTTCTTTTCAGCTTAAGTGACTGCAGCTCGTTTAGCTGTTAATTATGCGGGGAGGTTTGCGTGGCTGAGCTGGTGATTTGAATATGCTGTCCGTGTCAGGTCCGCGTCTGGGCGGCTGAGCTTGGAAAAGGGTTATGATGATGTATATGTGGTTCATGGCTAAGTGGGCTAATGAAAGTACCTCATTTAATCAAACACAATTAATTAAATTAACTTATGATATTAACCCATCTTTCCGTGCATGTATAATTTATATTAATTGATTCGCTGCATTCGAGTTGGCCAATCAGGTGGGATGCTGACAGCCTAAGGACCGAAGGGGTGTCATTAGCATTACTTTGATGCAAACCATAATTGATGGGTCAGTGTGTTTTAGGGATGGAGCAAAAGCTTTGCTAATTGTCATAAGAAGTTGAAATTGATTGCGTCTGCATCAGTACATAAATTTAAATTGATTAATGTTTTGTTCTAAAATTAATGTCCATTCTGGATGGGTGATACAATGCTTTATTTATTGGATTCATTAATGCAGTCTAAGGAAAAAATAGTGTTGAAGTTAGGTAACTGAGGGTAGATCATCAAGCCTGAGTTCCCTGGAAGCTTCCTGGGGACACAGCTTTCCTCCCCCAGCTGCCCATTGCAAGCAGCTCTTTACTTTGCTTGAGCATGAAGGCCTCCTGAGACCACCCAGGTCAGGCGGAGCTTTGCGTTCAAGCTCTTCGCAAGACAATTACCAAGGAAAGCACCTTACAGGTGGGGAAGGGCACGGGGCTCCTGGCCAAGGGGGGCCTGAAATGTGACCCTTGCTGGCCAGGCTAGGAAGCTAGCCATTGTCACCATTTATTCCAACCTCCTCTGCAGAACAAGAAACTGCTCTCAAACTTGCTTGAATTGCAATTTATCCTTTACAGCCAATTGACAGAGATCATGAAATCTGAAATCACAGACGCTTTATTAGAGCATAGAATTTAAGCCTCGGCTGCATTTTTCATAGTGATGATTTTGACTCTGAGATTCTCCAGCTAATGTGATTTGGGACCTGTGTTTACTTATGTTTTTAAAACCGGCATTTAATTTTGTAGATTTCTTAACCTGTCATCTGATGTTTTAAAGAATAGTTCCTCAAAGCATTAGATTTAATAATCTAAATGCATATTCAGATTATCATTAGTAACACAAATGCACTGAGAATGTAGAGTGAGAAATCCCTGAAAAATCAGTTTAATTCATTTATGACTCCTTTTTTTTTTTCTTTCCAAGGAAAGCTTAACATCTGCTTCTTATAAACCGATTTAAATAGAAAATGTGTAATGCATCCTTTTACCAAATGGCTCTTTTTTTATTGATGGAATAAAGCAGTTTGGCGGTTTTGGTTTTACTGCAGTCCTCTTAGGAATGGGACATCTCCATTTTCACAAGGAGACGTTTGGACTGCACACACTGGAGAGGAGATTAGGTGTCCCTCTCCGCTGCCTTTTTGAAGTATGCAAAGCCTCGGTCACCACGGTTTCCTGAGTCTGAAGCTGTGGGATCGTATTCAAATCTCACTCCATGCGGGGGCACTATGGAGTAACGAACGATGACTGGCTCTTAACTTCTCCTTAACTTTTGTGGTTGTGTTAATGGTTGCTCGGCACTTGTTTTCTATTGTCAGATTTTAAGGACAGCAATTCAAAACTAAGTCATATCACTGTGAGACAGCGTGACGAGCTTCACCATGACTGCGATTGTGTGTGCTGTGCTGGGAAATGAAGTTCTCGTCACTCGCTTAAATTATGTTTAGTGCTCCTGTTTTATATACTCTAGATTGATACACGCCAAGTATATGCCACACACATAAAACACACACATTTGTGTGTGTGCGAGCTTATGAAGCATCCAGCAGAAAACCAGCTTGATCCGAGCGTTCATACATTTTGATTTTCTCTTCGAAATGGAAGAAAGTTCATTGCTTATTCTTTCAAAATATTAAAAATGCAATCTCCTTTCTTAAAAAAAAAAAGAGGGGGCTTCTTTAAGACACACAAAGCAGGCAGAGCTCTTCTCACTGGATTGCTTTCCAGTGCTCGTGGTTAAACCCACTGGCCATCCTGGAGACAGGCGGGGAGGAAAGAGGAGGTGCTGCCCGGTTGGTAGGCTCTGGCATGTTAGGAAACAGCCCAGACAGGGCTATCAGCTTGCAACATGAAAGTTTACAGCATAATCTGGGAAAAATTTTAGCTGTTTTAAAAATTGCTGTTGTGATATTGCTGCTTTTGATGCTACTCTGAAGCACATGAGGAGAAAAGCTGGCTGTGTTCTTGCATATTGGCAAGGGCAGAATTCAAATGAGCATCTTGCGAATCACGGTCTCACTTGTAAATATTTGCTGGCATTTCTTAAGGTTGGGGGTAACAAAGATCGTGATTTAAAATAATATTGTCTTCATTTAGCAGTTATGTGAATGGGTCACAGATGGTCTAAGAGAAAATTAGCATTGTTTTGTTAAAAAAAAAGAACTTAACTCTATGCAGAATGTGGTGGCAGTTGGAATAATTATTTCCTTAATCAGGTAGTGGTTTATACTACAGCAAAGCAGGCTCTTTCTGTTCACACCATGCAGGGGAGGGGACTCTGGTTCCCAGCACTGCCACAGCTTCCTCTGTCACGGGCAGGTTGGGGTCCCCCATGGATGCTGGAATTACATGCCACATGTAGCTTGCTGTCCAGACCTGGCCCACAGGCCAGTGCTGGGGTTTACTAGGAGCCACATTTCAGAATTGTAATTATCAGTTTGTCTTCATGTCCCCTGCTGAAATTCTGCGGCTCTTTATCTCAGACCCCAGGTAGAACAATTCTGCCAGCAGTAGGTGTCACTGCAGTCAGTAAGAATTATTTTGGAGAATTGCTAAAGAAAGGAAAAGGATTTCCAAAGTGCAGAAGGAAGAATGATCACAGGATCTGGAAGTAGAATGAGGGTATGTGGCACGTTGCCTTGAACGGAGAGTTATTATGGCCTCCAGGATTGAGAGGGCGTGAAACCACCCTCAAAGTCTTTCCATGCTTCCCGGAGCTTGGTGTGTGTCACAAACCCTGCTTGGCCCTGGGAAGGAGCCTGGCAGCGCGGTCCCTGAAGACCAACCCCTTCTCCTGTCTGCTCCCCGCTTTTATGAGATGGTCTCCGAGGTACAGTGTCAAACAGGCCCACCATTACCAGAGCATAATCTGCAATCTGAATCCTGCGGAACCACTGAGCGCTTCGGGTCAGACACATCTGTGCGCCTCAAAGAGAGCTTTGAGGTATAGCTGCAAAAATACTTCTCAAAAAGGGAGAAAATATTTTTTAATGAAGTCATTAAGAATTTATTTTAAAGGTCACTTTATGAACGTTGGCAAGATTTTTCCTAACACCGTACAAGGAGATAATGCTGCAGAAGATTGAAGTAATTATCCATGTCAATTTAATGTGGGCATATGGGTTCCCAAAGAATCCTGCGAGAATTCCCTTGCATTTTCCATGCTGGACTCCTGGGCAGGGACAACTGTCAGGCATGCTGACGGCCACTGAGGTTTTGTTTCACATAAGCACATCCTCAGCCTATGCACCAACAGCATCTTCTTGGTTTCTATTTCTTAATGCTCTGAGGAGAGAGATTCTTCAGCTTCATACTTCAGCTGTTTTAACCACACTGCCCAGTTCTGCTCCTGCCTGGCCCACTGCGTAAAGAGGGGAGCGAGTGCAGAATCAGGCACCCCGGGTGGCTGGAGCGAGCGGCTGAGTGATCTGAGCAAGGCGCAGCCAGCGTTTCGGAGGTGCTGGCCTGAGATATACGTCCTGCTTATTCTGAAATACCGAAGGACTCACCCTTCGTCCTCAGGCAGGAGGTAGCACTTAAAGGGCTCCTTCATGCTCTTCCACTAAAACTCTGAACTCCGCTGTGTTTTCCCATCAAAAACAGTGGGAAGGCCTGACCCCTGTCTGACCCCGAGTGGTTTAAAGATGGGATTCTACGGCTTCTACAGGAGAGGACAATTATCTGTCAGAAGAGGCCGGCGTTGCTGGGCTCCAGTCAAGCAGCGAGCAGAGAGAAGAGCTCCTAGCACTGCCGCTCGCAATCGTTTTTAGACTTTGCATTTCCTGGTACCTTTTGTACCTCCCATGGAATATTCTGTACCTCAGATGTATTCAAGGAAATCAGTCATAAAGAAAAGTTTGCATGAAATTAAAAGCCACAAATAAATATCTGCACAAACCCTATCAGAAAAAATAACTGTTATGTTGTAATGCATCCAATATATTTTACACTAAATTAATATTTGACCATCTTAAGACCTTCATTTCAATTGAAATATTATTTAAAAATGGGATGCCACCAAGGCCGGGCATGCAAGTTCCACATCTAACGTCGCTGGCCTGTACTTGGTAACTTGTGCATGGAAACTTGGATTTTGAATTCTGCATGCCGGAGTTGCCTTAGCTCCAGCCCTGTGATCACTGAGTCCTGGCTCATTACCACTGAGCTTCATGGAAGCTCTCTGCACGGGGGCTCCGGCGATCACCTTCCTATCAGCTTGCCAGTGGGGAAGATCTGTATTTCCCAGCTGTGAAGATGGGGCACAGGCAGACTGAACTTGGGGAATTTCCTTCCACTGCCTGGGTGTATCGCTGCGACTGATGTGTAGGGCTCACACACCCAGGAGTAGCTTCCATCGCCCTCGACTCCTTGCTTCTCAGCCTCTGCCCTGTAATGCATACCACCCCAGCCTCAACACAGTGTCACCAGCTTCTTAGGTTTCTAGAAACTGATTTTTAAAATTATCTGTTGCAAAATAAGCTAAGAACAGTGTGCTACGGCTGGGGTTGTGGCTCAGTGGTAGAGCATTTGCCTAGCAAAAGGGAGGCACTCAGTTCAATCCTCAGCATCACACAAAAATAAATGAATAAAATAAAGGTCCATCAACATCTAAAAAAAAAGAACAGTGTGCTGCAGACGTCGGCACAAGGTCAGGACAGTGGTGCCCGTTATTTGCAGTCCGTCAGGGGCACAGGGGCCCCAGGTGTCCCAAAGCCGCTTCCAGTGTCTCTTCAGTTTGTGCAGAAGGGACCAGGGCTATGGCTATTCTCAGCATAAGGAGAGTTTTGTAAAATAATTAAAAATAAAATTTGATTTTAAAAATGCTGAGTACTCATTAAAGCTGGAAATGTCATATGCTCTTAGAAACTCAAACAAAACAGCAAACCAATAGAAAAAAATTCTTAGTGTGGAAAATTACTGTTTTTTATGCCTTCTGCGAAGATGGCTGTAATTTGCTGGAAGAAATAGTAAATATATAGTACATAATTTTAAAAGTTGTAACCAAGAATGTTGCCATATCTAGGTCACACATTCTGCATTTTGATGAATTTATTTGACATTGCAGCAGTTACATGTATTAGTTAAAAATTGGAATGTGGGCAAACTTTCCCAATGCCAGTGTCAGTGTGGAGCCCAGGCATCTGGGTATCACACGGACACACAGCCCGTGGTATGGAAGCAATATGGCTAGAGATTCCCCATGGATTTTGAAACAGGGTCCCACCCTAGAACTGCTGCAGTCCTTGAATTATTAAGCTCCATCCCCACGTCCCAGAATGTCGTTTCGCTTTGAACTCCTTCCAGGTAATGATTTTATGAAGAAACCCTATTATATTAGACTTTGGCCTTTCTTCTAACAGTGGCATATTTTTGAGTGTTGAGATTTGGATTGAAGGGTTCCTAATGTGCTCATTCAACGCCTGCTCCTAGGAGCGCAGGCTTCAGTCTGGTCCGGGTCTGAGTGCCGGGACGGTCTGACTGTCTGTGCAGGTGTTGGTGCACACTGACCCTGATGACATAGCAAAATTTGAAATTCATGCATTAAAATAATTGCAAAACTAAAATATCTATTATCCCAATATAAAATGTTGGCAATGCATAATCAAACTGGAGCTACAAAAATTAGTATTTGGGATAAATGTGCATTTTTAAGCTTTTGGAAATATATACTATTGGCAGTTTCTCACAACTCACTAATTTTAGATATATGCATGAATATTAGACTGTTTTAAAGTAATACTGGGTTATGTAATCCTCAATATGGTCCGTATTTATTTCCAAGTATCATGGCTAAGGAGGAAAGAAAGAAAAATTAATCCCAGTTGTAAAAACTGGTTATCTGTATGAATTGGCCCCAAAGGGAAATTTTCCAGATTGGTTTTCTTGTTACTCGACAAGATCCAGTCAAAATCATATTTGTCCCTTTCTCGCGTTACTTCAGCAGGGCGGTTGAGCAAAGGGAACAGGTGCCCGCAAGTATCGATCAGCGATCATGGCAAAGCGCTTATTAGCTGTGGAAGGGCACGGGAAGGCGTGAGGGATGAGCAGGAGTGGGAGCACCAGGTTATTGATGACGGCAATAACCGAGCTCTCGGGGCTGCGAGCGCCGGGGCCGTAAAGTTTGCCAGACGAGCACATCAGTATAGATATGTGGAGGGGGAGCGACAACATGAAGAAGTATGGAGCGGAGCCTCTTACCTGGCAGAGTTATTAAAGTCGGTGCAGGAAGATGAACCGTTTCAATATGTTAAACACTCGAGGCTGCTAAGGGAGAGTTGCTGTCCCCAGCAAGGCCATTGTTTGGGGAGCTTTGTTGTCTTTTTTCCCTCTTCCTCCTTTTAGAAATTTGAATCTGTTTTCACCGCAGCAACACCCTGTGCACAGGCTGGGATCAGAGCAGCGCAGGCTCTCCGCGGCCGCCCTGTTAGCCTCTGATTTCTGGGAGGTGCTGATCAACTTTTAAGTCGACAGGGAGCCTGAGCTTAGCTGAGCTGACTGTATTTTAAATATTAATTTGCTCATCCATGTGTTCTGAGTCCTCCGTAGCTTGCTTCACTGAGCTCAAACCCCTGCCATAGGTCTGAATTGGGGGTGCTGAGCCTTCAATGGCTCTGCGTGGAGGGAAGACACCCAGGCAGACATTCAAGTTTAACCAACATAATTTGGAGTCAGAATGTGCAATTTTAAATTACCCTGGTGTTGTTAATTTGGAGCCACAAAAACTGAGAAAAAATAATTCTACATTTTGCAGGAGTACAAAGAGCTCTAAATTGAGACAGGCAACTCTCAATATAAATTTTGCTTCAGGGTTCAACTTCCTTCTTCTGAGGAAAGGTCACGGCGTGACTCAATGTTTTTAATTCTACTACAATGTAATGACATTTCAGGGGATGTTTGCAGATGCACAATGAGCTGCCTACTTGGAGCAGTGTTTGATTTTAGTATCTAAATCAGTCCTCCCTGCTGCTGTTGGCATTCCTGTTAAATAACACCTAGAAGCAGGCGAGCAGCCACATGGAGGTAATCAGGAGCCATCGCCACTGTTAGGAGAACGGTGCCCACCGCCTCTCCAGGGACCGCCCCCGCCGTCCTCGGATCCCAGCTCCCCCTTGCAAAGGAAAGCAACCTGACATACCTGCACCCACGGCAGCTTGTCTGATACAAGGCTGCCTATGAAAAGCTGATTCCTTCACAGGTTTTCATTACTTTATAAGCTGTCATTTCCAGAATTGCCTGGAACGTGGTTCCAGCAGAAAATCTGACATTTCACACGTCACTCTGCCTTCAACCCTGGCAGCCAGTCTTGTCTGCTGTGGTCTCCCTGGATGTGTGCACGTGAGTCTCCTGTTGCACACGTGAGTTTTGATGAGTTGGACAAAGGATCATCCTAATCTGCAGTAGCACTTGGTATTGCCTTTTTTCTTTTCTTAAAAGAATTATCTGAAATTTGAAAAAATAACATGAAAATAATGGAGCCGTTTCGCAGGACGTGCTGCCCGATTTAGACTAGAGCTCCCTTGATTCTGCTGTCACTGAGGTAGAGCCAGTCCAAGGAGTCTATTCCGTGCTGGCCACAACCCCATATAAATAAACCAATTTAACGCCATTTTCTGTCCTAACAAAAATAAAACGTGTCCCTGCTCAGTGACCCTGAGAGCAGCAGCTCTATTTAAACACGTTTATCGCTGGCATCACTTAACGGCAGTGTAGACGGGGCCGAGGAAGGGACCCCACGCTGCAGCGTGGAATTGTCTAATTAAGGCTCCAGCCAGGAGAGCCAGGTGGATGGATCACCGCCATTAAGCAGCAGCAATTGCCAGGTGGTTAGAGAGCAAGGCGCAGACTGGGCGGGGTGGGCGCACAGTCCTGTGGGCAGTGGCATGAACACCGAGTGCGTCCCCACAGGAGGGGGTCCCTCCAGCAGCAGGCGTGTGGACAGTGGTTCTTCAGTCCCGTGGGGGACCGAGGAGGCCTTCGCCTTGGTTGGGGACAGCTTGCCTAACAAAGCGTCTCTCTCAAGTGGACTGACAGTGGTGGCCCCCTACATCATCTGCTAGTCTGACCTCCCACAGGACTGGGATGAATGCCACCTAGCAGATCCGTGATCTGCAGGGTGGGGCCGGCCTCCCTGGCCAACCTGCTGACCCTCTCCTCCAGGGTGGTGGGCCGCCTGGGTGGAGCAGCCATTCTCCTAGTAAGCGGTCTGCCTGTCCAGCGGAGGGCGGCCCCACCTGCACCTTGTGAGCTTGTTCACAGCTGCACGCTCAGGCCCTGAGAATGTGGGACAGCTGGCCGGTGATGCAGGCATCTGAGCTGAAGAGTCATGGAATCTGCAGGACAGACGTTCACAGTGAACACCATCGTCGCCTCTCATAGACGAGAAAGCTGAGGCCACCTTCTCTCTCTCTTTTTTTTTTTTTTGTACTGGGGGTTGAACCCAGGGACCCTCAACCACTGAGCCACATCCCCAGCCCTATTTTGTCTTTTATTTAGAGACAGGGTCTCACTGAGTTGCTTAGGGCCTCACTAAGTTGCTGAGGCTGGCTTTGAACTCGAGATCCTCCTGCCTCAGCCTCCCAAGTGCTGGGATTACAGGCATGCACCACCGTGCCCAGCCCACCTTCTCTTTTTACCTCTGTCTTCAGAATTAGCCTTGTCTGACTCTGAGCCCTGGAAAGGATTCCACTCCAGCTGAACCCTTTCCTTTAAGCACACCTTGTCTTCCAGTTTGTTTCTGCTTCGTCCTGTAAATACTGTGATGTCATCACTTGGACACGCACGAGAGCTTGAGCCATGTCATGAAGCTGAGTGCACCACTCTGCCTAGGGAGGGACGGGGAAGGACGGGCATTTCCCCTTGGCTGGGCTGCCTTCTCCGCTCTGCTGGCATCCCGTAGGCCTAACACTCGTATGTTTTCATAACTCGAATCTAAAACCTGTAAGAGGGAAATTTTTAAAATTTAAGACAGTCTTACAAGAATTCAGACATCAGCGAGTCATTCATTTCTCTCTCCGTGCTTGACTGTTTTCCGTAGGAAGAAAGCAGGTAGACTGTTCTCTACGATGGTTTTTCTTAATATCACATTTTAGTTTAAGAAATGCTAATGGCTCTGGCACAGCCACTCTTGGCTTGGTGTGGAGGACACCCTGCCAGTTTGCTCACACTCACTGGGGACGTGTCCTGTGGGCTTTCCCACCTACTGCATCCAAAGGACAGACTGCTTGCTTCCCAGGAATCTGACACCTTTTCTGTGGACTTGATTCATAAGCAGGGCCTTCTTTCCAAAACCAGCTCCACCCGCCCACCCAGAGTGGCTTGCGATTCTGACTGCGCTGTGTGCTCCATCAGGTGCCGTTGCTCCCAGGGAGGGCTGGCAGCTGACACCGCTGCCCAGGTGACGGAGGCGCATAGTGACAGCAAGTCTCTGGGACCTGGCTGGGTGGAAGAGCCCCTGGCCAGCGAGCCCACTGCACGCCTTCTGCAGCCATGTGACCAGGCTGCCCGGCCAGAGCTCCTGGCCTGCTGGGAAACGGCTCTGGAAGCCTTGCTGTTGAGAGGAGATGAGCTGGGGTTCTGCTTCCGTGCCAACCTCTGACCTGCAGAAAGGCACAGATGGGCTGCCGCGTGGTGGGCGGCCTCCTGAGGTCTCTCCGGCCCCTGGTGGTGGCAGCATGTGTCACTGTGGCCAGTGCCTCTAAGTGGCAGCATGTGGGCCCTCTGGTTGAACAGCAGAAAACCCGGGCCATTGTATGTTGCTGTGCTGGCTGCGGCAGAGACTGGCGTCTGGTCTCAGACCTCACAGGTGGGGACAGTGGAAATGGGCCTCTCAAGAAGGCAGAGGGACAAAAAGATCCCAAGGGAAAATGAAACCGGACCCCAGACCTCAGTGTTCACGTGGTTGAGGTGGGCCCCCCTCAGACAGCAGCACTCGGAGGGGGCTTGGCCCAAGAGTGCAGGGCCGTCAGCCTCTCTGCCTGCTGTGGAATCTACCTCCCGGGCAGCAGCCTGGGCGAGGGCACCTTGCCATCTCGGCAGATGGTGCCTGGGGCCACAGTCGGCTCACACGTGCTTCTTGAGGGCAGCTTCCAGCCAGACAGGTTCTTGTTCGTGGGAGCGGAAGTCTGCTGGGGACTTCGGGAGCCTGCTTGCTGTTCCATGAGGGGCTCAGTGGAGATGGCTGTGCAGGCAGAGGCCCGGGGCTCAGCCTTTCTCTGGTCTTCAGCCTCCGTAAGTCAATGGGAGGGCCTGCCTCCCTTCTGGCCTCGGGCACAGCAATCCTCAGGGCTCTGGGTCAGGAGCGGGCCTGGGCTTCTCTGCCTGGCTTCCTGTCCTGGCTCCAGATGGGGTTGCAGCACTGAGGACGGCCAGTCTCCAGAGAGCTGGCCTTCGGAGGCCAACACCGGCTCCGCCCGCCCCGGCCAGCCGGCCAGCCTGCCTCCAGGTGAGTCCATTCTGCCCCACACCCACGCTGGTCTGTCCTGTAAGAAACAGAAACTTGTTTTCATTTTGCTTTTTATTTCTCCTCCTTCTTTTCCTCTTCCTCCTCCCACTTCTCCTCCCTCCCCCTTTTTGAAAGATTAGACCCAGGAGGTGAAAGATGGATACGTTTTATCCATTTAAGAGAAATATTAAGATGAATGACACTGGATGGAATTGTCGTGGGGGTGGTGAGGGAGTCTGCCAGCTTACCTTCAGGCATCTGAACTGTGTGAAGAAACGAGCCTCCCTGGGCTCAGAGCCGCAGACCTGGACAGCATGTGGCAGGGAGCACGGCTTCTGTGCCCTGCTAGGCATGGGCCGCTGCCCTGGAGTTGCTGCCAGGCGGGAGCAGGAGGACGGTGTCTCCGCACCCGCAGCTCGATGCTGGAGCCGGGCTCGGCCTCCTCCCGTGCCTTCCTTCCCTGCGGTGGTGCTGTCCTGAGACGAAGACCTCTGCCTCTCGAGGCCAGTCCTACCGTACTGGGGCTAGTCACCAACAGCAACGCGGGCCTGGAAAGGCCATCGGCCCACAGCCAGCCTCCCTGACAGCCCTGGCCCACACCCCACCCACCACCTCTCTCCCAGTCCCTCCTCCTCCTCTCTATGGGCTCCAGGACATGGTCCCCCGGGCACAGCTGTCTGAAAAGCCAGGGGTGCACCAGTCCCTGGCACCCACACCCCCCAAGGTGAGGGTGGCCTGCGTTGATAAGTAAATACAAAGAATTTCAGCCTTCTTAATCCTACCTAGGACGGAAGCACGCATCTAGATCTTTCTGTCACTGTTTAGGACACTAGGTCCTTTGTCTGTGTTCGTCACTCATCCTTCACGCTTTGGAGAAGCATTTACTGCACACCAGAGTGCTGGAGGAGGCGTCCATCCCTGCCCTCCAGGGGGCTGTGCTCCTGGACTCAGAGGGAGCTGGGATCAGCTTCAAGAAGACCTGGCCGATGAACTAGTTCATGGAAAGGTGTTAATTACCGACAAGGGCTTAATGTGTTGGCTTCTTAGATTTTCGCATTTTAATAGGAACAATTCCTTAACTGAAAGGAAGCAATTTCTAATGGTGGGATCTCACTCTGGTGTTAAAGATGAAGTCCAGAGGGAATGAGGGCTTCCAGCAGGATCCCAATGGCTTTCTGGTGGTTGCTCAGTAGAAACCAATGACTGGATTTTTAAAATACAAAACCATGTTAATAAATGCCATTCGCCCTTTCACCTCTGGCATGGTAGGCTGAGCTCTGCGTCACTCTAGGAAGAGGAGAGGTCCCCAGGATAGGTCTGATTCTGAGCATCAGCTGGGACATGGAGGGCTGCCCAGCACAGCGGAAGGGGAGCCGTCGGGAGGGTGTCCGGGATGTGGAGACCCTGACTCCCCAGGGGGGACCAATGTGTACAAAGGCCAAGGGGGTGACAGTGGTGTCTGCCCACTAAGGGCCATGCTGGTGTGCCGTGGAGCCGCAGTTTGCAGGAGTGAGCCTGCAGAGGACAGGAGCTGCCCTTGACAGGCATCTTGCCCTGGCCCGACTTCCTCCTGTCTGATGGCTGGTTTACCCAATCCTTGTTCATTGGAAGTCCTTACACCCATTTTAAAGGTAAGGAAACTGGCAGGGTACGTTCATGAAAGGTCTTCTCGTCTCCCAAGAGTGTGCCAGGCCTGGGAGGCCACTTGGATGCTTTTGCCTAGAACCCCTCACACTACACCCAGGGCATTGCTCACAAGCCTGGGCACCTCAGGGCTTCTCTCCTGACGTTGGGCTTCTGACTAGTTATCCCAGAGAAGGGGCATGCATCCTCCCAGGCCTGGCACAGAGCAACCTGTGTGTCTGGGGTGACCACCTTCTGAGGGACTCTCTGCCAAGTGCCAGGATTCTGGGAGAGCCCCAGGGCCATGCTGAGTCTTGATCTCCTGCAGCCAATGAGCAGGAGTAAGTGGTTCAACTCTGTTGCTGGTTTGGGGAGGCATGAGCACATGGAGGGGGTAGCAGAGAGAGGAGGGGTGGGATTAGCTGCAAGGTAATGGCCACAAAGTCCCAGAGGAGAGACCGAGGCAGAGCAGGCCACCTGCTCCCTGTGGCCACGCCTGTCCTCCTCAGGAGGGTCAGCACCTCCCACCAGCACACAGCGCAGGCCCAGCAGAGGCAGCTCAGCTGGTGTGTCGTGCCCGAGGTCCACTGCAGTACAGCACAGTGCTTGTCGCTTCACTCACAGTCCTGTATTTAAGATCCTTTAAAAGGAGAGTTAAGTATCACCTCGAAGCATCCAGGGCTCTATTTATTCAGTCTGTGCAGAGAAGTTCCCTTTTGGGGCGAGATTCCACAGGGGCATGATTAGTGTGAAGGAATTTGAGCAGGATGAGTGCAGTCAGGTGACTTCCTTCTCACCCAAGATGGTCCATTCCTCTTACTAAGGAAGTAAGGCTAGGAGGCCTAGGTTAGAACAAAGATCAGCAGTGAATTGGTGAGTTCAGAGAGATAATGTGACTTCCCGAGCTTTGGGTTGTGGAAAGTTTGGATCACTCTTGTGTGCAGTTACCTGTGAGCTGCATGGGCGAAGACACCTGGGAAGCTGAGCCTGGGGCTCCTCCTACTTCCAGTTAGACACCTGGCAGGACTGGGTTCCCAGTGTGCATACTTCTATTCCTTTTCCCACATAAGCCATTTCCCACAATCCACAGCTCTTGGGTTTTTACCTAGTTCCTATTTACCTAGTTTCTCATTGTTTGGCTAACACAGGGCTTTTGAGGGGTGCAAGGCAGGACAGGGTAGACTTGGAATCACTCCTGGTCTCTCTTTAAGCAAACCAAATATCCAAATGCAACTAGCACACCTGTCTTTCGAGAGCAGCATCTTTAGGGCCTCGGCTTCACTGCTTCAGTGGTCCGTGGTTTATGGGGTGCCTGCATGATGACGTGTGGCAGGCCGACTGTCCCGCAAGAACTTCTACTGTTGTGAGCACGTGCGATTCCCTGCCTGCTCGCTGGCCGGGAGTCGGAATGGGGTGGGGTCTGCCTTTCCCAAGGGTGCAGCGCTCACAGCACAGATGGCTGCAGAGAGCAGAGGCAAGCCTACACCAGCTCTCTGCCCCAGCAGCCCCTTCCTGTAGGACCTGGCGACAACATTGAACCCGTGTGAGCCTCAGGTTCCCTGAGTGACAGGAGGAAATCAGGAACTCCCTCGGACACACTGAGGAGGCTTAAGGAACTGAGGATGCAGAGCAACCCAAAGAGAAGCAGCGGAGGCCAGAGCAGGCAGGACCCTGGGCTTCTGTCTATGCAGCCCACATTACTGGGCTCACGCTACTTAGCCTGTTTCTAAAGCTGGTGTGACAGACCTGAGGCCACTCTCATGTTGCACCAGACAGGACGACACCTTCAATACAGGGCCACCTGGGAACAGAGCCATGGCCTGAGCTGTGGCCCCGGGTGCCTCCAGTGTTGAGAGGTCTGTGAGCCCCGCAGATGAGCTCTGCAGGAGTTTAGGTGCAAAGCTAGAAGCAATTTTGCTTATGAAAAGTTCTAAATTGCTGTTGATAGTCCAATTAACTTCCCCCAGATGCACGCATTCTTAATGGGAGACCCAACACCTTCTAATGACGGGAGGGAGAACCGCAGCCCAAAGGCTCGTTCCTGTACTGGGCTCTCACAACCCCTGCCTCTGGCAAGGAGCAGCTGAATCTGGCCTCCAAGGGCACTGGGCACTGACCATCTGGCAAGGTCCTTGGTGGGTGAGAGCCTGACCCCTCAGACCCCTTGGTACTGGCTACTAGCACTCAGCTCATGGGCAGTCAGGCTTATTTCAAAGTTGGACATCTGAATGCACACAGGTGGGTATGAGCGTGTGCCAGGGCCTAAACTTAGGAAGAGCGCGGACTGAAATGTGACCAGTAGTGCCCTCTGTGGCCACTCTAAGGCAGATCCTGGCTGCCACTCCCTCCTCAGACTCCAAGGGCAGTGCTGGGCCAGTAGCCGAGTTTGCCCCTTTCCCTAGAGCAGGACCTCAGAGACGCCAGCAGTCAGGTGCACGGCCCGGAGCCCTCTGCGAGTCCCACGCCCTGATCCCTGCTCCTGCCTGCGGGCGCTCTGCTCGTCTTCCTCCATGGACGTGCGGCTTGCTGTTTAATGAGACTGGCCCCCGGAGGCAACCCATCCACCTTTGTTGGATCCTTGCTGACACAGGCACTGCTCGGGCTGGGGTGAGGCCGACCGGGGCAAGGCCACCCGGGGCAGCCAGCCCTCGAGTGCACCCTCGTGCTCCTCCTGACTACCTTTCAGAAGTCAGATGTGGGCCGTCTGTGCCAATGTCATGCGGCCCAGCCCGGACGCCCATGGCTTTCTCCATGGCCGTGTCTACAGCCTCGTGTGCACAGGCCGGGCTCGTGGCTGTCACTACGTGGTCCCCCCGTCCTGCTGGGCTTGGAGATAGCCCTGAGGGTGGAGGTCTCGATGACAGAATGTCAGGCACCACCTCCAGTTTTTACAGTGATCTCAGGGTCATTTTGTGATGATTTCAGGGCTACTTTGAACCATGACTGGAGAGAACGTGGCCCTCCGTGCATCGGGATAGAAGCCTTGAACTGGAGTGGCCAAGCTGGCCAAACAGTCCAAACCCGGAGCCTGGCTCAGGAGTCAGCGTGTGCTGGAGACGAGATGGAGAGGTCAGGAGGAAGATGCAGAGGAGCGCTCTCCCTGAGGAATTCTGTTCTCAGCGGCACATCTTCCAAACAGTGGGCAGCTGCCTGTCCCTCAGCTCCGAGTGTCTGTGGTGCATGCTTGCCGAGTGTTAGAGGACAGAGAGATGGGGAGGGAGGGAGAGAGGGAGAGGAGGAAACAGAGCCTCCCGCTGTGGCAAAGGGCCACTGTTCCTTACTTACATCACACCTTGCAAATATGTTGTCTTCACAACAAAAGCCAACGCATCTTTAATCTTCCCTCTACCTCATAAAATAGCTTTCATACAGAACAAATTCTCCCCAAGGTATGGTTTATGATTTTTAAGTAGCATGATTTACATAGCATGGTCTCCTTCCTGATTCTGGGACCAAATATCATACAAGAGAGTTGACATTTTCAGCCGGGAAGTGGTGCTTGAGGTCCACAGTAAGCGTGGCTGCTGGGCCTGGTGAAGTACTTGCTACTCTCTCCCAGCACAGGCAAGTCCCAGGTTACTACTTCACAGAGGGAATGACGGGTAGGGTGCCTGTCTCCATTAAGAACCTTTTGTTTTTAGTAAGCTTTGCCCTTAAATTAAAGGCAGATACAAATGAGTGAACTGGCTCTCATAAAATGTCTTCATCTTCAAACTTGCTTCATCGTGACAGTCCAGGACCTGAGCACACCCAGCAGTCCCAGGCAGCTCGGCTGCATCCTTCAAAGCTAGTGTCCCTGGGTCAGGAGAAGCTTGGGTTTCTCTGTTGCTCTGCTGGACAGTCAGGCTGTTGCCACTCAGAGGAGGTCCTGGGACCTTCAGCTTCAGCTGCACCCCAAGGCCATCCTGCAGGACCTCGGGCCTGCCTGGACCTACCACGCCAAGAGACACAGGCAGTGGGCACCTGCTTGAGAGGGGGAGCCTGGCCTGGACACTCAGTCCTTGCCTTAGCTGGAGGCCCCACCCTGCTCTGGACTGCTCCTGATCCACCTGGGCTCCAGAGCAGTGAGAATCTCCTCCTGGTGGAGGCTCTGCTTCCAGAGCCTAGGCAAGGTGGCCCTGCCGGCCTGGCCCTCACCTACTCATTCTTGGTTCTTGACAGCATCAAGCTGTCCCAGCTTCTGGCACTTTCCCGTGCTCTCTGGGAAAGAGAGCTTCTCTTTCTTCTGCCAAACCAAGCTGACCTCATTTTTGTGGACTGAGGAAGATGAGAGAGAAAGATATTGGGAGGAGATCAATGTGCCAATGATTAATGGGCTTTCGTTTGGATTAAAAAGCATATGTCTTTAAGTGAAGTGTTGATTAAATGAGAGCAGCAGTTCTGGTGCCGGGTGGGGGTGAGCCGTTCAGGTCTTCTGCACCCCGTCCCTGTCCGTGGTAGGTCCACTCACTGCGTATCTGAGCACACCTGCATTCTATCAGGTGGGTCTGGGTTCTGGGCTGCCGTTTGGTTTTCTGTGTTTGCTTCTTTTTTTCTTTATTTTGGTTTTGGCAATAAACGTGTAATTTAAAAATGGAATGGTCACCTGTTTCTGGGCCTCTGCCACTGTGGCGCCTTTCCTTCACGACAGGCTGTCCCCAGTCTTATTCTCACAGCGACTGTGGCAACCTTTCTATGTAGAAAACGCCCTGCAACCGTCCACGAAAGGCCGATTAATCAATTAGAAGATCATACTCGAATTACACTAGAATTACACGTCTCCTCTGCTGCGTCGCTCCCATTAGGACATTTAATTTCCAAATGGCACCGCAAGCAGAGCATGAGTCATGGCATACGGTCTCCTAAAAGCCATCAGCGCTAATGGTTCTGTGACCTGTATGAACTTGCCTCCTGCTTCGTTTTGTGGCCAGCCAGCGCCCGTCCGTGCTAGGGCACAGGCTTCGTGTGGCCCGGGCAACCTGCCTGCAGCACGGGTGGCCACTCTTCTCAGGTGAGGCCTGGTGAGCAGGCGGGCTCCTGCCCCGCTGTCACTCCACGGCTGCACTTGAGCCAGTGGGTACTGAATGGTGCACAGCGGCTGAACTTGGGCTCTTCAGAGATCGGGGGAAACAGCAAAGGGAGGTGGCTTCCAGTGCCCACGGCCCCCCACCATCTGCCTGGTTTCTCTCACTCTTGCTTCTTCTCCTTCTGTGCCACAATGCAACATGAACGTAGGTGAACCGGGCTAGAGCGAGGCCTCCCTGAGCCCAGGCCTTGTTCCTGTGAGAAGTCCTTTGTGCCAAGCAGTTGTTGTGACTGCTTGGGGCAACAGGACCACCAGGATGAGCTCTGGCCTGTCCCTGGTGAGGGGCTGGGCACTGGGCCTCCACCCTGCTGATCTCCGAGCTGTGAACCCCATGCTCGATCTGCGAACGTGTCCGCACACAGGTGCGCAGCTCTGACAGGAGCTTAAACTCAGTCCTGTCAGTTTGGCCAACGGCAGCTCTGGGGTTAACTCCAGATAGGAAACAACACCAGAGAGGGCAGAGCAGGGAGGGAGGTAAAATCAGCTTCAGGCCTAGATATTTTTATTTCCTTCCCAACATTTTGCATAGAAATATTTATCGCACATGGTTTTCCTGCTAAGACACCTGACTTTGCCGACTCCTATGTGGTGTCTGCATCTGTGACGTGAGGCGGGCTGGGGATTCTCGGCCGGTTGGAGACTGTGGGACTGTGACCAGCGCTGTTGAGGAACTAGATCTTGAGTTTGTTTCCTGAAATGCTGGCTGAGAACAGTGCGCTGCTCCCGTGTGGTTCAGGGACGTCCTGCTCGGTCCTCACCTAGCCAGGCCATCCCCTGACTCCACAGCCCGCTGCAGCCCATGGTGCAGACACTCTTGGAGGCTTTCTCAAGAGCCTAATTGGCATCCGCTTTTGTCAACTGTGGTCTAACTGCCACAAGAGCAAAAGTGATAACCTTGAGGTTTGCTTTCTGGGAACCAGAAGGTGCCGACCCAGCAGGGTCCCGGCTCATGTGCACTGGGGCTCCAGCCCTTGCTGCTCCAGGGTCCGGGAACAGGCTGGCCAGGTGTCTCCATCTTCTCCCCTCTGCTTCCTCATCTGCAGCCTTGGGAATCAGCGTGCGGCCCCAGCTCGGCACAGAACAGAAGGTCCCACGCACCTGTCCCCGCCCCGTCCCCGGCCTGCGCATGCTGCCCCCTCCTGCCCTTTCCCCCATCCTGAAGCCACTGCTCTGCAGGCGGGACAGCCATGTTTAACCTCCCCACGCAGCACCCAGTGCCCTGACCCCATAGCTGGGTTCTAGAGGGCTGTGTCCCAGGGCGTCACTGCTAACGTGCTGTAAACGCCCCTTTTGTTTTGAGAAGTAAAATTGGTGAGACGGCCGTGCTCATCACGGACTGCACCTGCCGTCTACACCTTCTCTTCCCACCCGGGTCAGGCGACCCTGATACAGCACCTTTTGCAGGGGGTGCAAACCTGCAGGGGAAGACATTTGATGGACTCAGCTTCAAGTTGTGAGTCAACAGCATTTCCAAATTATTGGCTCAATCTGTTTTTCTCTAACTTATAGACATTTTCTCCAGTAAAGTAACCAAATCTCAACCCATGGAATTATTTGATAATCTGGAAAAAGCACATGATTTCCCTGTGTTTCTAGAAATTTTGGACATACCTACGTACTTTGATGCATTAGTGTAGCTTTTTCAGAAGAGCAATTGGATCACTGAAACTAGATGATGAGGTACTTGACCTTCAAAAGTGCCTTGAGGTTGACAAAGCTTATTAAATGTGCTATTTGGTAAAATAACTAAACAGTATGTAGCAGCAACTCTCTGGTGTTTCCCGGCGTCCAATCACGCTGCACATCTTGAGGTCTGGGACCCCGTGACACTAGCCACTCTTCCTCCGACCTTGGGAAGAGCAGCGCTTCCTTATCTACCCATGCAGAACCCACACGGTTCCCACGTCCCGAGTCCTGGGAACAGGGTGGGGCTTGGGGGAGAGGGATGGTAGCACAGCGGGGCTGCAGTCCTGATCCAGGACACCACCCCTGCGCCGGTGCTGCTGTGCCTCCCACCCACGGCGACAGCACCCGTCTACTGTCTGCCTCGGATTCTGCAGCAGGGGCCTGTCTCTAGAGGAGGGGCTCAGGAGACTAGCTTGTGTTCTCCCCCCTGATGTTGCTAGAAAACTATTTTCTGATTGTAATAAAGAACGTTCCAAAGTAGGTTGCTTTCTGAGGGCGACAGAAACCATTACTTGGCTTTAAATCTCATTTTAATGAGGAGGAGGAATTCTGCAAAAGTGGGCCCGTCAGGTTCTCAGACTGTTTCTAATTAGAATTTAAGTTGCTTTTAATGTCAGTTCTAAAGAACCCGTGGTGGAGATTACTAGCTACCTGCAGAAATGCTACGCTGGGGTGGTGCCCAGGCAGCCCAGCCACGGAGTACCTTGCCCTCAATTTTCAGGAAGCGTGAGCTTTGCCGGTGGGAGAGGGTAGGAGAGGGTGGGAGAGGGTGCTGGGGGCGAGGGACGCCTGTGGGCGAGCCAGGCCCTTGTGAATGAATAGCCTGGTTAAAAATTAATCCAGGCACCATTGTCCCGGGGATGGGCCCTCGTCTGACCCATGCCTAACCACTCCCGTTGTCTTGCTGAGATGCCCAGGCCACCCCCAACCTTACTCTCCTCTCCTCCTTCCAGGAAAGAGACGGTTCCATCATCATCACCCTGTGTCTGCGGCAACCTGGCCTACGGCATCTTTCAGAAAGACAGAGGCACAGACTTGGAAATCCTTCCTCAGTGAGCAGCGAGCTACCATTTCAGAGGAAGAGGTAAAGGGGGAGTGAAATTTGCAAAAATTCGCCCAAAAGTGTGCAAAGAAAATACAGAATTCCTAACTGCTTTCTACCTGCAGCCAGGCTGATTAGAAAAGCATTAAACTCTGGAACTAGTTTATTAACACTTTATTTAATCTCCTCGAGCATAGGATCATTTGGAGAAGTGAGCTAATTTTGTGATTGTAAATAGTACAGTCAGGAGAGTTGACATTAATTAAGGCAAAAGCACGTTGTTTGTTTGTTTGTTTGCAAGTCTCCTTGAAAGGCAGGTGCAGAGGAAAAGGCCTAGAGTGTTCCGATGGCCAGCAGGTGAGAAGGCGGCTGTGGGTGTGGCCATGAGTGAAGTCTAGGCCTTCCTTCACTCTCACGCGTCCGTCAATCAAATCAGGATTAAAAACAGGCATTTTTGTGAAGACTTGCAAAAATTATATGACTGGCCTAGCCAAATGTTTGGCAGTCATTGATTATGACGGTTATTTTGCAACCAATAAACTAATATACACTAGGGGCTTGTCACATTTCTAAACCTTAGCTTAAAAAAGCTAGATCAAGAATTATTCAAAGGATGAGAATTGGTAAATACTTTACAAACACATCAAATCATGAAATACTACAAAAACTTAGGTTTCAAAACCACAAGTCAAGTCGCCCAAGACACAGGTCTGCTGACCCAAGACCTCAGCGGAGGCCAGGACCCACGTCAGAGCTGGTGCTGGCACAGGCCGTGCTGGACTGCCTAAATCTGCCCTGGGTTTGTTGCTTCTGGGCCTCTGCAGGGGCTCAGGAGTCTGTCACCAGTCTCAAGCCCCTGACACCAAGGGGAAGCAGGGCGGTGACAGTGAGGCCTGAGTGGGGAAGGTGTTGGGGAAGGAGCCCTGGAGACCATGTGGGAAGCGTTTCCCAGGAGGCTGGACAGCCACGGGGAGGAGCCACACCCTCAGCAAGGACTCTGGGGGAAATGCACGGCATGGACCCCCAACAAAGCTGGGAGCCCGGGCAAGGATCTGAGGCCGATGAAGCTTCTTCAGGAAATCATTGCTGCTCTTGGTTAAAAAACTGCCACTACTCCCCCAAATGATCTTAGCCCCAATGCCATTTAAACTTACCAGTATTCTCACTTTGGTTCAAGAAAGACAATTGTACCTTTGGTTCTAGAACAGTGCCCCTTTATATTTTTATTTGCTTCTTATTTAGACATGAATGGATTAAATTTAAACAAGGATTTAAAACAGAACAAATCACAGCCTCACTGACTCAAACAGAAAGAGTGTCCCGACACTTTCCAGCCGCCACCTCGTTTCATTTTGAGTTTGTTTCTTAAATATGTCGAGCTGATTGAGTCGGGAATATCTGTGGAGAGAGCCTTCCTCACACTGAGCTGTTATTTTCCAAACATAAAATTCATATATTTTCTCAACAATTCATTAGCCGGGGACCCCCTCCAGGGATGGGAAGCCTTGCACGGAAATTAATTCCTAAATGAGAAGTTCCTGCAGAAACTTCCCCACGTGACTGGCAGAGTTATCTGGGAAGGACACCCTCAGACAGATGATGCAAGTCGAGGAACTCACCAAAAACCTGAATATTTATTAGGCCGCTCTCCAGAACAAGCAGCCAATCATCATTAGATCCTCTGGTGTTCATTGTAATAAAATTAATCTCGATTAATTCATTCATTATTAATCTTGCATTCAAATGCAATTCCATGGAAATTGCATTGTGATTTAGCAATTAATTTACATGCCAAGATTGAGAAGCATTCCCTCGCTCCTCCAAGGGACAGCTCCTCCATTGCATCAGAGTCCATGGGCAGCAGAGAAGACTTGCCTGTCTGATATATGCCCAAGAAATAAAAGCAAACACGTGCTGAAGCAGGGAGAGATCTTTCCAGGCTCCTGTCCTATAGAAAGCGGAGCATCCGCAGCATCCCACAGGGAGGAAAACACACACACACTTCCCGGGCCCAAATGCAGTTCGTGTCTCCAGCAGTGCAGTGGAATTTCAAGTTCCTGATTTCTGCTCATCACTCCAAGGAGCTCTCAACAAGGGCCTTTGTGTAGAAATTCTGAAATAGCACTGCAGGCCGGAGCACCCAGCCCCCACCTGCCTGCTCTCTGGGCGGTGACACACCTACAGCGAGGCTGGCGAATGCTGGACTGGAGGTCACAGGGCTGACTGCAGGACGAGCTTTCTCACTGAGTCAGTGGACAAGGGTGCGTGAGGCTTTTCTCAGTCTACCCAGCCAGCTTCAGCAGTACAGATACGACAGGAAGGGATCAGAGAAGGTCAGCATGGCCCTGCCCGGGGAGGGCACACAAATAAGAGAAGCGCTCAAGTTTTTTAGAAAATATTCAGCATTTACTGCTCTGATCCCTGCTCAGCGTACGTTTGTGGCAGAATTGCTGTCCACTCTCAGTAACGGTGCTCGAGAAGCTCTGCTTCGTGGAGATGTGTGCACATTGCAGAAGGGCTAAGGTTTCCATCGTTCCCTGGCCCCCGAGGGAAATGCACGGCCTCAGAGCTCTCCGGTGCTGACCCTCCCTCCATCCAAGCTTGGCCACTGCACCTAGGCTCGAGGACTGGCACACTGCATTCATCCTGTCCAACAGGAGAAGGAAAAGACCACCAAGTGTTCAAATAAAACTTGGATCCCATCCCCGAACTAAGGATGTTTACACGGGGCATCTTGATTGCATCAGAAGCAAATGTTCCATTTTGTCTGAGCAGCCCCACCCCCACTCATCTAAGGTGTTGTGGGAAACAATGTCCGTGGGTCGAAGGTACCCACCACGATTTCCAGTTCAAGTGGAGAAGAAACCCCGCTTCCGTTCCCATGCTAGGAAACGCTGTGATGCGTGGACCAGAAGTCTCAGCGCCTGCTGAGGGTGTACGCAGGTCCCCAGCACTGCCCTCCCGCACCCTCAGGGGACTCTCCCAGCAGAGCCCACCTGCTTTCGGCATGGTGCCACTCTCCTGGCTCAGGCAGCTGTTAACTGCAAATAATGCACCTTTCAATCAATCCTCTCATGGGCCAGCCTCAAAGAACAAAGACGTGGGACGATAGCTATTAACTCCCCAGAAGGACACTGAGGTCAGGAGCATATTTACAAAGAGAAATGAAAAGGAGCAAAATTGTCCTGATGCATTCATGCCAAAAATACTCGAGAGCCGTGAAGATGTGGTCAGCGCCGAGCCTTGCCGTGGGCTCCAGAGGCTGCTGAGGGACTGGGCTGGCCTTGCAGCCAGGGCACGGGCAGCTCACTGCTGGGCAGGTTCCGCTCGTCTTCCAAACAAGCAGCGGTTCATCCAGGGCAGGAGCAGCTCATCCTAAGGCACAGCTGTCAGTGATTTGGAGTCTGTGAAGCATTATAAATGATTTGTCTTTTTTCTTTCTAAATGCTTTTTATTGTGTCTCTCGTCAAGTTTTCTTGGACCAACTTCCACCAATTTGCTATCATAAAACATAAGAAAAAATTAGATTTTTGAATATGTGTGTGAGTGCACATGTGTGCAGTTATGAGAAAAAGAAGGGATTGCCTCAGTTACACTGAAACCCACACCCGACGTGCAGTGTGGCCTGAGGTCCTATCACTTCATGCCAGGAAGCTCCAAGGAGCAGCAGAATGCATGTGGATGTCGGAGTAGCCATCCAGCAGGCAGGAGCTGCCCAGAATGGCCGCCATGGTTCCTGGGCTGTCTGGACTGAGCTTTGGCCAGGAGGGCACAGACAGCGCAGTCTGATGCTGGAATCTGATGGTAGCCAGGGGAGGGGACTGCGGCATCCTGAGGTCCTTCCAAGACAGCATGGAGCACCCCAAAGACGCAGGCCCTGTGGGAAGGGCTCAAGGGCAGTGCAGGGGCAGCTGTCCCCGGGGAGAGGGAGCATCAACGCCACCCCACAGGTCCAGGGCTCCGAAGGCTGCCCTCCACGCAGCCACCCTTCACTTTCTCACGGGCTTACCCCGTGGGGACCACTTTAGACAGAGGAAATCACCCTGCAGATAGGAAGAGCAAACAGGAAGCCAATGTCGTGTTCACCCTCTCTAAAGTGTCCATTTGTGACCAGAGCTGGGCATCATGAACAGTGAGTGTGCCCTGCCGCTCTCTCCCCTATTCTCTCCTCAGAGCCCCAGCTGCCATCTGGGAACGACTCACTCTTGCATCTGAAGCCTGAAATCCTGCACCCTGCAACCCATTTGTTCAGTGTGGACCAAGGGTCCCCACCCAGCAGTTTCAGCAGTGTCCAGTGCAGGCCAGCTCCACCTGACTCTGGCCTTCCCTCTGACATCCGGTTCTCTCCCAAGGTCCCACATCAGGGATGGTACTCCCTTATCCCAAGTGCCAGGGGCAGTAGCTGGGGAACAGTGCAGTGACCTGCTTTAAAGACAGCAGAGAGGCAGAAGCGGGTGGCAGGCTTCAGAGCACATGCCATCCATCCTCCCACGTCCATCCACGCTTCAGTCACCAAGGCCTGCTCCCCAGGATGTGCAGGCATGCTCCCCTGGGGTTCACAGTGGCCACCAGCACAAGCGCAGGCAGGGCCTGCCTGATGGCCTGCCTGCCACCCAGAAGCACACCCAGGGTCAGCAGCCACGTGCGCATTGCACACAGCAGCAAGGGCCTTGAGCACACGTTGAGAGCTTCCACTTTCCCATCTCTCTCTCTTTGTTGAATATATATATATATTTTTTTTTAACAAGTGGCATGAAGCGTGTTCATTACACACAGCGAGCCGTAGGGGCTGGATGCCGTCAGCAGAGCCTGGGTCTGGGGTCTGCAGGGCCTGACATCCTGTGTGTTTGGAAAGCTGGCTCCACACCACAGGACACACACGTGACTTCCAAGCCACTGCTCTGGGCACTCAGTGACACTGCTCTGCGTTAGTGGGAAGCAAGTCTCAGAGCATTGAAGAGCTGATGCTGCATTGCTAAGTGCAGATGGTTAGTTACAAATCTGCTGGGTTTCAGAACTCTAGCCTTCCCGGCCTGTCACAGCAGGCCTCTGTTGGGTGGAGAGCTCACGGGCTTGCTCCGGTCTGAGCCAGGTGGAGGAGAGGGTGGTCCAGAGGTTAGGACAAGCAGGCCACTTCTTTCTTGGGCACTGGGATCTGATTTTCTTCCCTGGATTTCTGGGGTCAGACCACACCGGGAAGAGGAGCAGCAGCCATGTTCCTGAACATGCAGGTCATCCCCCGCTGGACGGAGCCTATGTGAGCACTTACCCGCTGCTCCTAAATGCATTTTTCTTCAATGATATGATGGAAAAGATAGTAAATAACATTGCAAAAAGTAAATAAGTGTATGTTTATGAAAAGCATCTTGAGCTCGAGCCAACATATTACTAGTTATATATAACACATGCTCGCACTGCTTATGTTTATTAAATGTGACATCTTCCAAAGAAAATTATTCTATGACTGGAAAATCAATTAAAATTGCAAAATAATACTTCTAGTTCTTCAGATGAAGAGATATTTTGTTGGATCGCAGCTTTCAGGTGTCGTGACAAAGTACCTGAGAGAGACAAGTTAAAAGGAGGAAAGGTTTACTTTGTTTTCAGTCTGTGGTCACATGGCTCTATTGTCTCTGGGTCCCTGGTAAGGCGGGACATAATCCTGGGAAGCACCTGGAGGATCCAAGTACTCATTTCCAGGTGGCCAGGGAGCAGAGAGAGTGCTCAGTCCTACCGCAAAGCTCCTCCCAAATCATTAGCAAGTGACCCCTCCCTGGACAAACCCCTGACCAGTCAGAGCCCTCCTGAGTCAGGCACCTCCCCGAGGCCCCAGCAGCCCTGGGGCCAAGCCTGCACACGGCTTTGGAGGCTCTCGGCAGACCCGAGTGGAACACTGATGTTTGGCTGCAGAGCACTAACTTGTGTTAGCTGTGGGGCTTCTCAGATTTAGCAATTCTAATTTCTCACCGTGTGTGGGATTTACCCCAGTGGTTGTAGTAAAACTAGGATTAAGTGTGCATTGATATGGTCCGTGGGACCCGGCCAGCAACTGCTGTCCACGGAGCCTTTAGATGCAGCCAGACCCTACGCTGAGCAGGCTGTGTGGCGGGGTGGCCCCTCCTGGCTGCCCTGGGCTCTGGCCAGTGGCCTTGTTCCTTATGTGTGGCTCAGCCATGTCGGGCCTGGACCAGAGCCCAGGTTGTGGCCAGGCCTGAGTCTGTGGCTCGCATATTCTGTCCATGTCCACACAGGATGAATAGAGGCTCCTCCCCAGTTTGTATGAGTGTTCCTGGTTTTTAAAGAACCAGGAGGTGAGGATGGAGACAGATAGGCACACAATCCAGTCACCGGGGTCCCAGGTCCCCAGGAGGCCAGATTCCCAGGGTAGCCGAGGCCAGTCCCACTGGGAATCTGCCAATGGCTGTGAAATCTTCCAGGGGTCGTGTTGGTGGCCCCCAGAGTACCAGGGCTGTCTGGGCAGCTGCGGAGTGGAGAGGTTCAGACTGCGCAGTGCTCTCCCTGCTCTGAACCCTAAAACCAAAGTAACTCTCGCTCTCACCAGGACTGGGGAAGGAGCCAGAGAATCCCTGAAACCATCCACTGTCCCTCTGCCCAGGGCAGAGCAAGCCACGCCATGCTCTCACGGCTGTGATGATACCCTGGAAGCTGAATTCTCCATGACAGGGGCCCTTAGCCGTGGGTCCACGACTCTGCAGCAAGTGACCCAAACCTGCACACCGAGGGGTTCATCTCCAAGCAGAGCAGGACTCAGCGTGGCTGCAGGGAGGTTGGAACTGGCAAGAGAGTGCAAGAAGGAACCCTGGCACTGCCTGGTGCCCATGCTGCCCTTCGCTATGGCTTGAACCTCCTCAAAGCCTCCCCTGGAGATTCCTTTCAATCTCCATGCAGTTCCCAGGAGCATCTCAGCATCTCTCCCCACAGCTGTGGGTACAGGGACACCGTCTGCCAGGAGCCCATGTCCAGTGCAAGGAAGAAAGCACCCCTGCTGAGAGAAATACCCATGCTCACCTCTGGACATGAGGAACATCCCCTGCAACTGCTGTTCTTAGAGGCCAAAAGGAAATGAGTTACTGTATAACCGTAAAGCCCTTGTTTCTCTGGTTTAGAAATAAAACAACTAACGTGAATTTAAATATACATGTGTGCATATGTAGCTCCAAATACAGAGACCAATTCCAACGACATCAATAGGACAGAAACATTAACAGTTTTAAGAGAAAGATTTTCAAATGTGGGCTGGCGAGCATGTAGGGAGAAGAGTGATTATTTTCCAAATGACCCTTTAAACGCTGAATGTGAAAGGCAGTTGCAAGACAATGTTCTCTGATCCAGTAATCATTCCACACACTTGGATTGCTGTAGTTTATTTGCAAGGCAATGCTTGTTATCTCCATCAACATTTAAAAATTATTTACAATATTCCATTGCATGCTACCTTAATAACATATTCCTTCCACTTAACTTCCGAACGGTTTAGCAGTTTTGCATTGTTTTTCTCAATGACTATTGATTTTTTTATAATTTCCAGTCTGAGCAATAATTTGCAGAATGAAAGAGTTGTGAGCCCCTGGAATCTGACTCTCCTGCTAAGCACCGGGTTCCCACTTGGGAGGAGCCCTCCCCCACGGTGGAGGGTTTTGGTTTCTTTCATATCTCAGATCCATGATATCAGGACACAAGCACTCATGATTATGCTTTTGAGAGGTACATTCTAGACTCTTCCAGCTTCCTTATTGCTTATTCATGTCGCACTTTCATTTTCCAAGTGCTATGCTAACTCCTGAAGAGAAAAAACAAGAGCCAGGGGATAATTTTGCAAAGGAGGTTCCCACGCCCACTGGCAGTGGACACTCGCATACCATCTTGTGGCAAGGCTGCTCAGCAGAGCTCCACTGTGCTGGGTGGGCATGGCCACAGGAAGGGACAGGACCTGGGTTGGGCTTGCCAAGGAGCAGGCCCACGAGGGGCAGGGTGCACCCGGCCAGTGCTGAGGATGCTGGGGTAAGATGCCAGCTCCACCTCTCTCCCGAGCTTTCTCCCCGGTGGAGAGAGGGTCAGGACCCTTCCCTGGCAAGGGTGGACCTCAGGGCAGTGCAGCCAGGTTCCTCTCAACCCACACAGGAAGCACTACCTCCCATACAGACAGAAAAGAGTCTGGCTTTCACTCAGGTGTGCCCCGGAGGCCAGAGCAGTGCTCGGGGAGGGAGTAGGGCAGGGCTGCAGGAGCCAAGACCACACTGCAAGGCAGCCTCCAGGTGGCCTGGGCCACGTCCCCCGCTTGTCACCTGCCAGGTGTCATGTGTGACCACTTCTCCTGACCCTGGCTAACCCACTGCCGTGCCCTTCCAGGATGAATTTCACAGGGCAGTTTTAAGGTTCATATTGTGCAAGCTGCGCTTTGAGGTCAGCAGAACGTAATTTCATTGGGCATACGCTGCCATAGCAAAGCCCTGGGTTTTGGAAAAATACGATGTAAATGGCCCAGTGTTTACCAGGAGAATCAACTCCTCAATGCATGTGTCCTTCTCAAACAGCTGTGCTTTTCTGGAAAGAAACAGACATTCTAGACCTGGATGCAGTGAAGCAAACAACAGAAAGAAGGCAGAGTAGGAAAACTTTATTGAATTTAAATAACAACAAAATCTTTCTCAAGGGCACCGACCACAGTCCATCCCGGCTCCCGGGAAAGCCACAGCTATTGACACCCGAGACGACAGAGGATCCATACGAAAAAAAAACTGCTCCAATTATTGGCTGCCTTTGTAATTAGAAGCAGAAAGTATCAAGCCATTTGTTCAGATTGATGGACAGGGAATGTATAATGCAGAGGGATAAAGGGTACTGTCATATCCTCAGAGCCAAAGGAAGCAGGTCAGCTGTTCCCAGGCCCCGTTCAGAAGTGCAGGTGGCACCCCGAAGGGGACCGTGCCTGTCCATTCCGTGTAGGAACGAGGAGATCTCCTCCCCGGATCCTGGCCACATGATTGTCACCCTCCTTACCAACCGAGGGGCACTATGGGTCCCAAGACTGAGCAGGCATCACCACCAGGCCCACTGGAAGCTATTTAAAGGACACCAGGACTTCCACAGTGCTCCTGGGGTTTCCATGAGAGGAAGGCTGCCGTCACAGGAGGTGTGCCCAGTGCGATGCAGACCACGCCTGCCACGACACATGGAGAGGGGTCTCGGATGCCAGCGCACTCGTGGCTATTAGTGGCCTCATGAGGAGACCAGTGGTCTCTGCCTCTATCCCCTGGAAGACCTCTAGAAGACATGCAGGAAGAGAGCCGCAGCCATGCTGACCAGGCCTCAGCCTCCAGGACGTGGACACCGCGTCTGAGCAGCCCCGCCTTGTTTCCTTCACTGCCGACTGACTGGAGCGTCCTCAGTTGCCTACAACGTGTTTCCAGATCATTTTGCATCTGGAAAATCCTAGCCCTGGGCTGTGGCCTCTCCTGCTCTTGCAGGCTTGCCTCGCTGTGGCTTGGCCTGCCAGGCCCAGACTGAGCCCAGGGATCACACAGGGGCACAGAGCGACCTCCTGCCCCACTCAGACCCAGGAAGGCAGAGACCGAGGCCTGTTCTCCGTAACACAGATCTCAGAACTGGCACTCAGTGAGGAGCGAGCCTCAACAGACAAGATCCCAGGATCCCATCAGGGAGCCCGGAAGGAGGAATTGCCCCCAATCACAGCCTCAGGCCACGTCCCCCTCTCCATCCCATGGTCTCTCTGAGTCACCCATGCCTTTCCCTGCACAACTCTGCTGCCTTCTGATCTCTGGGCACCAATGTCGCTAGTTCTCCCCACTCTGGGGCACACATTCATCGTACCCTCCCTGCAGGTGAGTGGCTTCCACAGCCATTCCTGTTGTGAGGGGAAGTGGGGACACCCTCAGCTCTTGGCTGCTGGAGGGGACTCGTCCCAGTTCCTTCTTTCCTTCTTGTGTGGTCATCTTGAAATGCTGGCTGCTCTATCAGCACAGATCCCCAAGTGGCCTCAAGGAGCAGTTTGTAGGAATTTGAAAAGCCAAAATGGCCGTGGTAGTGTCAAGGCCTGGAGAGTCGGGATTGCTGTCACACAGCACAGCCTGGCCCAGCTGACTGACAGGTGGCATTTACAGACTTGCTCTCCAAGGACACAGCACAGCTCCTGGTGGTGTCCATGGGCCTTGTCTTTCACTCTCTCAGAGTCCTTGTTGACGGGATGTCACCATCCACCCTGGACAAGCATGCCTTGGGGGACACCCGGGGCCTGAGGACTTCCTGACTTAGCCCAGCACCCCCGGAGACCAGGGGCCTTTCTCTTCACAATCGCCAAGTGGAGAAAACTGTTCCAACCTTCAGTCCCCTTGATGCAGTTAAAGAGCCAAGATGGTGTGTTAAACTTCACCGACGCTGCAGAACCACAGCCAGAGGAATTCCAGAGCATGGAGCCGGGCCCCATCCCACTTCCTGCTCACACCTTCGGAACACATTGGCTCAGGGTCTGCGAGGCATGGAACGGACAATGCTACAGAAGACAGGATTTGGCTGAGCCCAGATTGTGATCTAGCTGAGCAGGGACATCTGAGGGACAGGGGCTACTGAGCTCATTCAGAGAGGAAAAGCAGGAGTGTGCAGGAAGGAAGCGGAAAGGAAACAGGCCTGCACACGTCCGGGAAGGGCTGCGGGCGCCTCGTGGGTGAACGCAGCTCCTGTTTGCCTCTGCGCTGCTCATCCGCCGCCTCGCCCGGCCCGGCCCACTGCTCCAGGCTGCTCTCCACCTGGGCGTCATGTGCTCTAGACACCAAATAGCTCATCGTCCTCGAGGAGAGTGGACACCACGAGAAACACAAACTACAGAGGCATGTCTGTGCCCGGGAAGCTGACGAGCCGGCCCTCCTGTTACCAGCGCTCCTCCGAAGACCTGGCCAGGCCACCGAGGTGCAAAGGGAGGTGCCAGGACAGACTGGCAACACTCCTCACAGCACAAAGACCCTGTTCCATGACACTAGAAAGATGCCCTGCTCTTGGAAAGTTTGAATCGGGTTTCTATCATTTTTATTATTTTTTTATTTGTTCGAATGGATTTTTAGTGGGAGGATCTTATAAGGTGATTTTATTGGGGTGGGGCTGCCTGGTACTTTAAAGTCTGGGCAGGACATCAACATGGAGAGGTGGGGGCACCAGTGTGGTCCAGGACCAGGTGAGTGGGTCTTCCTGCTGGCCCTGTGTTCTTCTCCCAACCACGCCATAGAAAACCACAGGACAAACTAGAGAGGAAACGGGGGGCTCTCCCCAGCCTCTGCATCCAGGACAGAGCATGACCTGCCCACCACCAGTCATCGCAGAGAGGGGGCGGCTGGATCACCCAGGGCCTGGGAACACTCTGCACCCAAAGGAGGATTCAGGACACTTTACTGCAGAAAATTCAATGCACAGGATCCATAGGCGTTTCCTTCTAGAAACAGGGTGTGCTCCTTCCTGCTCTGTAGAGGCTGGGAGCAGAGCGTGGCTCTCCGGGGTTGACTGGGACTTCCCAGGGCTGGCCCACCCATGCTGGGTGCAGGGGCTGTGGCACAGCGTGCTCGCACTCACCTTTGCACACGCTGCCCTGCTCTGAAAGCTGTCAACAGCGTCTGCGGATTTTTAATTTTCAGATGAGAGCATTTTCCATTTTCACACTTAGGTGATACTTGCAGATTTGGGACCTTTATAAAAAATGGAGAAAACATCCAGCTCAGTGAGAGCAGGGCCAGGAACTGCCACACAACCTAGGTTTTGAAGTGTTTGATTCATAGTCCTGGTGCCAAAGGCTGGGGGGCTGCTGCACTGTCATAAAACGTGCGGCATACAGTGACAAACCAATTCTGACAGCACAGGGAGGTGGCGGCTGGTCAAGGAGAGGGCAGGTAGATCTCAGACCCTCAATAGCTCACTGTCCGCCCACGCTGCTGCTGAGGGATGACAGACAGCAGGGCTTCCCTACACTCAGGGCCTCATGCCCAAGTCGCACGGCAAGCCCAGGACAGGGGAGAGGCACCGAGTCAGTCCACCTGGCTGTCCACCCACCTCCCCACCTGTTGTCCACGTGTGGTCCGTAAACACACATGTCATCTGTGATTTCTCCATCTCATGGAGACTGAGTCCCTTTCCCAGTGGCTTCATGCACTCCCCAAAGCCACCAGCAGCTGAATCTCCACATCCTGAAGCCAAGCCCTGGGTGGCCTTCTTTATCCAGTCCAACACCTGGAGCAAGGACCCAGACACGCAGCTGTTGTGGAATGAGGCTGCCATCTTGGTGGCTGCAGTATTCCTAAGAACAGGCACAGCCAGCGAGGGCTCCCCACACGCTCCCCTGATGGACCGCGAGGGCTTTTGCTCACACGTGTGTACTTCAGACAGCATGACAGAAGTACACTGCCACTTCAGTTAATGGATTTATCAAATACCTTATTTCATGCTTTCTGCTTTTGATTTATGAATTTTGATCCTGGAGACAAGGACCCTGTGAGTATTGATTGCAGAAAATGTCAGACTAACAGAAGTTAATTTCACTTGTGCATGTGGAAGTCTCTGATTCTCTGACAGCGCTGTCTACCGAGGATCAGCTGCCAGGAGCCCAGTGACAGGGTGCTGTCACCATGGACAGCCATTCCGCCAGCAGACCCGAGTCTCACTGTGCCGTGGATTGACAAGACACGCAAATATGTATCTGGACGTGGCCGCACGTGGTGGCGCTCGGGGCGTGGGGGATGGGAGGCGTCGCCCGGGGAGGGACAGGGGGGCCTGCGGGCACCCTGCCCACCGGGGCTTCACGCCTTTGACTGCAATACGCCTGACAGGATAATGGAATGTCATTCTGCCAGCTCCCGAGCTGGTTAGGGACAGTTTATTTATTGATTGACTTTCTTTGTAAATTATCAGTCTTTTTTATGCTGCAGCCAACGAGTCATTACTTATGCAATAATACACTAATGTGGCGCCACGCAGCGGGTGCCTCTGCAATCGAGGCCCTGGTGTCTTGGAGGGCGAGGGCTGGGAAGGGAACGCTTCCAGCTGTAGCTGGAGACAGTTGGGACAGGCAGAGCTGCAAGGCAGGGGTGTCGTGGACACCACAGCGCTCGGTGCTCCTATCGTGAGCACAGACAACCCCGGAGGCCAGACGGAGTGGCAGCGCGGTGGCCACTGGCGTGAGCAGACAACGCTCTGCCTTTCCTTGGTGACGATGGTGAGGCTCTGGCACCGCGGTCAGCAGCCTTCTCGTCCTTGGCGGCAGTGCCTGAGTCTGAAGGCTGACTGTTAGAAAGTGGGCAGTGCACACAGAAGAGAGCCCCGCAGAGCCCAGGATCCCTGAAGGGAGGAGCCTTGCTTTGGAGATGCTGTGGAACTCCCCAGGACTGGCCTTGAGCTCTGCACCCGGGAGCCTTGAAGGACATTTGAGGTCCCCTCAGAGTTCCAAGTCCCCTCACGTAGCACTGAAGCCAGCAGCACCGGGGCAGGGAGCTTCCGAGGGAGAGGCACTCGGGTTGCTCTGCATCGGGAGCCAGCTCCTCAGCCAGGGTTCCGGGAAGCTGTGGAATGCCCGGGACGCAGTTCTCCCAGCTCTCCTCAGGTGTTCTGATGTGTCCGAGGATGGGAATATCGCACTCGTGTGTTCTTGTCTCATGGGCCTTTGTCACCAGCAGTGTGGTGTCACGGTCTTGAGAGAGGACATGTCCTCCGATGAGGTTAGACATCAGCGGTTGGGTGCTGAGGTCCAGCTCTCTTGGGCTCTCCTCCCGCAGCATCCCAACAGATGGGCAGTGTCCTGCCCATGGTGACCTTAGAGACCTTGGTGCTGGGCTCTTGTTTGAATTGGCACAAGGGGACCAACAGACCTGAGCATTCCCAGTCTTCCCGCTGTGACTGCCACGGCAGTTGTCCTGGGGCTGGGTTTCCTCTGTGGCCCTGCCTGCTCTGCTGTCAAGGGTGCAGAGGGCCCAGGAGAGGCTCCATTGTGTGTGACAAACAGCCGCCTCGCTGCGACAAAACAGGCCCTTTATAAAAACACAGAAAGCATCCTCTATAGTCTGATCATCAGTGTTGACCTATGGTGAGTGGCACAGACTTCAAGAGGACGAGGTGGTGGCCCCTGGTCCAGGCCTGCACCAGGGCTATCACTGTCACCACAGGATGTCCCCTCCCGCGTTTGCTGGCCCACTGACTGCACATCCCTGCGCCCCCTGGCCACACCCCCTCGCGTCACCCTACACCCCTTCGGTCATGGCAGACGCTTTTGTTCCTTCCGGTTTTGCAGGACTGGACTCATACAGTACATAATCTTTTCACTCTTTATTCTTTGCCTGTCTTCTCCCACTCAGCATAATAATTTTGAGATATATCCATATTGCTGCATAGCTCATCCATTTTTAATGCTGAATAGCATTCACTTTGAATGACTATGGCACAATTTTTATCCATTCTTATCCATTCCATTTAGGTTGTTCCACTTTTTAAACTGTCACAGATAAGTCTGCAATGAACATTCATATTCCAGTCTCCTGTGGACATGCTTCCTCTTCTATCTTGGGTAAACTCCTAGATCTAGATCCCTGCATCACAGGTGGGCATATATCTAGCTTCTAAATGAACCACTGAGGTGTGCGCCAAGCACTCCAGGTGCTCCTTATCACCCCAGAACTCGGCGCAGTGGGACCAGTTAGAGTCTGGAAAGTTGATTGATCCTGCAATTGGTTTTGAATCCTGCAGCTTAGCTAAGTGTGTTTTCTAGTCCTAGTAGATTCCTCATAGGCTGTGTTGGACTTTCTGCAGAGGATCATGTGGTCAGCAGATATGTAATCTGGAGGACTTGCGTTTATTCTTCTTGCATTTCAACCCCGGCTAGGACCCCAGGACCACACTGAACACAGCTGATGAAAGGACAGCCCTGTGTTGGCCCAGACTTAGTGGGAAATGCTTTGTCCTTCTCCAGTAAACATGCCCTGGGCTGAACTCCTCCCACAGAGGCCCTTCCCCAAGCCGAAGGCAATGCCTCGCTCTCCTCACTTGCTGGAGCATTGAGAAGGGAAGCTCAATTTGCATGTTTCTGTATCTGTAGAGACTGTTACCTGGTGTTGTCTTTTTGTTTGTATACTGACTATCAAACCTGTGGCCTTGCATTCCAGAATCAGCCCCACGTGATCCCTACCTGCTAGCTACCTTGTCGGATTCTGTTTGGCAAGTTTCTTGAGCATCTTTGCCTGGATCCTCATGAGACTGGTTTGTGGCTTCATGCAAGGTCTCTTTCTGATTTGAAGGCCAGAGCAAAGCTCAATGGGGCACCTTCAGGGTTGGGCACCTCCCTCCTCCACTTTCCAGAGGGGTGTATGAGGAAGGAGGTCTGGCTCTTCCATGGGGGTCTGTGCAGAGCACACCAGTGGAGCTGTCCAAGCCTGGGCTTCCATGTGGGAAAGATTTCCCCATTGATTCCGTCACTTTAATAAGCAGGGTGATTCAGGCTCCGCTTTGCCCCAAGCGAGCGAGCTTGCAGATCTGCGCCTCTCACGAGTGTCCGTCAAGCCCGTACATGGGCTGTCAGATTTATTGGCACGAAGTTGTTCACGCCGTTTCCTTCCTTCAATATCTGTGGAATCTTTAGTGATGTCATCTCTCTCATTCCTGTTATTGATAAATTGTCTTCTCTTTTTATTGATCATTCTGTCTAGAGATTTATCAATTTTATTGATCTCCTCAAAAAAACGGGTTTTAGGTTTCACTGGCTTTATCCTGGCGCATTTCTGCTCTCTGTTCCGCGATGCCTGCATCAGCCTCTGTGGTATCTCTCCCTCCGCCCCCGCCATTTGGATGGTTTGCTTCTCTTCCTCTGCTCTTGGCAGAAGCTGAGGTCGACCGCTGAAGTCCTCTCTTCTTTGCAGCCTCTCATCTAACGCTGGTGCCTCAGCCTGAATCCCTGGACCTGCTCCAACAGTGTGTCTTGGAACACTGTTTTCCAGTTCCTGGTTTTCTTTTGAGTTCTACTTTGACTCATGGTTATTTCCTAGTTTGTATTTTTTTGCGGGGCGGCGGGGTGGGGCATGTACTGGGGATTGATCTCAGGGGCACTCAACCACTGAGCCACACTCCAGCCCTATTTTGCATTTTATTTAGAGACAGGGTCTCACTGATTTGCTTAGTGCCTTGCTTTTGCTGAGGCTGACTTTGAACTTGCAATCCTCCTGCCTCAGCCTCCCGAGTTGCTGGGATTACAGGCGTGCACCACTGTGCCCCAGCTGCTAGTTTATTTGTATTTTCAGTTTTTACAAAGATGTTGCTTTGTTCTTTAATATTTAGAGTTCCCCAGGCTGTTTTATGGTTCAGTATATAGTCTATCTTGCTAAATTGTCTGTGTGTCCTAGACACGAGTGTGCATCCTGCTGCTGTTTGGTGGACTGTTCTATTAATATCCATGAGGTCATTAGGTCAACAGTGTTGGTCTAGTCTGATTCTTTTAGAAACTACAGGATAAGAATAATGCAATCCCTGACCATAAGCATTGCTTATTTCTCTTGCAGAACTACCCATTTTTGTCTCATGTATTTTGAAGCTATGTTATTAGGCACATAAATGTTCAGAATTGGTACATCCTGTTCTTTTGAAATTTCATCATGATGAAATGAATTTTTATCTCAAAACCTTATTTCTACATTGGTGCATACGCATCAGCTTTCTTCCCAGAGCTGTGGGCATTTTGTATCATTCTCCAACCCTTTGATTTTGATCTAACTGTGTTTTACATTTGAAGTGCAGGGTGTGTGTGTGTGTGTGTGTGTGTGTGTGTGGTGTGTGTGTGTGTGGTGTGTGTGTGTGTGGTGTGTGTGTGTGTGTGGTGTGTGTGTGTGA
>JAJEJO010004109.1:395373-436573 GCA_020662805.1 Glaucomys volans
CCAGAGACCTGGGTTCCAGCCCCAGCACCACAAAGTAAAAACAAGAAGGCTGCTCAGGGGGATGAGTTTGATCATCTGCTGACTTTAGGAGGGAGGATTTAAAACACTCAAGGCAGAAACGGAAGTGCCATGATCTCCTCCTGCCCCTCAGTTCATGACCACAGGGTGTCATGTGGCCACTTAAGTGCTTCCCGCCTCGGTTTCCTCACACTGGATTACACAGGGGTCCCGTAAACAAACCACTCAGTGATCGACCATTTAGAAAATGCAAAGTAAGACATAAACCCTAAATAACAGCAGGATCCATCCCGCCCTTTGCAAAACCATCAAAGTGTGGCCAAATGCAGGCGGGCGGAGGACTTGGCTTATTTTTAGCTGTACATCAATATTCAGGGCCTTTTTGAGTGTCATTAAACTTTACAAAGGAGACTCTCAGCCTTCAGTTTCAAGCTTCCTTTTTTCATAGACAGTGAAGGGACTTCCAGCAATTCCAAAGTGGCTTTAACCCACAAGGGTCTCCACTCACCACAGACTCCATGGCAAGGTGCCTCCTTCCTGGGAGCCGGGGCCTCATCTGGCAAACCCTCCGCAGGGCCTGGCCTCTGTGCTCTGGGAAGACTGTCCTTTCTGCACAAGGTGCTCTTCCTGCGCTTCGGGCTCCAGGTGGCATGTGGCTGTCTCCCACCCAGCAGCGGCTTGTAATTGCTGAGGCTTCCTCCTCTTCCTCCTCCCACCGGACTCTGCCCCATCAGAGTGGGAGGGGATTGCCTGGCTGAGCTTCACAGCGGGCTTGATAAATCGAGGCCGAGTGAATAAATGAATGAAAGGAAGCAGATGAGTGCTTGGGGCAACACAGGATGCAGGTGACAGTGTCTCCTCCTGTCAACACCGTGGCTTCAGAAGGCTGATGACCTTGTGGTTTTACACGGGGAGCTTTAAGCTTAGCTGACATTTGAAGTCTAGGGTGAGTGACCTTAAGGGGATTAGCTCTGTGTTGGCCCAGGCTGGCAACTGCGGCCATAAATATGATGCTGCTGTCTGGGGTCCCGGGGGGACCAACATGCCAGCCTGGCTTTCCCCAGAACCCAGGGTGGATGGCAGCCTGTGCACCACTGATGGTCCTCGAAGCTTGCCTGGTCCTTGGTGTCTAGTCTTCCTGCTTGTCCCTCTTCCTCAGCCGCAGTTCACATCAGGAATGTCGCCGCTCCGCAGGCTCCAGGGGTGTGAGCTCACCAGCTTCAGGACGGGCTGCATTTTTGCACTGACCACTTCACTGGGCTGGGAGCAACTTGAAGCCTAGCAGAGTCTAACTATTGTGGGTAGGTTTGGTCTCTAATACTTACCTACATGGGCCCTGGCTTTGGGGTCTGCTAGACACTTCCAAACCCAGGTCAACGCTCACAGTTCAATCAGCAGCCCACACCCTCTCTAATACCTGCAAATGTGGGTGTTTCTGCAGCTTGCTGCGGCCCCTCCTTCTAATGATCCAGAGCCACTCGCTCTAACAGGAAAACACAGACTGGGCTAGCCTCTTTATGAAGGGTGTTCATCCAGATGAAATATCTGGAAACATAGGAAAGCTTTTTGAATTTGACGGGCAGAGTCCCGTGGTGGCTGGTTTAGCCTTCCAGCTGCAGGCAGCTGTTCACCCACACACCACCACTTAACCGCGTCTGTGAACGTTGGCTCATTGACGTGTATTTACATGTCGTTTGCTACATGCATTATTACATGTCACCGAAGGTACTTACATGTGTCATTTATTGTATCATACTGTTTCTTTCCATCTGAAGATTGAGAAGAGAGCAGGAGAGGGAATACACCATGCCACGTGTGTGACCAGGAGTAGAAGCACCATTGCAGTTGGCAGAGGAATGATCTTGGTCTTCTCACGGTGCTGTGCATACAGAAGGCCGTCAATGGCTGTGACGGGAAATACTCTGGCTGTGTACCTGTGGCCTTCCCTAGTTTGAGGGAAGCATGATTCTAATATCTCAGAGAGTCTTCCTGACGTCCGCACAAGCATCTCAGCATCCAGAGTCCCACTAGGGTCCAGAGCTGGCCAACGGGCCCACAGCTGCTTTGTAAATGGTTTTATCAGAACATGACTGTGCTCACCGGTGATCCCCTGCTTCTGTAGACCAGACGCACAGCACAGGCCACACGATCCTCTGAGCTTTCCCATCCTGCACCTGGAGCCTGGAGGAGACATGCATTGGCCCCACCTTGGAGAACAAAGCCCATAAACAGGATCGCTTTCCCCACCAGCCAGGAAATGGTCCAGAAAAGAGCTGTCACACTGGCCTGGCCTGGGTGAGGGAGCCTAGGGAAAGCCAGGAAGGTGGCAGTGAGACAGAGCTGGGAGGGTGGCGGGGCCCACTCTTCCCACCACAGCTGTGTGAGAAGCCATTCCAGTGTGCACCTGCCCAGTCACCTGGAGGGCCAGTGGCAGGCTGCAGACCTAGGGCTCCTGCATCCTGTGTTTCTGTTGAGGGCTGATGTCTGGGGCAAGAAGACTGCAGCCACAGGATTGGCTGGGACACATGTGGACCCACTCAGGAGTTTCCTGCCATGGGGAAGAGCTGGGCTTTCTCTGAGGCATCTGGGCAGACGTCTGCTCAGTGGGGTCCCCTTCTTCTCTGCCAGCTCAGCCTGAGAGCCTGAAGCAGTGGGTTTGCCCACAGGGCAGAAGGCACAGGGGGCGGGTAGCATAAGATGCAGGGGCCCACCTGGAGGACCACGGCACAGAGGGGGGGCAGTGGACACGCCATGCAGAAGTGGCGCCTACAGCAGCGACAGGGGCAGTTGTCTGGGAAAGGCAGGGCAGGCTCAGAGTCCTGTGGCCAGCACAGTCAGAGGCGTGGAGATGTGCCCAGGGCAGAGGAACACCAGGACTGGGAGGAAGGGCGTGGAGCTGGGATGGGCACGCAGAGGAAGGGCAGGCAGCTCTGAGCCTGGAGAGACGTCGTCTTCATGCTGGGGCAGGTCTGCCTCCTGCTTGGCCTCCTTGAAGACAGCCCCCAGCAGCTGTTGGCACTGTCTGTGAGTCCATCCAGCGAGGAAGGCACAGGCAGATGCAGGCAGGCAGGTCACCTACATGGAGGAAAAAGCCTAGGGAAACACGCAGCAGCAGGACACACAGTCCAAGGCAGCATCCCCTAGAGAGCCGGCCATTGGCAGGTGACCTCGGGTCCCCAAGTGCCTCAGCACACAGATGTCATCCAACTGAGAAATGCTGAGCCAGAGTCTCCAGGTCGGGCCAGAACCTGCCCCGTGGTGTGCTCCCTGGATTGATCCCATGTGCCCTTGGCAGGAAGCCCGCTGCTGGGAGGGGCTGTGGGTCTGGCCAGAGCCCACTCTGGGGGTGACCCACTCTCTCCCCTCCTCCAGTCTCCATCCTTCCAACAGAGTGAGTTTGTTTCTTGTTGTTTTCCTTGCAGCTTTGCTTACATCTTTCCCTCCACGTGGGATGTCCATCTTAGGGGCTTAGATGAAATGTCACGGCTTCTGGACAGCAGCTCCCCTCTCCAAGGGGAACCTGGGGCCTGGGAGCGGAGAGCACCTGGCTAGTGGAGCAGGTTCCCTTTGAATACTGAGACCATCCGTCCCCCTGGCTGAGGCTCCCTGGCCTTCTGCAGGACACGAGAGGGCAGGCTCTGTCCAGCACCGTGGTGGTGGCCGGCCAACATGGCCTCTGCTGCTTTCTCTCAGCATGGATTTCTGGTCCAGTCTGATCACGTATTGCCATTAGTTTGATTAAAAAATAAAACATGATGCTGGTTATTCTTTATACAGCACAGGCAAGAACACCCGCACAGCTAACTTGGGGTGACCAACGATCCCGTGTCACAGTGATCTTGGAATACCTTCTGAGAAATGAAGGCATTTTCCGTTATCGGAGAGATAAGCATTGGCTAGGAGTAATTATACTTAAAAACTCTCCAGTTGGCAGCAGTCATAGCAAGGTCCCCAGAGAGTGTTTTCCAGATGTAGAAATTGGAGACCTGAGCATACAACTCCCGGAGGGTCTGATTGACAGGAGGAGAACAAAGCCTTGGCTCTCGGGTTTGGGGTGTGAGGGTGCCCGTGAGTGGCACTCCGACGTGTCCACACACAGTGCCAGCTTGCTGCCGGGGTGCGTGTGGGTGTGTCCCGCTGCCCAAGTCCCCTTCGAGTACTTTGGCCACTCTAGAACAACAGGCCCACGGACACCGGCCTGTTGAAGACCCAGATCTGAAGAGGCTGCCGCCGCCCGGCTGGCCGCTCCTTCCTCGGGCTCCGACAGCTTGTGGGGTGGGCATGGTTAACAAGCCCTACAGCTGGCGGATCTGTGAAGACATAATTGCACTTGAGTGGCGGGGGAGCTGGGGAACCAAGGAAGAAATAAAATAGACGAGAAGCGGAGGGAGAGAGCAGCACTGCAAACCAGCGGCACGTTCCCCTCCGCAGAGCGCTCCCGGCTGGAGGCGGTGTCTGCAGCCCCACTCCCAATCCATATCGCAAACAGCTTCCAGATGCTTCCAGCCCCAACCTACTCGGGAATCCTGCCCTTCACAGATGCCTCCCCATGAGGGGGGTCTGTCTATAAGTAAAATGGGGTGGATTTTACTAATCATTCATTTCCAATCTTCCTGACGGGGACTTTTATTAATAAACTCGTTTCATCTGTCTCCTTGATTAGGAAGAGCTTAATCGCTTAGTCATGTGAAGGGAGGAGAGGAGCTGGGCTGGTGTGCAGTTGGTAGTGGTGTGTTTGTGTTTGGAGCGTCTCTTTGTTGACATGCCGGAGTGGAAGGAAATGCACACAAATGCAGAACAGCGGAGCCTAAGTGGTTCCAGTCCAGCGTGGGCAGCGCAGGAGCTTGGAGGGAGCCCTGGCTCGATGCCCCAGAGCCAGGAGGACCCTGATGTGGCCTTGTGCCCTGCATACCTGGGGAGCAGCAAGGGGCCCCTGGCTGGTGGTTCCTCAGCCAGGGTCTCGGGCAGGGTCCCCCCACCTGAGGCCCCACTGGGGTGACCTCTGCAGCCCCATCTCGTCCAGGCTCTGTGCTTGAACAAGAAACAGGAAGAGACCTCCTTGTGTCCTCAGCTTTGCTTGGACAGCAGGAAACATGGGCTTTCCTACACTTCCTCCCTCTTCCAGGACCTCTGCTCTCCAACACGCCAGGCTGACGTGGAGCTTGTGAAGTTGGAAGGCAGGAGACCATGGCCCTGGCTGCACTGCACACTGAGCTTCCTCATCAGTGCTACGCCCCGCGGGCGACACCACTCACCTTCCCTTGGGGTGGCTCCCCTCTCTTCTCACGCCTGGGTCCAGCTTCACCTGGCATACTCAGCAGTTGGCAGAGCTTCCTGTCCCGAGCTCAGAAAAGGACTCCTTGGCCTCTCCTTCACAAGACGCAGGGCTCTCCCAACTTGGGCACCCCTGGCTAGCCCTCACCCTCACCCCTGCTGGCCCCCAGTTTCTTTCTCTCCTGGCTCCCTCCCGGCTCTGCCCCAGCACCACCCCTGCCCCTGGGAGGACTTCAGGCCTCCCCACGCAGAGCTATCCTCTCAACAGCCTGGCAAGTTGCAAGCAAGTAAGCTTGGTCCCCACCCCAGGTCTCTCTGTTCCCCAGGAGACTCTTCAAATGCCCAACCCTCCAGCTTCCACCTCGGGTGGCTACTCAGACCTCACAGCTGGGGCCCGAGGCTCCTCACACCCTGGCCGTGCAGGCTACTCCTGTAACCTCTGCCTTTACTCCATCTCATTCTGCCAAAGGGCACCCTTCACCTCCGTGCTGGGCCAGGCACGCCCTCCTCTTCCAGGACCTGCTGCACCCACAGGGCCCCCATGGTCCTTCTCGGACTTGAGTGTGACCCATCCTCAGCCAGCCTGCCTGCTCTCTCCCCGCCTTCACCCTGCATTCCTTAGCTGTCACAGGCTACGAGTAGGCTGAGCGTTGCCATGGCGGAGCCTCCGCACAGAGCATGGAACTTGGAAAGGAATATGTGTTCAGGATACCACTCGATAGCACTGGGCATTCAGGGCTTGCTGGGGAGTGTGAGACCAGCCAAACCTGGCTCTCTCAGGGTCGTGGCCCTCCTTGCCCTGTGCTGCTGTTCACCCTCCAAGCTCAGGCCTGGGCACCTCCTCCTTGACAGAAGAACAGCACTGCAGTCCGTAGACAGAGCTTCATCTTCCACAGCTTGTCTCCCTGCCCCTCCGATGGTCCTTCCGTTAAGGATCTCCTGTTATCTGATTGCACTGGTCAAATAGTGTCCCTCCAAACTCATTCTCTGACTGCATTTGGAATAGGGTCTTCTCAGATGAGATCATGTCACCAGGTGATACATGCTGTCACCAGGGTGATACATGCTCACCCTGGACGTGGTTGGACCCTGACTCAGTAACTGGTGTCCCTTCAAGAAGAGAGATTTGGACAAAGAAGCAAATGTCACCCAAAGACAGACAATAGAGAGAGAGGCCACACTCAAACAAAGGTGGCTCAGACTCATGTCCCCCTGCCGAGTGTTGCAGAAGCCTGCAGATGCTGGAAGTCGCCAGGAAGTCCCCTCCCCTGGATCCCTCAGAAGGAGCAGGGCCCAGACCTTGATTTTGAACGCCTATCCTGCAAGAGAAGGATCTCTGCTATCTTAAACCACACGGTTTACAGCCCTGTGCTGCAGGAGCCTTAGGAATCTGACAACAATGAAATCACCACAGTGGGAAGCTCACTCCTGAGGTTATTTCAACCACAGGGATATCTTTCTTTACATCCCAAACTCATTTCAACTCCATGATCCAAACCCATAGAGGAACTGTTAGAAATGGAAATGGAATATTCATGTCTGGCCAGGGCCTGAGATCCCCAGGGAAGGGAGCAGAATCCCAGGCTTTTGGGCAGCTGTGCCTTTCCTCCGCCCTGGAACACAGTGGCACCCTACGTCCAGGCCCTCCAGAGAGCCAGGGGCCACCAAGCCCCACAGCTGGAGAGAACAGGTGCTGGCCGATCATTGCTGCAGCTTGAGCTGACTGGATCATCTGAGGACACCAAGGGCTCTGGAGAAGCACCTGGGATCTCTTCGTTGGGATGGCTGATTCCAGGAAACTCACAGTTTGCTTTTCACCTTGGGTCACGGAAGTTCTGAGGTGAACCGAACACTCATGGGGATGACCGTGTCGTCTCCAGGTGAGCATCAGATTCTCTTCCCTCCTGTGGGCTTGCCCAGCCTTCCTCCTTCATGCACATCTGAGAGGTTGGTGAGGTCCTTGGAGGAGGAGGTGGGCGAGAAGCGCATGTCTCAAAGGTTACAAGCACCTACACAGAGAAGCAGTGACTGCCCGGCTGCACAGGTGGCCCTTCAGGACTTTCAGACCCAGGCTCAGATCAGAGCATATGTCTGCCTAGTGTGACGGGAGCTGCAGGTGAGCAGAGAGGAGACTGCTGTGGGGGACACAGGCCTGGCCACTGAGGGGCCCGTGTGGGATCTGTGGGCGGCTGAGGTGGTGGAGGTGACAGCCTGGGCTGGGTGGAGCTCCTCCAGGGTCCGCTGCTCACAGGACTCTCCGATGGTGCCACTGGGCAGGGGCAAGTGATGGTGGTGTGCTTGTGGAAGCCTTCTGGACCTCTGGGGTGGGCAGCCTTTCCAGCAGGCCACCAGGGGCTGCTGCCCTGCAAGCCCAGGGCTTCTGCTAAACCAGCCAAAGAGCTGATGTCTGGCCGTCCCCTGGCTGCCCAGGGTCTGCCTTCAAATCTTGATCTGTCACTTCTTATTCCCCACAAAAAAGTTACAGATAAAAGAGAAAAGCAAGGTAAAATAAGCTAAAAAAATTACTCAATAAAAAGGCAAAGATAAAGTAGTAAAAATAAGTGGCCGCAGCACAATAGAAATGCCCAGCCAGGCAAAGCCATCAGAGAAGGCCAGGCAGGGTCTCCTGTCCAGATGAGAAACAAATAAAGCTGTAAAGCATGTCCTTGTGGCGCATCTGAGGTCCCTGGAGCCGGGCTGCAGGTGGGTCGCAGGTGAAGGTCTTCAGAGGTGGACATCCTGCTGCACCCTTCCCTCCCGCTGACATGGTGGGCAGCATGTGCTGACCACTGCTAAATGCCCAAGGGAAGACGAGCCCCAGCCAGCAGACCCCCTGCGTCCCCACACCTGGACCCCTCTGGAGAGCAGAGGGGCAGCAGCCTCAGGCTCGACTCCTTCCCTTCCTCTGTCAACCCCAGAGCCTCCTCGGTGGGCTCTGGAAGGCAGGGGGCTCTGCTCTCCTGGCCTCCACAGTCTGATGGCAGAAATCTTTCTGCTTCCTCTTACCTGGCCCCAGGCTTGAACTCAAGCAGGTAACCTCTTCTGCTTCCATCTCTTTATCTATCAAAGTGGATTAATACAGATACTTACATTGAAATGTTTCTGTGATAATAAAATAAAAGTCATAACCAACTCTTAGCATAGCGCCCAGCAAGGCTACGCAGAGTAAACAACAGTGGCTCTCGTGTGTTGGAATGTTCCGCTGTGCAGAAAACGCCCTGGAGTGAGCCTGGAGGGATGACAGAAGGCAAAGCCCGAAGGAAAGGCTTTCAGGGAGTCACCTCTGGGAGCCTGGGTTTCCACATCGTCAGTGACGTACCGACACAACCAGAGCAGGCACCTGCCCAGGAACCTAGGCTCACAGGGTTCTCTTCTCTCCCCAAACCCTCCTCAGAGAGTGCTGGCTGCCTCTGTGAGGGATCACTCATGGCGGGCAGATCTTCCAGAACGTTCCCCTTCTTTTTGAAATATTAAGTTCTACATGAATCGCTACACTCATCTTCTGAGTTTTAGCTTAAATACTCAAAGTTTTGCATGACTGCAAAATTGTGCCTGTTGGTACTGTGGTGTGTGTGTGTGTGTGTGTGTGTGTGTGTGTGTGTGTGATGTAAAGTGAGCAGAATGTGGCTGACCTGAGATACTTCTCTTCTTCAGAGTCTATAACTGTGATTTCAAATGCTGAGCTCCTACCATGACCCAGAGTTAAGTAGCTGACGCCATCATGAAGAGTCTCCAACCTCAAGGGCCTTGCAGTCTAGGGAAGGGATTGCAGACAGACACCATGTGCCCTTGTATGAATGCAGCCCCAGATGTCGTCAGCAAGGTCTTGGGAGGATCCAGAGAAGGAAGTCCTGGGGCTGGACGGCAGGAAGAGCAGCATGAGCAGAGGAGGGTGCTCTTTCTGACTGACTGTCATGTCCGCGTACCTGGCCAGGGGATGCCCAGGGAGCTGGTCAGGCCTCGCTCTGGGTGGGTCTGGGAGGGTGCTCCTAAAGAGGTCAGCAGCGAGTGAGGGAGTGGACTAAGAACGGCATCTCCCACCCAGCCCCCGTCCTTCCAGGGTCTGAGGAGAGCCACAGGCTCAGCGTCAGGCTCGCTCTGGACCCTCCTCTGCCCCGGATGTGGAGCCCTGAGTCCTCAGGCCTTTGAACCCACACAGACTTGGCCACCGTCTCTCCTGGGTTTCAGCTGTGCGAACCGGTGTGGTCCCCCCACCTCCATAACCATGCGGCTGGTTCCTGAGGTGAGCTCCTCCTGTCCTGACCCCCTGTCTGGGTCCACTGGTTTGCCTCTGTGGAGGACCCTGCCCACTGCACCAGATCAAGGGAAGCCGGTGCAGGGGTGGAGACGGGCACACTCCTAGGACATGGACCGAGGTCCGGGTGGGAGACCCTGGATTCATGGGCTGAATTCCCAGACTCCAAGGGAGGTGCTGGGAGGGGAGGCTGTAGGGGGAGATGAGGCTTGGAGCCCGTGATGGGAGAATGCGCTGTGAAGAAGAGACGGCAGGGCATGTCCTCCTCAACTGCACAGAAGAAAGGCCACGGCGTGGGGCTGCGGGGCCGCTGCCTGTGCCCCAGAACCTCGCTCTGCAGACACCTCCCCTCCCACTTCCTGCCTCCAGGACTGTGAGAGTGGCCTAGGTGCCTGGGCTGCCTGCCCAGGCTCAGGCCTGCCCAGGGACACTGCCCAGCGTGACGGGTAGATGTAGCACCAGGACCGTCCCCTCTGAGCCCAGGAGGGCATGGAGGCCTCGAGGGGGGTGCCCGTCCACCAGCCACCTGAGTGCATCACAGGGGTGGAACGGGTAGCAGGGAGCACCAGAAGGGTCTGCAGGTGCCTGGACCAGCCAGTGGGGAGGGGACGGAGGGAGGGGAGGGCAGGAGGGAGTTCAGGAGGGAGAAAACCTGGAATGGAGTGCACCGGTGGAGATGAGGGCGCTTTGGCAGCCCCAGTGTGCTGTGCATCCTTCACTGAGCGGGGAGGAGGCAGGTGCGGGTGCGGGCTCAGAGAGTTGAGCCGAGAGCAGTGGGCTCCTGTCCCTGCTCACGCTGCGGAACTCGGCACCCGTGCCACCATGCACCTGTGGCACCTCTACAAAAGGGGGTCAACAGAGCCACCCCTCTTCCTCTTTGAGTTTTAAGAGTTCCAATGTGGAAATGGACACTCTGAACCTGGTAAGAGCCCCGTGGCCTGTGCTGGATCCGCTTTCCTGGGTCTCTTCCTCTCCCTGGGCTACACTGCACGCAGGCTGCCCACTTCTTAGCCCCTCTTGGTTGGCAGCACTCCCGACCAGGGGGGACTGGAGTGAGGGGTGCTGTGCTGGGTACCTCCCCAGACCAGAGCTGGAGCCCTCCTGCTCACCTCCCACCTGCTTGCCTGGAGTCTGGAGCGCGGGTCTCCTCGGGCACCAGGACAGCCATTCCTCTGAAATCCTGCCCGCTCTACGCTCCTCTCTGCCAGTCTCCTGCTCCTCAGGCTGTTCCTGTGCTGCAAGGAGCCCTTACAGCCTGGCACCACAGCCCAGGGCTCCCACCTCTGCCGCTGGGCTCCCTCTCAAAGAGGAACCCACGGCAGAAGCCACAGGAGGTGGCCTGCGGCCCAGGCGTATTTCCAGTAAGTCAGTGTTTTTAGCTTATGTCCTTCAGTCCCTTCATCCGGGAAGGCTGCTCTATGAACTCCTGCTTTAAAGCCCACTCGCTCCCCACAGATCACAGGACACCCCTCTGGCCTCACCTCCTGAGCTCCTGACCGCCACCTGAGCGCCTGCTTCATAATTACTTTCACTTTTGTCAAGAAACCCTTTTCGTTGCTGCTGATTTCCTCCATGGAAACATATGGTTGATGGTGGAGACTGTTATTTTCCCATTTGAAAGAGAAAGCCCAGTGTCCACTCACCTATGAAGGGGGCTTAGGCTGCCCTTGCCTCTGCACTGGTCCACTCAGCAGCCCGACTGAGCTGAGTGAATATCAAAAGCCACAAGTGGAAACTGGGGACATCTGTACCAGATGGCCTGAGCACAGAGCCACCATGAAAGGCTATTCAGAACAATTAACTCTGATTCATGCTAAGCAGAAATAAACAATCGCCCATTCAAGTGGGAATTAGTTCCACTATCTTTATCGGAGTCATCAAAACAAAGTTCCCAGAGTTGGGAGTTGGGCTTCCTCTCCTGGCCCTTCCAGCCGCTGCAGGCTCCTGAGTGCCTTTGTCAGTAGCCCAAGCCCAGATAACCTGACGTTGGCCTTGCTAATTGCTCTCTTCCAAAACATGTTGACACTCAGGGTGGTTTTGAGTGGACCTAAGTGGCTCTCCAGCCCTGAGCAGGCCTGTCTCACCAGCTGCACACAGAGGGCCCCCCACAGCTGGCTTCTCTGTGTATGGAGGAGCAGACAGAGGAAGGGCCTGACCAAGGAATAGCCCCGCCACCCACCTCTCCCCCTGTACGGGAGACACGGTGGAGCCTGAGCTGCAGGCAGCAGGCTCCCTGCTTCCCCTACTGCAGCCTCTAAGCCAGACACCCTCAGCTGACTCTCCCCTACGCCCAGGCCCAGTGGGGATGCTGCAGCCCCTTCTCCCTAAAGCTCCTTGCTAATGAGATGCTTTGGCCAAGCAGCCACTCTGCTTTGTCCCGGTACTCGCCACAAGGCTCAGGTCTGAACTGTCTGAAAATTCAGATGAGCTTGGTCAATGCAAGCCGGTGCATAATTAATTAAATGGCTGGATTTATACTGCTCCTCTCCTCTCCAGAGTTCAATGCTCAGGAAAAAAGGAGCTCAGATGTGTAGCAACTAGCATCACAAATTTGAACAAATGGGCATTAGTGGAAGGGGAGGAAGGGTCACAACAGGCAGGCACTGTGAGCGGGGAGGGCTCCTGCACTCAGCAGCTGACAGCCAGCGCCAGCAGCCCTTCTGCCAGCCTGGCCACTCAGTGATGTGGCTGGGCGAGAAGAATCCCTCCACCTAGACCAAACTGCCTTTGGCTGCAGGAAGCAACCCCAGGGCCGCCCTGACTTCATCTGTTCTCCAGGCCTGCTCATAGTCTGTATTTTCGCCCTGCTTAATGCATTCTTCCCCACAGCTGCCAGATATCCAGTGGTGACACAGTGAATAACAGGAGGACAGGGACAAAACCCAGCATTAAATGGCAATTACCGACAAAGCACACTTCCAAGCACAGCCCTGGAGCTGTCCTCCGATTCTCCCCAGAGGGCTTCCCTGTGCCCATCCTCCGCCCTTCAGGTGCTTTCCCTGACCCTCTTCTGTCCTACAAGCCCCAGTACACCCAGGAGATTTGCATTCCTCATCAGAGCACCTCTCCTGAGGTGCCCCAGTGCCTCTTCGTGCCCAGGGCACAGGGCTGTCTCGGCGCCTGGGGGGCTGGCTGCATCCTCGCCCTCCCTCTGCTGCTGGACCAGGAGCTCCTTCAGAGCCCAACCTGCATTTCCAGCCCAGGCCCTGCACTTCCTGGGTGCTCAGTGAAGGCTCGAGGAGGAAGTGAGTCCCCACTACCTTCTGTCTCTTTGGCACTGGAAGACCTACTTTACTTCTCTTCCCATTTTTTGCCCTTTGAAGATAAGGTGGCAACTGCCCACCTCCCAAGATGGACATAATCAAGGGCTGCATCCCCCAGAACACGTTTTCAAATGGTTAGGCCGCAAAAGATGAACTCTGTGAAATGACTGGACAAATGAATGTCTCATAGCATGGGCTCCAAGTATCTAAAAAGCTCCTTGAAGATCAGACAGAGTTCACAAAGCTAAGTCACTGTGATTTTCCTGTATTTGTGTATCATTATCTGTCCCTCCGAGTGGAAAAACTCGTTCCAATGCTGTGAAGGAGATTCACATTCGGCTCAGTTGCTAATGAAATGTGGATGTGACAGTTTCCACGACTCCTCTCGTCATTACCTCTGCTAAGGGTGCTGTGCAGCTCCCAAGACCTTTTTAGAAGAAATCAAGAAAAAGGTGCAGAAATTCGAGGTATAAGATCAAGGTAGGTAGGAAAGCAAACAACCTCGACAGGACCCTGTACCCACTGACCAGTGTCCCTCCCAGCAGGTCTGCAAAGTCTTCAGTCTAAAGAAGCTGATTCCTAATTAGATGCAAATTGTGCTGTTTGCTGCATTATGATTAATTAAAGAAGGAGCAAGCCATTGTGACAACAGGCAGGACCTTCCTGCTGCACCATCTCAGGCTTGCCCACAGCTGGGAAGGAACTTGACATCAGAACTGGACAATGAGAACACCACAGTGCGCTTCCTGGATTCAGACCTCCTTCCTTCAGCCGACAGACCACCTGAGTGGCTTCTTCAGGCTGTAAACCTTCCTGTCACTGAACGGGGCCTGTGCAGACCCCACCCATTCTTCCTGAGGAGCAAATCACAGCATCTCATCTCTCGTCATCATGCTTGCCAACAAACTGAAGAAGCTTCTTGTCTTTTATCAGATATCAATTTGCCTAATTTTAGTGCCCCACTCTATAGAAACCTTAAGTGTTATATATTTAAGTACTATTTTTATTATGTTTAAATATTGTTTATTATTCAAAAGAAAACCATACTGGTAAAATCATGAGCAATAATTATGGTAATTGGAAAAGTATTTGTATTCATATAAATAAAGGTCATTTACCTTATAACCGAGGGAGGAAGTAGGCTGCACCTGTCTTCTAGATAAAGGGATGTCAAGCATGTATGTGTGTGTGTGTGCACACACGCTCACACTCACACCTATTTGGTGTATTTGGGTACTTACCAAGACTGTGTCTTTTCAAAAGCAACATCCACACCATCAAGGTAACAAAATGATTTGAAAATCATTATGCTACGCGTGAATTGTGCAATTTCACAGCAATGTACACTGTATATGGGAAGTCACAGATGTAAGCTTGCATATTTAGCAATCAGAAGAAGAAAGAAAACAGCCAAAGGTAGGGGAAATAAACCACTCTGGCTAACACTATGAGAAGTGAATGTGACCAATACAAGGAGATAATCTTTCCCACTTAAGAATCAAATGATGTGCAAAACCCCACTTTCTCCACTTAAAATAAAAGTAAATGTTGTCATATGTCATTTAAAAAAAATTTGGATCCACCTAACAAAGACAGGATTGTGAAACAGATTGCTGAGATCACTGCATTCATACCAGAGCTTCAGTCTATGAACGGCCAGATGGGGCTGCCAAATCATGTTCCTGTGGAGACGCCCAGACTTCAGCCTAAGGGCCACCACCCGGCTCAACCCTTCTCCAGGACCCGGAGAGGCTGTGGAATCGCTCCTTCTTTTTAGCTACTGTTGTGAGTCTAATGATTGTTTTCTTAGGTTAGGTTTCATACCATACTTTGTTTCGTCATTATATTAATGTAACACAAAGATGTGGATAATCTAATTCATGGCTTGTTACATTAGCGAGATGCTCATTTTAAGTAATCGGAAAACCATGGAGGCGATTTCATTATACTCTCTTAATCAACAAGAGCTTGAATTCTTATCAGTACATTTTGCATTATGATGGAAGACATTGATTAAGTTGTGCCTAATGGATTATCAGATATTATCTTCTGAGCAATTTGTAAAGAATTAAGTTAATAATTTTCCAATCTTAAGGTCCAGAAAATTTGGTTTCTTTAATAGGGCATGATTTATTACTTGTAAAATGATTAGTTGAGATGGCGAATGGCAATTAAATTTAGGGACGTGGCTCGGTCACCTGAGAGAACAAACACACAAGACCGAAGGCTTCCAAGAGAATGCTTCCCAGTCCGTGTTTGTATTGCTATGAAATGAATGTCCTTCAACTGAGGCAGCAGGCAGCCGGCCTTATGGAAGACAGGACTGCCAGGAGCCATCTAGAAACGCATGCAGCCTGTAAGGGTTTCAAAAGGACTTACTAGGGCCTAACGAGGTGACGATAGTATGGAATAGACACAGGCCTCTTCCTGGACGAGGAGAGGAGCAGAGTCAACTAGTCTGACAAGCTTAAGGGAAACAGGAGAAAACCTACAGCACTAGTAAAGAAAAAAATCATCAAACTGCACCAGGTAGAATTTCATTGCAAAAGTATTAGAATACTTTTTAATTGTGAGCAGAGAAATCTGAAATTTAAAAATGGGAACCATAACGCATCCTCAGGTCTACAATGACCTCAATCTACTTTTAATGTCAATTATTGCTTTTTTCCCAATTACTTTCTTTTCCCCTAATCCTGCCTCATTTCTTCTAAAATCACCTCTGTGTTATTACCTCCTACAAACACAGGGCCTGTCTTGACGACTGTGCTGTTGTCCTCTTTAACTGAGGGCTTCGTCATTGCTGCTCAGCCACCCTTCCACGGTGCAAGCCTGGCCATTCGCACTGGATATCTGACCATGACCACGCTGCAGATGACCACGCTCAGGAAGATCAGTGGTGATGCTCTGTGAGTGGGAAACAGCAGAGGAGTGGTGAGGAACACAGATCATCCTTTAGGTCTGAGGGCTCACTTGGTGTGGACGGAGACATCTTTTGGACAATTCAATGTTTTATTTTCCATCTGCATTGTGATTGCTTATTTTGATACTCAAATATTCTGTGAAAGTAAAAACTGGTTTTGTTGAAGCTCACATATCAGTTCTCCATGTGTGTTTGTGTCTTTCATGCTTATATTAGAGAATTTATTAAAAAAAAGAAAAGAAAGTGGGTAAAGGAAGTTTCCTCCTGGAAAGTGTGATCACTCCAACCGTTGATTCTGTTCTAAGCATCTGAACCACTCCGAGCAGAGACAGCTGCATTTGGGTAAATACGTCAAATATACAGAAATATATAAAACTTAATCATGTCATTTATAGTGTGGCTGTTAAGCTGCAAATTGCATTGGAAAAACGTTTAAAAAAAAAGGGGAGTCACCTCGACAATCTGCCTACCCAGCTCTTTTACATTAAGCTGGAAACTAATTCTGCTTGGTGTGAAATGGATTGGATGTGGCTGGCGACCAGGCCTTCACGTTACTTAGTTCTTAGCTTATGGCTCCCATGGCTTCGAGGAAGCCCCAGCCCCAGCTCTGGAGCTGGGGGAGAGCCAGCTTCCGCTCTGCACCTGTAGAAGGCCCCCGCCCTGCCTGATGGTCAAGACCCCAGAGGGACCCCAGGGAGGACTCTTGGTGTCTGGGGAGGGTAATGCGATGAGGTCACCGTTCCCCGTGTACAACATGCATCCTTGGGTCATGTGACCTTCTTGCTAGAATTTCCAGGCTTAGTGGCAGAGTGACAGACTAGCTGCCCTGTCCCCTCACAAACGACTAGATTAGCAACCTGTAGCTAGCATTCACATGGGTGGCAGCAGAGGACACTGGTCTGAGAGATGTGAATTCTCCCGCTTATTTGAGTCTTCTTGTCACACCCAAGACTTCCTGGATCTACTGTCTCTTCTTCCTGCAGCAGTCTAGTTGCGAGTGTCCTTCAACCAGGAAGAAGCCTGGGCAATCCAGAGGAAGAGGGACCACCACTCTGACTCTCCTCAAGCTGTGTTCACATGGCCAGCCTAGACAAGGGGACACTGCATCTTGGTCAAGTTTGTGACTTCTGTAAAACTGGAAAACAGTTGTCTCTCTTTAGCTGGCAATAAATCTGTTTCACGTTTGTAAGACAACATTTAAAGATCACAGCACTGCACCTAACCACTTTGTACCCTTTTGTAGGTCAAATCTAGCCAACGTTTTAGGTCCCATAAGGCTGCATCCAAGATGATTTTACTTGATCTAAATGTAAATTTTAAAAATTGCTTACTTCCTAATGCAAGGATGTAATGAGTGCCCTCCCACCTTGTCTCTGCAATGATCACACACTACATTTTTATGGTCTTATGATTTGCCAGGTGCTGTCTGCGTGATCGGAAGTGACGATCCTTTCACTCCCAGGGCAGCACTAAGGAGACCCGTGCTTCACACCTAACAGACCAGGACTGAGGTCCAGAGACGCTGAGGACCGGTCTGCTTTCGTGCAATCAGGGGTGGGGCAGAGGGAGGCCATGCAACCTCTCCTGGTGGCCACCACTGCTCCACACTACCACCTCCAGGCCATGCCCCAAGTGTCACTGTGAACCTTCCAAAAGTCTTGTGGCACGTGGAGCCAGGTGCAGGCCCTGGAAACAGGGACGATCCACTGAAACCTGACACAGCATGTGTATCTTTTAGGCCAAACTCAGTTTATGTCTCTGAGTCCCTGGGGAGCCATCGGTTTCCCCAGGAAAGCTGTGGGATGATTGTGCTTCTGTGAATGCCCAGTGCCCTGAGCCATCACGCCGTGGAGGGCCAGCCAAGGGGTGCCCTGTGAGGTACCTGAGGCAACTGCCCGGAGGGGTGGGGAAGGGTCCTTCCTTTGTGCCCTACAATCAAGCCAGGGGTCTGACGTCTCTGTGGTTCTCCTTGGCACCGGGTGCCAGGACTTCACCCCTGACCTCCACTGTGCTGGAATAGAACTGTCCCCAAAGTGCTGGGGCAGACAGTGGGAGCAACAACAAAAGCCCCCGACCCGGGCTGCAAACACAAACAGCGCCCATCATGCAGAAATCGCCTTGGCGTGCGGGTCCTTGGTGATTTCATTTGTAAGTAATGTTTTGATTGTCACAGATTATATGTTGCTCTCCTCCCCTGACATTTGTTGTACAGCGGGATTGATTTTTGTGCTCCAGTATGAAAAGGTCACTTTGATCAATGCAGTGTAATTGGCACTAAATTAGGATCATATCAGGTTATTTTGCTATTTAATGATGAAATATTAAAGAAAAGCATGGGTAGATTGCAGGCACTAACATGCACTTTAAACCTGCTGTAATGACGCTTTATTTTGTAAGAAAAATGGAGAGAAAAACAACTAAAGTGCCGAAAATGACTGTGATGTATTGGAAGAGTGGCCCGGAATTATATATTTTCGTTGGAGATAGACTGAAAGCCCAGACACAAAACACCAAGCCCAGCAGTCAGTCCTGCTCGGCTGCGCAGGGAGAAGCCTTATAAGGAAGCCTATTGATGGCCGTGCTCATTACCTGCTAGTTAGAAGTGTTAAGCCTTTTCATTCTGCATATAGTAATTACGTTGAAAAACATTTGTGTGCTCTGCATCCACTTATTAGGCAAACCTCAGCTTTTGAAAATCTGCAACTTGGTTATGGCCCCCTGTTCAAATGCTCTCCTGTTTCCGGAGGGTGTTTCAGGCCCCGCCTGGCGTTCCAGGTTTGCACCTAAAGTAATTATAAGCATCGTAAGGAGTGTTAAATACTGAGTGTTATTTTCTCCATTGTAAATAGACGCGTTGCCCCATTATTCTGAAATGTTGTTGAGCAAGAAAAAGCTGCATAAGATTACACTTTTAAGTGCAGCAAATCTTGCAGGAAATGTGCGTGGAGATCTGCTGCCCTGGAGTATGCTCTCCGCAGCTGCGTGCGCTTCGCCAGGCGCTAGAAGATGTTAACCTTTTTAACAGCTGGAAATATGGAACCATGACTATCCATGAGCAGAGCAGGGGCAGGGGTAGTCCTTTCATAGTGGCAGTGGAAGGAAGGAGGAAGTGACATTCAGGACCCTGGGGCCAGGCAGAGGGCACAGGGGCATCCTCAGGACAGCCTTGGCACTAAAGCCACTTCCCAATTTTCAGGAACTGGCCAGACAAGTTTTGAGTGGCTTGAAGAGTAAAGAAGGACAAGGACTGGTCACGAGAGGGCTCTGCATGGTCCTGGACATCTGCCCCATGCTGCCCCTTTTTTTCTGAAATGAAATAACAGTCATCATTTCAGGGCCACTACGTGCTTTTATTTGTATCAGCATTTGCTGTGGGTTGGACTTTGTCCCCCTCCAAAGCATACGGAAGTCCAATCACCTGGCATCTGTGAGTGTGACCTCACTCACTTGGAATAGGGTTTTGCAGATGAGATCGGGTTAGGATGGTGTTCCTACAAGAGAAAGGATGGAGGGCTTTGGACATGCACAGGGAGGAGCCTGGAAGAGCCACAGAAGCAGAGGCAAGGGTGGGAGATGCATCTATACCGTGCCACCTTCTCCTGAAGGACCCTCCCTGGGCACCTTGAGGGAATGTGCCCTGCCGACACCCTGCTTTTGGACTTATGGCCTCCAGAATTGTGAGAGAGCCAATCTCTATGGCTTTGAGCTACCCAGGTTGTGGCACTGATTCCGCATCACGCATGTATCTTAGCCAGAGAGGAAGGGAACTGTCACCTCCTCCCAAACCCACTGCTCTGCAAGCACCCCGTCTGTTCTAGCTTTCCCCCCAGTTGCTGTTTGCATCAATGGGAATTTAGTGGGAAGTGCCCATGAATCGCACAAGAATCCTGACCAGTGTTGTTTGGATGTCTCCACATGATTTATTCTCTCATTATTCAGCACCTGTTTATAGAAATCCTCTCTGTGCCAGGTACAACCCCTTTCCAGCTCACACAGAAGCAGACGGTGAAGGGTGAAGTGCACCAAGATACTTGACTGATGGGAGAAACTTGATGGGAGTGGGCAGGCTGTGCAGGGCCCACTCTGTCCTGACCACTGGCCAAGAGCTTCTTCTAAGACAGAGCCATTCTCCACAAGGGGCCTTGGGTGGACACTGGGCTCTCTGACTGTCTCCCAGAGGCTCCACACAACACAGGATGCATCCCACCAACGAAGTGTCTGCCGGCTCGCCCGGTCCAGGGCCTTGGGAGACAGGATGAAGTTGGGGGGCTGCCCTGGGCGCCGCGCCGTGCCCACTGCCTGGGCTAGCCGTCTGGTCTCGCTCTCATACCCCGTCTGCATGCCCCCAGCGCCTACGTCAGGCTGTTTGGTTGCATGGTGGCCACTCCGAGTCCCCTGCTTGACTTGTACAGTGTGAGCTGTCCTAAATAATCCCAAATCCCTCAGGATGGGGCCCTTCCACCTTGGCTTCCTGCCACAGCGTGTTTGAAGCAGGCCACCACTCCCAGCCCAGGTCTGCTAGGACCAACATACCTTCTGCATCCTGAAACTCTTCCAGCATTGAGAGGAAACAAGGAAGTTGAGGGGGAAGCAGACCCCAAATCCAGGGACCAATGATGCTCAAGAAGCAAGGCAGGGAATGCCGTGAGCAGATCGAGCATCTGGTGGGGGAGAGTGGGTTTCAGCGGCCCCCAGCCTGACCCCGCCAACCTGCCTTGTGTTTCCCTTGGACTTGGACACTGTCTTAATCCCCTCAGGCTGCTAGAACAAAATATTAGAAACTGATTCTTTATCACTAATAGAAATTTACTTCCCACATTTCTGGAGGCTGAGAAATCTGAGCTCCAGGCACCAGCGGATGGGGTGCCTGGCAAGGGCTGCTCTGCTCCCCAGACTCAGGCACAGGCTGCGTTGTCCCCTGGTGGGAGGCTGCAGGGCTGCGGGGCCCTCCCTCCAGCTCTCCCCGAGCTCAGGAATCCTCCTGCATGACTCCATCACCTTCTGGCATCCACCATTCACCATGGTCACGTTAGGGTCAGGCCTAGCATGCGACTTTTGAAGGGGCGTGTTCAGATCAGAGCAGTTACCAGGCCCTTCTCTTAACTGACTACTGCAAAGACCTGGTGCTCGAGGTGCCCAGGGAGGAAGCAGAGAAGAGACCCCTTCCTTCCCACTGAGCAAGCCCCCAACCAGCCCAGACCCAGAGACCCCGGAGATATGGAGCAATCCTACAATGGCCAAAGACAGGAAACCAGGTCCCTTTACTTCCCAGAAGATGATCCTGTCATCATCCACAAAAGCAAAGCCATCCCAGGTGAGAGGTGAGGCGTGCACCCCTGGGGGAAATCTCTCCTCCCACCTGTCAGCTCTCCAGCTCTGCCTTTCCCTTCGGACTTGGAGACCGTCTTAATCACTCAGGAGCCACCACCTGGCAGAGCAGCCCGAGGCTGGGGAGCAGGCCCTGAGAGCCCCAGCACAGACACGGACATGGCTCCAGGGAGCATCCCGCTCAGCCTGACTCCCTGGTCTGGAGAGGCGGCACTCCCCACGGCCTCCCAGGTCACCACCCTCACTTCCCAAGATGATGCTAACTGACCCATGCCGCCCCCCCATTTGGTGAGTGAGTCCACCTGTGTGATAACTCTTGGAAGATCCTGGAGGGCGACAGACATGGGGTCAACCCAGTTGTCACCAATTACTGACTGTGCCATTGTGGCTGGGTTTCTTCAGCACTCTCAGGCTCTTCCATTTGCAAAAGTAAAAACAGTAAATCCACCTCCAAGAAAGCAGCTTCGTGTGGGAGCTCGGTAGAGGCTTCCTGCAGAGATTTGCATCTGGATCAGCTTTTCTTCCTTCCTTTCTGTGGCTAAAAGAGGGTGGGTCCTGTCGGTAATAAACTTGTAAAGTAATCCTCACAGGGTCTGTATTACCGTGGCCTGCCGCTAGGCACTCATGAGCTCGGGGCAGGGGAATCTTAGGTTTTACAATCTTCTGGTCTGCTGGGGATGGGTAGAACGAGCTTGCCACAGCTGGGAGCAGCGAAATCAGTACCAGCTGCACACAGACACCGCCCACCCGCTTCTCCCGCAAAGGGCAGAGGACAAGGTTCCATCCTTCCCCATCATTCGGGCTTTCTCCCGTCTCTGTGGGTTGTCCCTCGTGCATCCATCGAGATCAGCCTGCTTGCTCTATGACAAGAGAGGACAAGGAGGAATCTGGTCCCTGACCTCCCCAGACCCTTGCAGGTGGGAACTGCCTGGGGCCTCCTGGAATTTGGAGTCTCCTCCCTCCCTCTCCCCTCAAACACTGTGCTTTCCTTTACACGGTGAGGGGGTCCTTTCCTGAAAACTTCTGAAACAAAACACTTGACTTCAAGAGACTTTCTACAACTTTGTAATGGATGACCTTTGAGTTAGCAAATGCTAACGGCCTTGGAGACCAAGGTGTCCTTATCCTCCAAGGAGGTAAATGTGATAAATATGAAAAAATACAAAAAAAGAAAAGAAAACAGGTACACAGAACCGTGAGTTGGGGTTTGGGTGTGTGTTTATTTTCCTACCCGTCCTCGGCTCCTCCTTGTAAATTCGATGAAGGTGTGAGGGAAGGGACCTTGGCTTCCATTTGGGTGTTTCCCTGAATCAGTCTGTTCTTCTCTGAAGTCAGCAGGTTCTGGTTTATCAGGCATTTTCTCTCTCTTCTTCCTGTGTGAGCTTGACATCCTTATGTCACAGCAGCTGGTCTCCCACCAAACAGGTTCCCCTCCTCTGTCCCTGCTCAGGGTCCAAGTTCTAGGATTAGCCACGGCAGACACTCTGCAACCCAGGCACTTCTGTCCTAAGATCCTGGTATCATAAGGAGAGTGTAATACATTTTATTATGGGAAATGCATTTCCTCTAAAACTGGTGTACGTCTGAGATATTGGAGCTCTTTATTGTGGGTTCGCCAAGCACCTTCAAAGTTGAAGCAGAAAACTTAAGGGAATTCCAAATGTGTGCTTTGATGTCGGTGGACATGAACTACAAATAAATGCACATTATAATTATGGTTATTTAAGGTCTGTCTTCTGAACTCTTACTATTGAAGTTGACCCAGAGTGTGTTATAAACAAATTAGAAACAAACAGGCGATTTTCCAAGTGGAAATTCTGTTTACCTAGTTTATAGTCCATGCTCTCTTAGGATTTTGACTCTGTAATATACACACATACACACACACACCAAGTATTTTTTAAGAATTATACAGTTTCACTTCTCCAGAGTGTAGTATCACAAAACCTAGAGTTAATGGGTGATGGTTTGATGTCAAAAATAAAATACTTATAAAAATGTGCTCTTTAAATTGAATCAATTTATTTTTATAGAAGTAGTATAGTTGTATCAAGAATTTACTACACAGAATTTACACATATAAATTATTATTTAATTCTATGGTTTATACTTAAACACTAAAATGAATCCAGTTGAACTACTTAAAAGACTTTAAAATAATAAACTAAAACACAGAGATACACTGTAGAAACTGGCTTATCTAAATGCAAATGGACAGCTGGACCTTGCACAGCACGGAGAGGTCATTCATGACCAGCAGAACTTCTCAGGAAGGAATGTTAGGATGAGGTGAGGATATCAGAGACTCCTATCATTGTTTTTGACTGATAGGAGGAGATATGGTGGTGATGTGTTAACCTTCCAGAGCTGTGGCCAAAATACTTGACAAGAATGACTTAGAGGAGCAGATGTGTTTTGGCTCGTGGCTCCAGAGGTCTCAGGCCACCGCTGGCTGGCTCAGGTGCCTGGGCCCAAGGTCAGGCAGAACATGAAGGTGGAGGAAAGCTGCTCCGCTCTTGGCAGCCTGGAAGCCGACAGAGGGAAGGAGGAAGAGGCTGGGGAGAAACGAACCCTTCCAGCCTCCCCCAGTGACCTCCCTCCTCCAAGAAGGTGAATCTCCCAGGAGTGCATCCAGCCACCAATGGACATCCCCAAGTGGTCGGTCCACTGCGGAGGCCAGAGTCTTCACCATCCAGTCGGTGCCTGAAGACTCACCTGTAACCTTGCTGCTCTGGGGACCAGGCTTCCAAAATGAGACTTCAGGGGACCTCCAGATCCAGAGTGTCGACAGACAGCAATACACGGGCTGTTTCCCCATCATGTGCACTTTGAGAAATGTGGAAGAAATGCGTGTAGTCATAAAAATTATATAAAATGTATGTACTTATAAAAATCAGATTATACCATACAGAGCATTTCAAAGTCAGTAACACAAAACAGCAAAAGAAATAAGGCAAGTCATATTTTGTAACTCAGTTCCCCAAAATAACCACTATTCATATTTTGGTTTATTAAGTAAATTTAATGTATTTTATCATATGCTAACATGTCATTTAGTTCTTCTCATTTCAGAAGTGGTTTATATTTATTACTCACAGAATTGTAAACTAGCTCTCCTCGAGTTGTTAAGAAAAGCATGCCTGACCACGTCCCTGCTACCCCAGACAGCTGCTTCAGACCTGGCAGGTGGACATGCATTATCTGTCCCCTGACTCCTCAGCCATCACTGCCACAGCTGTCTCAGCTGGGCACTGCTGGTCCACACCCATCTGGAGTCTGGTTTAGCTCTCGGTTCCTCTGCGAAGGTGCAACCTGGTTTCAGATGGCTGCCTTTCCAGGGCTTGTGTTCTCACCATAGTTATTAGGGTGTAGAACCCACGTCACATTGCATTGACCAGTACATCATTATACTTCCTATTGCTAAATGCTTTTAGCCCCCAATGGCACCCAGGGACAGGAACTAAAGAGAAGTAAATTCCAAATTTTATAAATCAATATTCATAACTTTAATTTTTTTTTTTTTTTTGGTACTAGGGATTGAACCCAGGAGCACTCCACCACTGAGCCACATCCCCAGCCCCATTTTTTGTATTTTATTTAGAGACAGGGTCTCACTGAGTTGCTTAGGGCCTCGCTAAGTTGCTGAGGCTGGCTTTGAACTCACGATCCTCCTGCCTCAGCCTCCCAAGTGCTGGGATTACAGGCGTGGCCACCACATCTGGCTAACTTTTGTTTTTGTTTTGTTTTGGTTTCAAGATGGTTTCTCGAGTTCTCACTGTCGCAGAGGCTGGTGAGGCTGGGCCAGGGCCAGGGCCAGGCAGGGCCCAGAGCTGCCTTTCCCAGGTGCCAACGAGGTGCTCAAACCGCTCTCCTGCAGCACGAGCTGTCCGTGCTTCCTGCTTCCCCTGGTTCTAACTGACCACCTTGTGATGTGTCCTGGTGAAGGATGTGGCACTGCCAGGCACACGCTGTGGGTGCCCATCGAGCCGTCCCCGGTAGCCACTTCCTGTTCTTGTCACTCACTGCCACGAGAGCACCTACCATCTATCCTGTTAGGGACTTTCCAGAGTCTGACCTGCTGTCACTGACCTGTCCCCACGTGGTGCAACTGACCCCCACCTCCCCAGCGGTCCCTGCCAGCCCGGGCAGCCACCTCCTCTCAGCAGCACACCTTTGAGCTGGCTCGTGCCGTCGAGGACACCCACAGTTCCTGTCCCCTCGTAAGGAGCGCTGCATCACCATCTAGCCACATGTGTGAGGAATTTGGAATGTTTCCAGTTTGGGACAATTAAAAGTAATACCTCCATAAACACAACCGGCAGGCAGGGTTTTGGGGGTCCTCACTGCCGGCCGCTTATTTAGCATGCAGGTGTGGCGCCCTGTGCACCCTGCAGGCACGGGCCTGGCTTCCACGCTGTGCGGAGTGCCTTCCTCCAGCTCTGTAGGGGGCAAGTCCTCCGTGGCCTCAGCAGGGAGGTGCTCCCTGCTCTGCCTGGTTCCGATCGCATTCCTCTCAGCTCCGTGGTTTAATTAAACAGCACGTCGCCCCAACAACATGGCCCAACTCCGCTTGCCTGGTGGGTTAATAGCAGGAATGAAGAGGGCACAGACTCCGCCATGGGATCTCCAGTCCAGGAGTCATCAGGGCATGGCAGCTGGGCGTCCTATCAACCGCCCCGCCCGTCGCGTGGTGTCCCTGGAATCCGCAGGGACTGGCCTCCGCAGGCCTGCCGCTCACTTCACAGGTGGAAGAGCATCCAGTTGTGCACCTCCTGCCTTCCAGGCGTGAACCTGGGGCACTTTGCGAAAACGGAGACTTGGGAAGAGAAAAAGAAAGGACAGGGATGAACCGAGGTGAAGGATGGGGAGAGGGAAAGGGGAGGCAAGGGAGGAAGGCCCACACGGCCTGCCACACTGGGGCTGCGGGGCTGCAGGTGCGGGGCAGACCACTCCCTGTGTGGTCACCAGAGGGCGAGAAGGTGGAGTCCTTCCCCAGGACGCTGCACCAGCAGGCGTTTCCCATGCAGGGACGTTGGTGCCACGTCCTGCCACTGGCGCAGAGGACAGAACGGGGAGCCTATGGAGATCAGACGGGAGCGGACGGTCCACAGGGGCCCAGAAAGGCGCTTGCTCCTCCGATTGTGAGTGAGCAGACAGAAGGCGCAGGCTCCGTTCCCGCCACTCAACGAGGTTTTGGATACAGAAGCCAGACATTTTTAACTCTTAGCATCCCTGTTTATAGGTGGCAGTGCCCAGAACTCTGGTTGTAATGGTTTTCATTTTCCTGTTCATTTGATACCAACACAAGGGCATTTCGATCCTTTGCCGCGTACGGGGCGCTGAGCAGTCTCGGTGTCCCCAGGCAGCAGGCCACGGGCCTGCCTGGCTGGCACGGGCCTCCTAGGCTGCAGCCTGCTCTGCAAGGCCAGGACTGAGGGTGAGTGGCATTCTCCGATTTTTGTTTGGTTTTTGGCTTTCATTTTAGTTTTTCTGTTCTCATAAACACATAGTGGTGGCATCTCATTATGATCTTACTCTCGTCTTCACTGTGGCCAAGGTGGCTGTCCTCTGTTCACGCACCTCTTTGCCACCTGCATACCTTCTTTGCTTGAAATTTGGCCCAATTTTTAATTGTTTTTTTTCTTGTCGCTAAATGTTGAGAGCCCTTTATGTTCTGACTACTCTGGGAATAAGTTATTCCTAAGATGCTTTGATTATCGAGAGCCATTACCCAGGAGAATGTCTCTTACGAACATTCTGTATGGCATGATGGATGTTGGAGGAAGACTCACAGATCAGAGAGAAAGGACTTCGTTGCTCAGGACTCGGGGGGTAGTATGAGCTGCACACTCATCTCTGGTTTGCACATCCCACAGGAATGAACTGGAGCCTCCACATGGATGCTGCTCACACATCCACTTTAAGTCTGAGGAGCTCAGCCTTAGGAACCCAGATGTTTTATAGGGATCGTTAGGGAAGCCTGCCCTTGGCCCCAGTGGGAGGTGGCATTTTGTCACACTGGACAGTAGTCAGGTGTGCCTTCTGCTCTGGAGGGAGCTGCATTACTTCCAAAGCCTTTTTCTGAAGAGCACCTCCACTCCAGAGGTATGTAGATGTCGATGCCACAAGGAACAATCTCACAACATGGTCCGGCAATTTGTAATCTTGACGAAGTTCAATTTATTATTATGTTCTCTTTTATCATTTATTTGTATAGCTGTCTAGAACTCTATTAATTTTATTAAACTTTTAAAATCAACTTTTGTTTCATTGATTTTTCACTAATGGTTTTTGTTTTCAATTTCATTGTTTTCTGCTTTTATCTGTAATACTTTTTCTTTGACTTGTTTTTGGTTTATTTAACTCTACTATTTTTTTAGTTTCTTATAGCAGAAGCTTACATTATTGATTTAAGATAATATCAGCATTTAATGCTATGAATATTCCTCTAGGTTCTGCTTTAGCTGCAACCAACTCATAGAGTTTGCTTTTTATGTAATTCACTCAGTTCAAAATACTTTTAAACTTTTCTCTACTTTGACCCATGTGCTATTTGGAAATGTATTGTCTCATTTCTAAATATTGAGTCTTTTTTAGCTATCTGTCTGTTATTGATGGCTTACTTTCATTGTGATCAGAGAATACATGTTATAATTTCAATTGTGTTTAATTTGCTAGGGATTGTCTATGACAGAGACTATGATCTATCTTGGTGACTGTTCCAAATGCATTTGAAAATAGTATGTATTCTGCTGTAGTTTGTTGGAGTGTCCTATAAATTAATTGGGTCTGGGGCTGGGGCTGCACCTTAGTGGTAGAATACTTGCCTAGCTTGTGAAAAACCCTGGGTTAAATCCTCAGTGCACACATGTACAAACACACAAATGATGATGATAATAATAATAATAATAATAATAAGTCCCAACTATTTGATTTTTTTTATTATCCATATTGATTTACATACTCATTTTCTATCTACTCTTTCTGTTGATTTCTGAGAGAGATCTGTTAATAACTCCAACTGTATTTATGGACTTCTTCATTTCTCTATGGTTTCACAAGTTTTTCTTTAGGTATTTTAAGTCTCCTCTGTGAAGCACATATATATTTAAGATGCCTATATCTTTTCAGGGAATTGAGACTATCACCATTTCTTGCTCACTATTCTGAAGTCTACTTTTTCTAAATTAATAAAATCATTCATTTTCCTTTGAGAAGAACAAGTCTCCATGGCATATCTCCTCATGGCATATCTTTTTTTTTTCATTTACTTTTTTTGTGCGGCAGATTGACCCCAGGGTATTCCACCACTAAGCTCTACCCCTAGCCCTTTACACATACACACATATATAATCATATATTAATATATCAGATATTTGTATATATATAATTATTTGAGACAAGGTCTTGCTAAGTTGTCCAGGCTGGCTTCAAACTTGCAGCCCTCCTTCCTCAGCCTCCTAAGTTGCTGGAATTACAGAATGCACCACTGCACCCAGCTCCATCCATTCCCTTTTATAATTTATTCTTTTCAGATACACATGACAGTAGAGTATATTTTGACATTGATGTGTACACCGAGTATGACTTACTCTAATTCCCATTCTTGCAGTTGTTTGTGTTGTGGAGTTGCACTGGTCGTGAATTCACATATGAATGTAGGAAAGTTATGATATGTGGATGCCGACACACATTGGAAGGGGAAGAGTGGATGTCCTTTGGGTTAGACAAAGGGGAAAGAGGGAAGAGGGGGAATGGGAAGAAGTGGAATGAATCGGGCATAGCTTTCCTGTGTTCATCTAGGAATACATGAAACTCCATCCACTTACTTCTATTATTTAAAAGTAATGATCATTTTTGAAGGGGGTTTCTTAATAGCACAGAGCTGGATTTTTTTAAATCCAGTATGACAATTTATAAACTTGGTTGGTCTCCTTAGATGTTTTCCATTTACGCTAATTACTCACATGTTTGTGTTTAAGTCTATTTTTATTATCTTTATCCTTTCTGCTTTTCTTTGGTCTCCTCTTGGTTTCTGCCTTCCTTTGTTCCTTTTGAAGGTGTGTCGTTTTGTGTATTAATGTGTCTATTGAATTTTTGATAAACTTTTTCTGAATGCTTCCCACAGAGTGAAGTTTCTCAGTATTTTTCAAGAAGCTGCATGAGAGTGGCAGTGTTTCAGGAAAGTTTGTTTAGTTTGACTCACTGTCAGTGGAACATACTTCAGGCCAAAGTTTCCATTGTGCCCAAAACAATGACTTCATTGAATAATAATTAAATTTTGTTTTCCTTTATAAAAGGACATTTTTCAAATTCTAAATGATATACTGAAAATATATACACACATTTCTGTTATATTGTTACAAAGGTATATGAATGAAGAGAGGCAATAATGTACTATTTGTAGGGAAAGTTTCTTACCTTGACTAGTTCAGACCTTAGAGAGCACATTGACTCTTTCCCCCTAGCTGCAGGTTCCTGCTGGTTGTCAGGTTAAGGTGAGTTCCTCCTGGTCCTCCCTGCTGAGTGGCCTTTGGCATGGACATGGACAGCAGGCAGGGGGTCTGACCTTTGTCAAGTGCTTTTTCTTTAGTCCATGTGATTATGTGACTTTCCTTCTTTTGCCTATTTTTAAGGTGCATTTCCTTAAAATACTTTATGGAGGATTACTGATCATAAAACAATCAACTGATTGGTTATTCAGTATTTCGCTAGCCTTGAACATCTGAAATAAGTCCTGCTGCATCTTGTATATATTTTTTTCCTTTTTAAAATTTAGTTGTTGAATTGACCTTGCTGAAATCTAGATGAGGAATTCCCACCTAAATTCTTGAGAGTTTTTTCTGTACTGGTTTTAATCTTGATTGATATCAGAGCAATGCTAGCCTCATAATGAGTTGGGAATTCTTCTCGCTTAATGAAATTTAGGAAGGAATCATGTGAACAACTATATTTCCCTTAAACATTTGATAAAACTCTCCAGTGAAATCATACAGGACTAGAGACATCTTTTCCAGGAGATTTTAAGTTGTGATTCTGATTTCTTTAGTGACTCTTAGGCTAAGGTGCTCTGGACATATGGCTGAGTGTCATGCATGTCCTCTCTGTCTCGGCTGCTCACTCTAACAGCTCCATCCATTGCTGAGAGGGGCTTTGGGGTTGTCTGTCTTCCATTCCTCAGCTTTGGGGGTTTAGCTCTGTGTATTTCCAGCCTCTGTTGCCCGGTGTATACATAAGAACTGCTGTGTCTCTGAGAAGCCTCTGGGAATTTCCATTTTTCCCAAGTCTTCTCTAGCAGATCCTGATACAGTCACTTTTGCTCTTTTTACATTTAGTGTTTGCTTAGTAGCTTTTTTCTACCATTTTCCTTCATACACACATATAATTGCATTTGAAGTAAGTTTATTATATAGTAGTGCCACCTTATCCACAGTTTTGCTCTCCAACCTAGTCCAAAAATATTAAATGAAAAACCAGGAACGAAGAGTCTGCCAGTACTAAACTGTGTGCTCCTCCACACAGCAGGCTCTCTGCCTTCCTGCTTCACCCTGCCCAGGACCTGCACCACCCCCGTCTGGGGTGCCCGTGGCATGCACCCTCCCTGCCTGCCAGGCACTGAGCACATGGCCCGTCCTGGTGCTGCAGCACCTGTGTGTAAGTCATCCTACATTCACTGAACTAGGTCCCCAAAGCGCAAAGCCAGTGATCCTGCATTTGGACATGCCGAAGGGAGGTTATAACGTGTTTCCTTTAAGTAAAAAAGTAAAAGTTCTCAGTTTAATATGGAAAAAAAATATATCATGCTGAGGTTGCTAAGACCTACGTACAGTAAGATTTGAGAGACCACATTCACATGGTGTTTATTATAGTCAGTTGCAAAATGTTCTACTTTCTTACTAGTTATTGCTGCTGGTCATTTACTGTGCCTAATTTATAAATTAACCTTTGTCGTAGGTTTGTGTGCATGGGAAGAAGTGCAGTGTGAGAACCTGTCCCCTGAGCAGGAAGAACCACCACGAACGGAACACTTTGGGTCATGCATTTTTGTATATTTTTCCAGTATCTGGCTTCTGACCCGAAACCTGTCTCTAAGGTGGTGATTTGTAGTTCCGTGCTGGAGTCTGCGTGTCACTGTTTTCTTACTGCTTCCTGCCGCCGTTTCTCCTGTTCACGCCTGTGTTTTGCCAGGCGTCGTCGCCTCCCTATGGTCACTTGAACACTAGAGTTCCCATTTATTCACAGTGTCTGCAAGTCCATCTCTGTTCCGCGTTCCTGGTGATTCTACTTTCCACTCAGTGGTCTACACAGCACACTCTTGCCCACTGAGCCACGTGCCAGCCGCGGGCAGACAGCTTGTACATGTGACAGCCTGCAGGGCCACTGGCTCCACCACCCTCGGGAGGTGGCACTGGTCTGATAGCTCCTGTCACCCGAGTTCGGCCAGGTCGACAGGCACTCTGGGCATCTCACTGCAGCTCCACTGCTCACCCGCGTGTGACTCTCCTGGTTGGCACACTGCTGTGCTCCTGTGGCCCTGGCTGGTGGTGGGTCCTGTCTACATCCTTCAGCTTCACAGGAAATGCCCTGCTCAGGATCGGGGTGCAGGTCCTGGCCTACTTTGTGGGTAGTGGTCCCAATGTCCCGGGTCTTTGCTCTGGTGCTGCTCGGGCTCCTGGGGTCAGACCCTGGGTCATCCTACAAATGCAGGGACACCTGGCAAGAGGGCTCTGAGGGGCTGTGTGCTGGGAGAGGCCCCCCAGGCATGCGGGCCAAGGGTCGGCCTGGGCGGGAGCAGACCCTGGCCAGTCCTGCTGCCCCCCTAGTGCTCCGACCCTCGGGTTGTTGGACTGCCTGGTTGAACACTGGTGCCAGTGGTGCAGGGAGGGAGAAGCTAGCATGGCGTGGGGCACTTGTATCTCTGTGCACATGTGTGTGCACACACCCCGTGTCTGCAGCACATACCCGTGCGTGTGTGTGTGCACACAGGGCTTTGTGGTTCCTGGGTGTCGCTCTGTGTGCTTGTGATTCTTGGAGCTGCGTCCCCAGCAGATGACTTCCTTTTCCATGGGTTCTCTCTGTGTCCACTGTGGCTTCCAGGACACTCTCTGGTCCCCAGGGCTCCATGCTCCACTCAGGGCCAGGCTCCAGGACGCATCCAGACTGCGGGTTTTGCTGCTTTCATGCAGTCCAGACGGATGTGGGGGAGGCCTGGAGAGGGAGGCAGCCCCCAGTCTTTGTGGCCTGTCCCCCCACCCCTGCCCCCAGAAGCCTCCCAGGCCCACTCCACTGCTGTCTGGTGAGCAACTCCAGTACTCCTGCTTCCTGTTTTGTTGTTGCGGTGCTGAGTACTGAGCCCAGGGCCCCACCTGCCAGGAGAGCACTCCACAGCGAGCCACGTCCCCAGGACATACTGGGGACTGGGCACAGGAAGCAGCGAGGAGGCCCGTGCTGGGTCCTGGCCCTGGTCCACAGGGTCACGGCGAGAGGTGCTCTTCTGTGCCATCGCTCTCCTGCTGCTCGTGTGACGTCATGTGCACTCTCACTGCACAGAGCTTCACGTCAGAGCTGTTCCAGAACATACTTCGCCAATCACACTGGGTGCCCCATTTAAGGCAATCTCAGAAGTCCCCTGTCTTCGAGATAGCATTCTTGTCAATACCCTTCTGAATGTCCCTTTCTAGTGGATCTTCTCTCTCAGGGGCCAAGATGTAGGGTGCTTCCTGGGTGACTGAGGCATTCCAGGGCTTTCCGTCAGCCCTCAGTGACGGCAGGCCTCAGCCTGGGATGCTGTCTTCCCACCTTCCTGAAATATTTGGTTATGGGAAGTCATGCTTTGGAAGTTGTAAAAGTCACACAATCCATTGTCTAAATGCTGCCTGGTCATTTATGAGTGAGGCCGTGGGCACCCGCTTGGCCTCTGTCCTGCAGCTTCAGCAACACGTCATCGTGCAGAGCTGCTGACTCCCCCCACCAGCCACATGTAGATGGAAGGCCTGGAATGAAGACTGGGGTGGGAGACCTGGGGCCACAGAGGAGGTTGTGGAGGGAGTGGGCTCAGGGCAGAACCCAGACACGGCGGAGAAGCAAGTGTCCAGCAGGGAGCATGAGGTTGGCCACTGCACCATTAGGTCCCACCAGGAAGGAGAAGAGGGGAGGGCAGTTGGGGACCGCTCCCCCGATGCCCTGTCCATGCCAAGGCCACTACAGTAAGCAGAGTGAGCTCATGGGGAGAGTCACCTGCCAGGCACAGGCTTTGCTCATCTGATGAAAGGATCACCTCTGAAACCATCACGGGAAAAACACTGAGGACGAAAGATGGGGCAGAAATTAGTGGAAGAACTTCACACCGTCTTTGTGAGGAAAGACTGAACAGAAACGTCAGCAAATGAACCAGACATTCAAGAGGACTTTGATATCAATAGACAAAAGTCAACTCTAATTGCAAAGTAAGCGAGAATCAAATTGAAAGACAATTCCAAAAGGAGAGAGAATAGCAGTGGAACCGAACCAGCACAGGACCCAGCCGTCTGTCCCTTGATATTTCTGCAGAGTTCCAAGATGGCCCACTAGTGATCGATGCATGCCCACGTTCACTGCAGCACAATCCACAGAGCCAAGTGTGGAGCCACCCGTGGTATCCAACAACACACAAACGTGAAGAAGATGTGGTCCATACACCCATGGATTCTGCTCACCATAATAAGGAAGGGACCATGTCCCTTGTTAAAAATGGATGGAACTGGAGGACTCCGAAAGTCAAGTGGATGTTTTCTCTCATGTGTGGAAATGAGAGAGAAAAAAGTAATGCAGAAGGGATCTCCCAGAAGGGGAGGGGAGAGCAGTAGAGTGGGAGAGGGGGTCCAGGGGAGAGAGGAGGGGCACGGGAAGAAGGAGGAGAGGAGGGGCACGGGAAGAACTGGAGAACACGCAGACTGAACTGGACCAGAGGCCCGTGTGGCCAGACCACAGGCTTCCAACTTCACACATAACTGTGATGCATCGTTTAGAAAATAAGTAAATCAAAGGAAAGAAGGAAGACCCTGACTAGAGAAGGGGCGGGGGCAAGGATTAGTGCTGGGGACAGAAATGGAAAGACCCAGGTTACAGGCATTCACAAATATGGCCAAAGGAGCCCCATGTTATGTATTACTCCAACGCACTGAAAATAAAAACAAACAGAGGAAAAAGAAATAACCCATGCAATGTGAAAAGAGGTCCTACTTCACCAGTAAAGCACACAAAGAAAAGCGACCTTCAAATTGTGCTTGCTCTTTGTTCTCCTGGAAGAAAAGATGAAGACAAACAAGCAAAGCACTGATCGCCTCAGTCAAGCCAGAGAGAACAGGCCCGACTCCCGGTTCTGGGCCACCGATGAAGCACAGCCGGATGATCAAGATTCAACCAAGTTCCCTGCAGAAGTCCAGTGCGACTCTGCTGTGGTTAATGAGGAGCATTGGATAAGCAAAAAAGATATGAGCACAATGATGTTCATTGCAACATTATTTATATTAGAGGAAATTGGAATCGACCCAAGTGTTCATGGGAAGAAGCCCCGCAGATGGATTAGCGAACATCCATACCATGCAGCCATTGGAAAGAGCGAGCCAATCCACACTCCTGCGTTGGAGGAGGGTCCAGGGCACTCAGGGCAGGCTGCAGAGGGTCTGCTGTGCACAGAACTAACTGCACACAGGGCCTTGGCACACAGGGCCTTGGCACACAGGGCCTTTGCCTTCAGCAGTAAAGAAAACCGGAGCTCCCTTGATAATCATGTGCTCCGCCACCTTCCAGATGAGACTGGTCAAACCCTGCTAGTTCTGAGGTAGAACTTCCTTATTTGGCTGATATTTCTTGCTTTTTCCTGTTTCTTAAATATACAGTTTTTTCCCTATTGAAAGTATGAAAACAATATGACATTTGGGGTAATTTATCTGGAGTTGGAATAATAACTGAAAAACGCAGTCCGACTTTGGGCGACTGCTATTTTGACAGGTTAATTACAACTTCAGTGCTCACCTTGACTATTTTTATAGAATCATATTCTTTCTTTTCATAAAATCTGCTGTTTTTCAGTGGAATATTAAACCCACATAGTAGCATAATAGAACTTGAAAAATTAGATATGTTCACTGGGGTGCAACTGTTTTAAGTGCCAGAGTGAAATGATAACCTGAAAAGCAGGTCTTTAAGTGGGCCCCACGGTGGGACAAGAGCGTGCACGAGGTCCCCGCTGGTCTCCACCTCCCCTGTCACAGCGAGACAGCTGGGACGCATATTTATAGATTTACTTGTGCAAACAGAGAAGCATGCCAGTCTTCTCATGCAGCAAACCTTATTTCCGATACAAATTTGAAAATCTGTGAAGCATGATAATATTAACTCTAGGATCTATTACCTCCCGTAAAACAGGGGAGGAGGAGCCGCCAGCTAACGGCTCTAATGATGCCTCTGGACTCCTGCTCCCGGGATGACGGGGAAGATTTATACCCGCTCTCTAGGTATAATTAGACACCCACAAACCCGCCTGACCCTGCTGTGGTGAAGAGCCCTCTGCTCTTAGTCTCAGCAGATGAATCAATACTCGCGCGTCCCACCACTGTGGAGTGAAATCGAGGAAATGAAAATCGGATAATTTTGCTCCCAGTGCAGTCTAGACAGAGGAGAGCGTGTTAGGCTTTGACAGGAAGATCCATTTCCAGTTTCTCAAAAGGCTGGTGTCAATTCTGAAACTTCTCCTGTTATTGATTTTCAGTTTTGCTAAAAGGATGCTTTATTAGGAATATTAGTCCCAGCAGCCGTGCGAGCGCCCACCTGGCTCACAGTGCGAACGTGTCCTCCGTGTGGACTCTGGGTGGGTGGGAGCCATGGTCCTTCCGTGCAGCCACCTCGGCCGGGTGCCTTGCTGCAGAGGCTGCACCTCCACCTTCTGAGAGCCGCCAGCACCACTGTGAACCCACGCCACGCGCCCGCTGTCAGCCGGGGCGGAGTCATTCCTTTCTCCTGATGCTTTCGGAGTCTGCCCGCTGAACTTCGCAGGTGTGTGCCCTGACCACACGCAGCTGACCTGGAGCTTTCAAGATTTCTGATTTGAATGTCCTCAAAATACACAAATTGTATTGAACCAAAATTTTCTTTTTTGATATGGGGCATGGAGCCAGGCCCTGGCACTTGCTGAACATGCGCACTCTGCCACTGAGCCGCACCCTGCCACTACTTCCAGGGAACAGCCCTGTTCCATGCAGCCCTGGTGGGGCTCCCTGAGGGGCTGCAGCTTCTGAGTCCCAGGCAGGTTCGGGCCTGTTCCTGGGTCCTTCCCCACAAGCCCCCTGGGTCTGGACCCTCCCCCTCCTTGCTTACTTTCTCCCTCCCTAAACTGCACTTATCTCCTCTTTATTTTTAGGGGGAGCTAAGTTAACTTTTTTTAAAAAATATTTTCATTAGTTGTTGATGAAACTTTACTCATTTGTATGCGGTGCTGAGAATCGAACCCAGTGCCTCACACATGCTAGGCAAGCGCTCTACCACTGAGTCCCAGCCCCAGCCCCTAAGTTAACTTTTAATTGAGACACAGGTTCGTGGACAACGGGTCGTGAACCCACCCGGTGACGAGGACAACTCGCCCCTCAGACGCCAGCCCTTTCCGCTCTGACCTGTGCTCCCTGTGGGGAGAGGCATTGGTTCTTGGAGTTCCCTGGGCTCCACCAGGGGTCCACTGCTGAGGGCGAGCAACGGCGCCGGGCCGGTGGCATGCCCCTGCTCCCACGGCAGCACAAGGAACTGTGCTTACAGAATGCGCTTGGGGTGTTACTGAGCTGCATTTGTTCTTTTTGTTCCTGAGAAATAAAATATTTCAGGACCACCTGACTTTTGAGGAATCAGCTAAACATGGTTGTTGAGGAGAGTTTTGTGTTTGGCCTGATTTTATGTTGGTCTCTACAGGATAAGGCAAGATCAGGTCACCAGGTGACACTGTTAATGAGGGGAACTGAAGGCGCAAGGCAAGGTGCTTCCCTCCTCCCCTTCCAGTGTCACCTTCTGGTGGGTGACCAAGTCTGTGAACTGATGTCCCAGGTCTAGCAATCCCTCAGGGGCGGTTCCAGCTGAACGCTGTGGTAGGCACACTGGAGGGAGGGGGTGTGCAGACCATCTCCCACTCCTTTTTAAAGGGGATACAACTTTGGTTCCTGCACAAATCCATGTGAAATATGGACCACAAAGCAACTGCGTTTGTGCTTCCCTGAAAATGGAGTTGTATTTGCATACTAATTACGCGGCCTCCAACAGCAATGTCCACACATCTGGGAGCCCCACACACCGGGGAATGACCCTGCCTGTGCCGCATGGCTGGCCCCGGCCTGCACGAGCTCTGGCTGCAGGACGGTGTGCGAGAGGGAGCAGGGCCCTGTGTGCGGATCGTTTCCGTTCGGATCTTCTTGAAATCATAGCGTGGTCTGATGCCTTTGAGAAATGCGCTACGGCAAGCTGTTGTGAATTTATGTTAATTAAGACTCTAAACCTTGCTCCTTTAATCACATCTATTTATTTACCTAATGCTGTGACGAGTGGAGATGCTCCCTCTGAAGTCCCCGAGGTGAGCCAGCATCTAACCAATCCCGGTCCTTGCTTTGTTTTCTGATTTTCCATGCTGCTGCCCCCAGGACTTCCAACCCCGCACACTGTGCCGCGGACGGGCACTTGAAAGGCGGCTGGCGCCCCTCCCTCCGAGGCAGACACGCAGGACGCAGAGCGCCCTCCTCACCTGCCCGCCAGCCAGCACGCTTCCTCGGGCCGGAGCCACTCGGGTGACGTCTTCAATGTGTTTCCATTCCGCATTTTACAAAACAGGCCCCTCCTGCAATCTGTTCCCATCGTGTCTTCTTAAACATCAAAAGTCCTGATGAGCCCGTGGTTGCGAGGTGCATTTGCATGAGGGTCACATTCCTCCAGCAGCTTGCTCTCTGGCAGCTCGGGCACCATTTCATTTCTGCCTTTGTCTTCCACATGCAGTTTCAGAACCAAACGCTCCCGGAGCACTGGAAGTGGGTCTTCCCAGGACACCTGGCACCAAGCAACCATGATAAGAGACTTCTGGTCTCACCTGGTGACAGTCTTGCTTTGGGAAACCACACAATAAAAATTTCCAGTCTGGGACCAGACTCTTCTCCGTGTGGTCTGGGGTCCACACAGAACAAAGGGAGAGTGCAGATCTCTGCGTGTTTGGCTGTCCCTCTGGTCCTCCTGAAGTCCCTGGGATGCCAGGCGTGTGCTCTGCCTCTGGCTGCAGGCCTGCATTTGACCTGAGGTGTCTGAAGCAGCATCCTCCTCCTGGTCTGAGAGGACGTGAGCACACTGCCTGCCATCCAGGCACTCAGACCTTGAAGGAGGAAAGAGACATGGCCGGTGGAGGGAGCCTTAGCCCTGGGAGGAGCTGGGCACCTGGGAGCAGCGACCCACACGGCAGAGCCCTGCAACCCTGCTGCTGGCCAGCCTTCTGTGCCCTCCTGCAGGGAGCGAAGGCGCCCTCCTCTCTAAAGCACGTGCCTTACTTGTGGAAAGGGTGGAGGAGGTGCTTTCAGGGACCTTGGTCAGGTCACCTGCACTTCATGGTCCTTACAATAACTTCTCTCTCAGGAAACGCCCACCACATGAGCCTCCTCGGTCCCACAGACCCAGAGAGGGACTTAGGGACTCGCTTCCCAAGAACAGGTGCGCACATGCCAGGGGTCCACTCAGTCTGCCTGCAGTGGTGGCCTGTGGCATCCGCGTTCCAGCCGCAACACTTTCTTGAAGAAACACAAATGCTGATTTTAAAACATAAAATGTGTTTCCTCTTCAATATTTGAACTGTTGATGTTTGGATTAAAATCTGGTTTATGTTTCCAAGTGTTCATGAAGACGGCCTGTGCTGTGCTCCCCATCCCTCCCGAAGCCCATCTCTGCACACGGCACACGCAGCGCCTTACTGCAGAGGTCTCCTGCCACCGTCCGGAAGACTGACAGGTCTGACCATGTCCCTACGCTCCAGCACTTGGCTGATGTAGGGACTAGAAGTTTCCTTGAGTGATCTTAACATAACAGACTGTACTGGCTCTAAGAATTGAATAAATAGCATTTCCTTCATAACATCCCTAATTACACAATTGCAAAATAGTCCATAATAGCTCTTTTCGGACTATGGAGCAAATAATATGCATTTCTAAAAGTCCATAATTATGTAATTATGTGATAGTCTGTAATCAAGGACTATTGGGTAAATATGTAATTGGGGAATTTTAAAAAATCTATCACAAAGTACTTTTAAAAATGTGACTGCAATAAAGGAAGAAAACAGGAAACTCAGCTCCCGAAAAGCCATATTAGGGCACTTTGTGTTTTAGAGGTTTCACTAGGTGATGCTCAGGGCTGGAGAAGTCTCCTCCCGTCCCCAGTGTCTTCCTCTTTGCATTGGTCGCCCTTCCTGGGATCTGAAAGAGCCTGCACGTGATGGCGGCGCAGTGCAAGGCGGCATTGCCCAGAGCATGCCCATCTCTGGCATCAGAGTGGAGCCACAGATGCACAGGGCTGGAAAGAATGCCCGCTCCTCAGGGCTGTCCTGCCCAGGACCCGCAGGGAGAGGGTCAGTGGGGAGCCCGAGCTGTTTCTCTGGCCCTGCTCTTGAACCACCACCCGGCCCGCAGGGGTGCAAGAGCAGGGGTGAAGCCGACGCTCGTCCAGCACTCTGCAAGGAGCACAGGAAAGCCTGGGGACACAAGCTCAAGCTGCGGCCTGCATCTCCACGCCCCCAGCACATCTTGCACCAGGGGTGAGGGAGGCGTGCACAGAGGTGTTCTGGAGCAAAGGCCGGGAGGGGGTAGGGTGCTGCCCACTGCCCTGCAGGTCCTCCAGCCCCTGGCCAGTGTTCTCAGTCACCACCCGCTCAGCTCAGGCTTCTTCCTCCGACTTGGTCTCCAGGAGGGGTGGCGGAGCTGGAGGAGAGCACTGGGCTGACTGGGGTGTCCTTGCACTGAAGAGAGGCTCTGAGGACTTGCCGCGGGGCCACCAGTCCTGAGCTCACACATGACCCCGGAGCACTTGGTAAAGAGTGAGTGTTGTTTTCTCTTTAGGCTTGTCGTAAATTCTCTGAAAATCTCACTTTTGGAATCCTGCTGACCTCCCTGATTCGGAGCTGACTGTGACCCACTTCCTTAATGACACCGATGTGCCCGGCTTGCAAACAGCTTCTCAGCCAGACCCTGAGCACTAATTTTAGACACTCAGGCTGGCGGTGCCCTACATGGCACCTACGTGGCATATCACCCCAGGGGGCAGGAAATTAGAGTCTATGATGGCCTTCCATCCAACTCAGCCGGAGGGGACAGAGTCACAGCCCCAGCTCCTCTCAGAAGGAGGGAGCCGGGTCACCTGGGTGTGCAGGGCCCAGCGAGGAAGGTGAAATCCGGTGTGGGAATGTCTGGGAAGGCCTCCTGAGCAGGGCATCGGTGTGATATGAACAACAGATAATGAAAGGGCTTTAAAATAGCAACACAGCGCCTAATTAGCACGTGCCCACCTCCCCTCCAGCCTGCAGGGGACCCCGTGTTCCCCGCGCAGGTCCCAGGCTCCCAGTCCCTGCTCAGTGCAGGAACACCCCAGCACAGCAGGCTGGGGAAGCAGAGATCTGCGCTCTATCAGCACAGGCTGCCAAGGGTGGGAAAGCTCTGAACCCCACCAAATTGTTACTTTCTAAAGAAAAGGCAGAAAACATGGGAATGGCAAGTCTATGAGAATCTGCCAAAGAAGTCGTTACTTCTGATGATTGTGGGGGGAACTGAGCATAAGATAAGGGGGTTGGCATTCATGCCAGGGGACATAAGGTCAAGGCCCCACCTGGCTTTCTGTGAAAATTCGAGAGAGCTGAGTGTTTGCAATACGAAGGGGACCTGAGTGTTTTAAGAAGCTATTTCTGAGATTAATTTTAATATCTTAGTCCTGGACTCTACTGAGCATTGGGGATTTTTCTGACTCAGGCTAACTCCAGGTCAACTGTTGAGAGCATCCTAGAAGGTGCACCATCCTACATGTTCTGCTGAGGGCCTTCTAGAAAGTGCACCTTCCAGCATGTTCTGCTGAGAGCATCCTAGAAAGTGCACCTTCCAGCATGTT
>JAJEJO010004109.1:436583-444083 GCA_020662805.1 Glaucomys volans
TGTTCTCCTGAGAGCCTCCTAGAAGGTGCACCATCCTGCATGTTCTGTGGGATGGACTTCAATTCCACAACCCCCAGGGGAATCCAGTCTGTGACTAGGACTGTAGGTGAACAGCAAAACCACCGGGCCCTGCAGACATGACTGTGGCTGGTGGACTTCTATGCAATGACTCAAACCGAGAGTTGGAGTAGAAAAGGAAAAGGCTTCTAACATCCAGAATTCTTCAGCCGACTTGCAGTATTTAAACAAATGCTACTTTGATCCAGGAAAAATAAAGTTGTAATTGATTCAAAGGACAAATGTGAGCTAGTGGAGTCCTGAGGGCATCTTTCCAGACAGCCTGCAACATGCTTCCCATCCACATTCAGAGTGCCATCTCAGACGTGCGGCTGGGTGGGACCACGGAACCCATCACTCATCCCCTCCAGGGCATCCCCACACCGGACACTCCGTCATTCCACCTGCAGACACCTTGCTTTTAAAGCATGCCAGACACAGGAATGTGGTCATTCCTGATCGAGTAACTCCCTTATCTATTTTTAAATATATGCTCAGTATCCACCTCTGATGCTTTCCAAGCCCACACAGGTTAAATTTACCTCTCAATTATCTGAGAAGTAATTAAGTGTGCAAAATTCTTTTTACATTGGAGATTTATTCTGAACTTTAACAATTAGGTGAATTAAAAACTAAAGAAAACTTCTGATGAAGCTAGCCTGGCACAATGACAGAGGAGGCTCCCAGTACCCCCTCTGCAGGTGCAGGGGATCCAGCCCAGGTCCTCCCTCCCGCCGGCTAACCTGCCACCACAGACCCTTCTCCATCTCTGAACCTGGGATCATGGACTTACCTGAGTGGAACACCAGGGATGTGATTGTCAGGGACTGGCGTTTTCACTTGGCATAACGCTGCGTGTTCCCTTCGGGGTTCTGCACACACCGGGTGGGAATTGCACGGTGTGGATGGATCACAACTCGATGATTGTGAACTTTCAGCTGGACATCCAGGTTGCTGCTAGTTTGGGGCCACTGTGAATAAACTGAGATGAGCATTCAGGTACAGACGAGTGTGTGTGTGAAAGGCTCCACATTTTGGGACGAGGGACCGGGAGTCCAACCCCAGGTCGCACGCTGGTTGTCCTTCAGTGTTCTGTTTGTTTTGTCTTTAACTCCCCACCTGCTGTGCAAAGAGGAGACCGCACGTCACAGTCTCACCATCACTAACTCCAGTTCTTGGTGGGCTCCTGCTTTTTAACACTTCCACAATTATTAGGTCACTACTAGTTTATTTATGCTAAATCACGTGACTATTCCGACCAGGTGAGTGTAACCTCATTTCAGCTCAAGGATGATCTGTATGTGCAAACAAATGTATGCCGAGGCATCTTTATTTAGCAAACTCATTTCAAAAAATGTGTATTTTTGAATACAAAAAGATGTTACTCAGTTGTAAAAGAAGGATACAGTAAGTCAGTAACACAGATGGAAAATGATGACTTATTTGTAGGTAAAAATGAAATGAATTAAAATGGAAAATCGAAATACATCATTTTTCAAGGTTTAACTTAAATGCATGCAGATGACTTTGTCAGCTTTGCCATAAAGGGACAAGGTGTTTTCTGTTTTAAATCTGGGACCAGCCACTTCACTGCACAAACAGCTCGGCCCCACATTGCCTATGACTCAGGGTTAGCCGGTGGCGATGTGGAGTCGTAGAACAGAATTCCCCCACATGCTAAGGCAAATCTTCAAGTTCTTTACAAGTTTTGACATGCTCTGATACAGCGTTTGAAAATGCTCGGTTATCAAATATTTTAGAACACTACACTGCTTTCTCATGGTAATAAGTAACTTTTTTCATTCCTATTTTAAGGGATATTATTTTAATATAATCTCACTGCTAAATTAATGTGAATAGCGGGCATAACATGTATTGAGGGTAAAAGTAGCGAACCACGTCAAAGCGAATCTGAAATTTCCCCAAAGGCACCAGAAGTGTGTCCAGGAACTGGGTCCCTGGTGACTACAGCTATTGATGCCGGGTCTGTGAGTGACAGTGAGGCCCAGAGAATATGGGCTGATCCTGGGAGTCAAGCCAGTGGAGCTGGTAAGAGTTTGTGTATCAAGTGCTTCAAAAAACCGAAAGTATATGACTCTACTAAAATATTTAAATGTTCAAAATTCATGCAAAACATAGCGTGGCATGTTACCACAGAAACAGCTGATCTTGATAACTTCTTTCTTTTTCAGTTTTAAACTGAAATCTAATATCTACAATTTGGCAATAATTTTCTGAAGTCAATGAATTTTTTAGAGATGAAGATAAACAGAAACACAGGGTTTAAATGGGTGCATGGGTAACAATGCTTCATATTTAATTCTATTTCTTTGTCATGCATAACACTGAGAAGATGCTAGGAATGTGCTTCCTGACTATGATATGCATGCCTTCTCAGGCTCTCAATAGGCTGTAAGCAGAAGGAATCTTACAGTGTCGGAAGAGACGCTCCTGCTTCCAGGCAGAAAGTCAGTATGAAATAGTTTATAGTTTCCATCCCTCTTCTTAGCCTAGGGTGGACACTCTCTGCTCATTGGATTTTCACCCCATTTGTGTCATTTGCATCGGGAAACTACATGTGATTGAATTCTAAATCAGGTTTGAATCCCTAATGGTTGCTTAAAATGACTTCAAAAGTGCTTCACCACGATGCAGCTCTTCAATAAAAAAGATAGTGCGTATGAAGCAAATTGTCACCGTGGCTGTGCAGTGGTGGGGAAATTCTCTCAGGCACCACATATTTGGCTTCATCTCTAGAAATGTTATTAAACTGCAAAGTACAGACATCACTAGAGTATTCCACTGCGTGGAAGTCGGAAGTGTGTGTGCTCTATTACTGTAGCCCCTGCCTTAAAATGTGGTGGGAGATGCCCAAGGACGTTTGAGACAGGACTTTCATTTCTTTGTTCCTAGATTCTTTCAATCAAACTCATTGAGTATTTTACATAAAGCTCATTATGGCCTTTTGATTCCCTCTGTCTTCCTTGGATTATTTTGAAAAACTAGGTTGTGATTTCAGTTAAAATTTAGGTCAGCAAGGATCCAACTGCAGGACCACCTAACCAGAGAAAGGGTGGACCACCACTCTCTGAACATGAGTACTGATTGCTCTGGGGTGTTGCAGGCTCATTCATGAGTTTGAAAGTAATGTTCACCTCCCACAGTGAGCATCGTGCTAGCCCAGTTCTTCACAGAAGCAGAGTTTTGAGAAAGGATCAGAATCTGTCCATGACTTATACCAAGTATTGTCTGATCCTTGGCTCCCAATGTCGTTGGAGGTTCTCCAAGCCTCAGCCTTTCATAAAACTTGCTATTTCAATCAATTTGAGCATCTATCCACGTCCCCTTAACCATATATGAAATCTCAATGTCCACCCCATTGCTTTGACCTTTGGATGTTAATATGTTATAAATATATTAACCAACTCTTGTCCCCATAGTTATTCTTGAGAATTTGTTTTGTCTTTTAATTTATACTGGGGTCAAAAGTGATCTCCATCTTACAGTGTTGGATTATTCTGCATCTGTCTATATATTTAACTTTATCCATCAGCTCAGACTTCCATGTTTTCACGTTGCTATTAGTATCATTTTGCTTCAATTCAAAGAACACACTTTAGCACTTTTTATAAGGCAGTTCTAGTGGCAACTGTTCCCTTAGTCTTTGTTGGGGAAGTATTTTTCTCTCCTTCATTTTGAAGGAGAGTTCTGGCACAGCATTCTGGGCTGGCAGTTTCTCTCTTTCTGTTTTTGAATATGTCACTCCACATCTTCCTGGCCGGCAAGATTTCTGATGAGAAAACCACTGATGGTCTAATGAAGGTTCCCTTGTATATGACAAGTCTCTTTTTTTGTACTCTTTCAAACTTCTCTGGTTTTGACTTTGATAATTTACTTATGATATGTCTTGGTGTAGACCTCTTTAGATCCAGCTTATTTGGGACCTTTTAGGGACCACAAATTGGGGTGCCTGTTTCTGTCCTCAGAATTGGTAACTTTTCGGTCATTACTTCCGTAAGCCAGTTTTCCTCTGTGTGCTCTCTCATCTCTGCTGGAACCTCCATAGGCCTGTATTGATCTGCCTGATGCTGTCCAATGAGCCCTGCAGGCTTTCTCCATTCTGGGTCATTATATTTTCCTTTTATTCCTCTGATTTGGGAATCTGAAATGAAAGCTCTTTGAGCTTGCTGATTCTGCTTGATGGAATCTGCTGTTGAAGCTCCCCATTGAATTATTCAGTTCATTCATTATGTTTCTCAGCTCTTGAATTATGGTTTGGCTCTTTTAACTGGTTTCTATCTCTTGGCTGAACTTCTAATTTTGCCCTTGTCCTTTTTTTCTCTGATTTTATTTCATTGTCTATCTGTATTGTCTAGTAGCCCAGTGTTATTGTTCAAGAGTATTATTTAGAATTATTTGTCAAGCAGTTAATAGACCTCCATTTCTTTAGGGTAGGTAGTTAAACATTATTTTGTCCTCTTGTGGTGTCATGTTTCCTTGAATCTTCACGTTGTTTGTAGCCTTGCACTGGATATTTGTGCATTTGAAAAAGTAGTCACCTCTTCCAGTCTTTACAGATGAGTTTGGCAGGGAAAGCCGTTCATTGGTAAGCCAAGTTCAGAGATTCTCAATGGGCCAACTAGCGGAGTGTGCCAAGGGGTTATGCTGCTGGGATTAATGGGCAGACTGTCCCAATGTTGGGCCTTTTTATTTATTATCTATTTCATTTCACTTCCCTGTTCCAGAAGCCTTTCCTAAACATTCCCACATGAAGAAATTCTGTGTTTGACCTTGTGTTCTCTCAGTACAACCCTTCATGTGCACCGGTATCATCTGGCTCCTTCATGTTGCCCACTAGGAACTGGGGCTCAGAAAACCTTAGGCAGCCACCACTCTGGCTAATGCCATTCTGGGAGTGAAAAACTGTCCTTCCTCTCTGACCCAGGAATTTACCATCTCCTGGCAGCATCCTTGAGAGAGAAATAGGCTGATTCCTTAGCTCACATGTAGGGTAAAATCTCAAACTCTTCACAGTTCTCAAAAGGTGAGGGTCTTCTTATGTATATATATGCATAATTGGGATTCATGTCCTTTGAATAAATTGTACTTCAATAAAATTCAACCTTCAAAAATGCTAATAACAACACTTAGAATCCAATTATTGCCCTCTTTACTGGGAAATCTAGGATGCTCATTCCAATATGTAAGCAAGATCTCCTGAATAGTTACATGGCCTACATTTACCATTTTGAGGTCTGGAAATTGGTGGTTATCCTTGAAGCTCTGGGGATTCTCTGGTATTACCACAGCTAGAGAACAAAATGAAATATTGTATATATATGAATATAAAAATTGTGTGTGGATTGATTGATTCAACTCTGAAGGCTTTTTACAAAACTAAAGGGTCTGTGCAGCATTTCTTTAGAGGAAATGAATACACACAAACGTATTACTATGTAAGTGAGGAAAATGGGTTAATTTTTGCATAAACAGTCAAGCAAGTCATAATATCATTTCCTCTTGTCATCTACATGTTATTTAGGGAATTAAAATCCCACTAACATTTTCCTGTATTAAACTAATAATTTGAGAAGCTAAGCTAAAGGAAAAATTGCTGCAGAACTATAATGGAAATAATAGTACCTTTCTTTGTAGATCAGATTAAGGCAGTTTGCAATGAAAAAAAAAAACTGATATTGTTCACTAGGGAATAAGCATTAGGATTCCAATTTCATAATTTGAAAGCTTGGCTTAAACAGATAAATTATGTTCAGCTTTTTGGCAGTGTTAAGTTTGTTGTCAAGATTGGGAGGTTCCTGCTGACATGCTCAGGAAAGGGACGCGTGTGCAGCTCTGACTTGAGTTTGCCTTCATAGCTATAAACTGCTCCCCACCAGAGCGTAAGTGAAATACCCCCACTTTCTTTGTAACAGGAAATGCACTTCTGAGAATCGCCTGTGATGAACTGCAAAGCAGCAGCTCCCCACACTCGAGAGGGACTGGGCAGGAGGTCTCAGGTGTGTCTTCTGCCCTGCAACGTCACGAGCACAAAGAGGGTCCTCCTGGCAGTGCCCTTGTCTGGAAGCCCCTGCCTGACACATGTTCCTGTCTCTGTACCTCTGAAAAGAGGACGAGCCAATTCAAAATTCCAAAATATAAGCTGGGCCTTATAAGGTGGTGCACGCCTGTAATCCAGAGGCTCAGGAGGCTGGAACAGGAGGATTGGGAGATCAAAGGAGCCTCAGCAACTTAGCGAGGCCCTAAGCAACTCAGTGAGACCCTGTCTCTAAGTAAAATACAAAATAGGGCTGGGGATGTGGCCTGCGAGTGCCCCTGAGTTCAATCCCCAGTACCCTCCCAAAAAAAATCCAAAATATAAGACTAAAGTTCAAGGAAAACAACTTTATGCTTTCTTTCTTCCTCAATTATACGTGGTACTTACCAAAGCTGTGGAAATATGTGTTGCAATTTACATTTTAAATGTAATTTCATGTCTTTTATTATAAATTTAAATTTAGCTGATATATAAAAGCATGGCAGTTGTTCCTATTTACAGGGTATCATGTGACTTTCAATACCTGGAGCTGTTGTGTAGTATTTGAATCTGGTTCACCAGAGATACGTCCTCAAACATACCTTTTCTTGATGGTGCAGACATGCCAACTCCTCTCGGCTTGCTTTCTGCAGTTCGCAGCACGCACTCATTACTAGGTCGGTGCGCTGCGCACTGACACCTAGATCCTTGTCTCCAACCGTCGGTAACCTAGCTCTCACCCATGACCCTCTTTTTAAACGCAAGAACTCCCTTTAAAGGGGACCACATGGTGTGGGGGGCTCTCAGCAGGGTGCTCAGCCCTGCCTCTGCTAACCTCCATACTGGGCCGCTCAGGGCACTGGTGCCAAGACGGTCCCTTGTCCTTTAGCTCTGCAACACAGTGGTTTCTCTACTGTTGAGTACTGTGCTGTGTGTCCAAAATTCTATTGATTTTAATATTTAATTATACAAGTTTCACATGAACAAATTCTTTGGCAAAGCAAGGAAATACTGTAAGCAGGGCTGAACTTCCCTTCAGTGCCTGAGTCCAACTGCAGGCTGCCACCATGGTCTGGTCTGCGAGCATCCTTCAAGGCTGTGCAGAGGTCAGAAACCAAATCTCCCAGCATTTCTGGGGCCTGAGGCTGCCTGCTGAGGCCACCACGCAGGGTGGTCTTTGTTTCCACATCATGATTTTGCTGGTGTCCTTTCTGTGTGTGTCCATCATTTCACAGCTTGAAAAAGGAAGTGAGCCAGGGACACCGCGATAGCTAGGCAATCTAACCCGAGTGGCACACTTTGGGGCTTTGACCCTCCATCTCCAGCAACATGATCCTAGTGCTGAGCTTTGGTAAGACGTCCACCTTTGTTCAACACCATCATCCTCTTTGCCAGTCACATCAATGAGA
>JAJEJO010004109.1:449083-454519 GCA_020662805.1 Glaucomys volans
GACAGCAATTCAACCCATAACTACAGTAATCTTCTGTCCCGAAGTCCATTGTTTTAAGAGTAGACTTTTACTCATCTGATACCCTGTACTGAGCAGTGATCCCGGGGTTCTCGCTCCTTGTGTTTTTTCGGCTTTTGAGTGTCAGCTTGTTTTGAAGGGTTGCAGGAACACCAGGGGGACCTCGGTCAGGTGGAGAGGATTCTCCGGGTTCCACACTAACGTGCAGAGAACAACAGCCGCTGGGGATCCTGCCCTCACTTCCTGAGTGAAGGAGCGAGGACTTGCCCCTGCTCTTATCCAGCGTGGGCCGTCACCCAACTCAGACTCACAGCCCGCTCTTCCCTGCATCCTGTGGGGAAGCCCTCCCTGCTTCATCCGGGTAGTAACCACGGGGAAGCACAGCTTTGGGATTTGTTTTCCCCTCTCTCAGTGGCCCCCCGAGAGGGGCTGTCCATCACCGATAAACAAACCCGAGGGCGAAGGCGAGAGGTGGGGGTGGACCCTGGGGGGGGGGGAGCAGGCAGCAGCTAGGAGCCTCGGTGGGTGGCCCCAGGCTGCCCGGTGTCTGCCCAGTTCTCTGGCTGGCTGCCAGCACCTGCGATGTGCCCGGCGAGGCGGAAGAACCAGGCCTGATGGGCAAGACCCCGGGACCCCGGGACCCAGGACCACAGCTAGCCCACATCGGCTTGCGCCTGAGTCCCTGCCGGAGGAGGAAGCCGTGTTCCCCAGCATGAAAGCGGTGTACTTATTGCTCTGAGTATGTGTATTTGCTTTTCATGTCGCTTAATTAGAATTTCATGCAATTTAATGTTTGGTAAAGCCTGTCTCGAACACCCAGCCCCCAGAGCACTCGGGTTTAATGACACACTCGCCCATTTTACAGAGTGGGACCATTCCAGACTGTGGGGTCAGCGCTGCTTTCCACCGTGCAGCCAGACTCGCCTTCTCCATCTCCCAGTTTAATGTCTACCCCAGGCCACTCTCTGCCGGTGTCTCTGGGCCCTTCTTGTACCTTGGATGTGCCAAGGTGACAGGTCCTCAGCTGGGCTCTTCATCTGCCCACTGCCCACTGCCTTTTGCTCTGGTCGGTGGCACTTCAGGCCCCCAGTTTGTGTTCCTGGTTGTTCAGGACCTTACCTGTCATCACGGTGGACAGGTCCCTCTTCATCCCCGGTGTCTGCAGCACCAATTCGGCCACTCCCACTTCCACTTTGCTGTTTCTAAGAGTTGAGGTGGATCTGTTTGTTGGGTCCATTTTCTGTTGCTATAACTGAATGCCACAGACTGGGTGATTTATAAGAAAAAAGGTTTGTTCCATTTATAGCTTTGGAAGCTGTCAAGTTCAAAGTCAGGGCCCACATTTGGAGAGGACCTCCTGGCGGGGGCAGGGGTGGCTCTGCAGAGTCCTGAGGTGGTGCAGGGCATCTCATGACAACTTGTGGGCATCCAGGCAATGCAGCCACATGGCTTTCACAACAGATCTGCTCTCTACACAGCCTGTTGGCCAGCTAATGCATTAATCCCAGAGGGGATTGACCCAGTCATAAGGGCAGAGCCCTTGTGACCCAGTCACCTCCTGAGCTCCCACCTGTTCCCACCTCTTAGCGCTGCATGGTCTGGATTAAACATCAGCAGGGGTCTAACGGTGCTCACCAACCCCGGCACCGACCTGGATGCTGTGGGCCATACCTCAGTCCTGAATGGAACCATTCCCTCCCCTTTCCAAGAGAGGCCACGTGCCCAGAGAGGAAGGTCTGGCCGCATCCCACCCGCCTTGGGTCTCCAACACGCCTCCAGGCCCAGCCTTGGCTGCCCTGCCCCTGAGGGAGGCCGACCCCTGGTTGCTGCAGCCTGCCCCTCCTCAGGACCCCGACACTTCCCTGTCCTCAGCCGCCCACTTTTCTCCTCCTGAGGGCCATCACACATCTGCTTTTTGTGCTTTTGTGCCAGCCTTTGAGACATTTGAGGGCTTTGAGTCCATTATGCAACCAGTGCCGTCCCTTTCCTTGCATGCAAGCGTCTCTCTCCCCTGGGCTGTGTGCTGCCTGGGCATGCAGCTCCTGACCCTGCGTGGACAGACTGTGCCCCGACCCAGCTGACCATGCAGTCATTGTCACTAGCAAATGCCCCCGTGGTCTTAGAGGAATACTGGGGATTCCCAGTGAGTGTGGTTAGAGCAGCACTGTGCCCTCCATTCCAGCTGCTTCTCCTCCCTGGGACTTTCCAGGCTCCTACCAGGCTCTCAGGAATCCTGAAGGTCCACATTGTTTGACCAAGTTTCTCTTTGTCTGTAAAATATCTTGTCAGCAGTCCTTGGCCATCAGGGTTTCAGGAAGCACAGTTTGGAAGATTGACTTAGAGAACTTGGGACCTGTTTGGATCCTAAGGAGTACAGAGCTTGCGGCTGGCAGGTGGAGATGGAGCCAGGCTGAATGTTCAAACCAGGTGCTCCCCACTACCAGGGGAGCCTTTGATGCTGAAGATGTGTGAATGAGGATCTGAGCTGATGATGACTGGGATAGGTGTTGACAATTGCTGGGATGCTGGTCCTCCAAAGGACAAAATACTGTAGATGAAAGAAGGGAGCATGCAATGTGTCAGAGTTAAGGGATGCCCACCTGCTAAGACCCTCGGGCATACTGCACACACTTTAGGGTCAGCTGTGAAGAGAAGCCTAGCCCCACACTCACAGTCACAGCCCCACCCACATCTGTTCCTTGTGGCACAGGAACTGTGACCCTAAGAGCCTGAATCAAGCTAGCTTCGCGTACGCACCACTTGCTGAGGGTCACACGTAAGGCTCGTGTGAATGCTTGAACACTAGTGAGTGTGACTGTGGGAGCTGATGTGCCAGAATTTGTTTTGGAAAAGAGAAAGTTCTCACTGTGTTTGAGACATCACAGCTCCGAGTTTCCCACATAGAAGAGCCTTTCCCAGAAGGGTGCTCGTAGCAACCAGGGAGCTGGGGCCAGCCGAGTCCAGAGAAGGGCGGCCATCCAGCCAGATCAGCCTCTCTGCAGGTGCCTGGACCCTGGGCATGCCTGCCTTGGGCCTCCCCACGTGGCTTCTGACGTGTCCCTCGGACACACCAGAATCCGATCCTTCCAGATCAGACAGGATGTACCACCTCGGCACGCACCTGTGCCCCGACACACCATGCGGGCACACCACACACACACCACCACAAATGAGCAAATACGCAAAAGTGTGTTTTAAGAATTTCACATTTAAGGAGAGGAAGAGGAAAGGGGCTGTGATTCATTTTCTTCCCTGTCGTCATTGTTGTTTGAACACCCACACAAACAAAAATGAGCTGAAATTTGAATGAAAGATAATTTGGAAAGAAGTCAAACGTTACAATAAATAGGAAACATACTAAAAGTCAAGATTGTTTTCGACAAATTCATGGCAGCTGAAATTTGCACATTTCTAAAATGTTGTAGTGCCCCGGTTTGTGTATCTGATTGCACATAAGCATCGCATTCTTTGCAAATGATTAATATAGAGCTATTTTTTGGTAAATGAAGCAAGAGTTTCATAAACATTTTCTCATTTCTTTTGCTGTTTTTTTTCCTGTTAGTCGCACTTTACATCTGGTTCTCTTCTTCTTCTACCATCAAGTTATTCATAATGATAACATAGAAAACGTGTACCAAACACTGCAGCCTTCTGCAAAGCCGGGCTGGGAAGCTGAGCATGTGAGTCCGCCTGCCGTCTCGTGGGGAGCTATCAGAGTCAGAGCCTGTCCATCAAAGCTCTGGGCCCTGCTCTTGAACCACAGAGGGCTGTCCCCCTGGAGAAAACAGGGACGGAGCAGTCCAGCAGGCTCTGCCGACCACCTTCCTGCAGCAGGACACAAGTGTGACTCCGCCCAGGCACACACGTGCACCTCCCCACCTACGACCTCACGTGCCGCTCAGCAGAGGAGGACACAGAGCAGAGGCACGCTAAGGTCAGAGCTGCTCCGTGGAGTCCAGATCTGTCACAAATCCTGTCTTTCAGCTGTGGATTGCTGTGCGGTCCAGGGTGGGGTGGGTCCAGTAGGAGACTCGGGCTGTCTGGGGGCAGGTGTCCTTTGACATGACTATTCAGCGGGTATCAGAATGTCACTCTAGTCAAGATCATTGGTGACTCCAGGGCTTATTTTACCCTTTCCCAGTGCAGAAATCCATGAGTGGACATCTGTGCCTTGAGCGGGTCCTCCACCCATGGCCCTGCCCGAGTGCCCATTGTAGGAGCAGCTCTCCTGATCACCTGGGCCCCACGCCGCATGCTGCTCCTCCCAGAGACTCCGGCTGCATGTGGCCCCAAGTGGCCCTGGACACGGCTGCTCCTTGCAGAACAGAGTGGAGCAGGCACAAGCACGTCATCTCCTCTTGGACAGCCTTCCACCCTCTCATCCCAGCCTTCCCTGGGACGCCCTTCCACTTGGGAGGAAGACACTAGGAATCTGCCCTTGGGGCTCTGTGGTCTTCGTGCTATGAAGGTGACAGGAACAAGGACTCTGAGCTGGGCTTTCTCTGTGCAGGGCCCCTGCTCAAGGCTGCATCTGTGCAGTCCCATTGTCCATGGCTCCTGCTCCTCAGGACAGCTGACCCAGGGGTGGGTGGTCCCTGTACTGACCCTAACTCAGAGCTGCGGGCCTTCCCCTGGGTATTCCCTCCCACCTGCCTTCTCAGCCTTGCACAGCGGAGAGGCTGAATGGTTTCCAAATCTTTGAATTCTGGCTCCCTTTGGCTTAACACTTCCACCTTTGGGTACTGTCCCTTTCCTCGTCCTCCACCTGGACCATCAGGAGGAACTCGGCTGCTCCTTCTGCACTGCTTAGAAGTCTCTGCTCGCTCAGATTCTGCCTTCCTCGGCGCCCCAGGCAAGCTCAGTCCAGCCCTCTCTGCCCTTCATAAGACGGTGGCCTGTCCTCCAGGTGCCAACGCACGCTTCCTTCTCCTGTGAGCCTCATCCGAGCGGTACCACCACCACGGCGCCACCACACTCTGCTGGTGGTAGGGTCGAAACAGGGCTGGGGACCACTCTAGCCCTGAGCTGCTGGTCCAGGAGGGTGGCAGCCATGTGGTCTCCTGCCTTCGGCCAGGTTTCCCTAAGGTGAGGCGGGACCTGGGGGTGACCTGGGGAGTCTGCATCTGTCCGCTCTCTGCATGTGAGTGCCCAGCTCTCTGCCCTCCCTCTGGGAGCCCCCCACCCGCTTTCCCATAGCCCTCGGCCCACAATGAGAACTTTAGCCTACTAGCTCTTGGGCAGGGTTGACAGTGGTCAGCCCATGCTGTGTCACGCTCACAGGGTCTCCAGCTCTGAGCAGCAATATGCAGTCTGAGGGGGTGAAACCACAGCCCAGACCAGAATGTGCTTAAATCAGAAGCACTGCAGGAATGAGAACCCAGGATATGAGCACCCAGGGCTGAGAGAACCCAGGATATG
>JAJEJO010004109.1:455091-625686 GCA_020662805.1 Glaucomys volans
AGAACCCAGGATATGAGAACCCAGGATAAGGGAACCCAGGATATGAGCACCCAGGACTGAGAGAAACCAGGATAAGGAAACCCAGGATATGAGCACCTGGCTTGACAGGTCCACTTCTCTGGTGGGAGGAGGTGGTGGGCCACAGGGGGTCACGCTGTGCATTCCAGGACTTCTAGGCAGATGTGGGTTTGCTCACAGGAAACGTCCTAACAAGTGAACAGATCAGAGCACTCCCTTTGCAAACCCTGGGCTCTAATTTCAGACTTTTACATTCATTGATCCCCTTGGCTTTCTAAAAATCAAACAGGAGCTGTGGATTGTGCTCGCTGGTCTCGCATGAGAAACAAGCTGGGGTGCCAGCTCACTGCTCAGCGGTGAGGCTCCGCTCAGCCAGAGCAGCTTCTCCCTTTAAGGGAGACCTCTGCCGGGCTGGGCTCTGCCTGTGCCAGAGGCTGGTTCGGGGGCCAGGCGGCTCCAGATGGGAAAGCTCCTTGATGAAAGTGGGAGAGGGATGCGCCCTCCCAGGCATCGGCCTTTGTTGTGTAAATAAACAGACTTCTCCATCTCAACTGGTTGCCATTAGAAGGCTGGCCCCTGATTTGGGACCTTCTTTACTCTGGCCCATGCAGATTTATTCTGTCTGCCTTGCTGTCTCTCTTTGCTACATTCTGCAGCATGAGTGCTAAATCAAAGAAATGAAGAACTAGGGTAAACACTAGTGAATGTTTAAGCATCTAGACACGGACACACACGGCGCTCCTCGTCTCCCTCCCGGGCCCTGCCTTACTCTGTGTGCTGGCAGGACACAGCGCGTAAGGAACAAATGATGAAGCAAGGCCCTGAGACAGGCTGGTGAGGGACTGCGCCTCAGCGAACTCAGCTGCGGAACCAGGCCAAGTCAGGTGTGCCGCCCACAGGAACCAAAGCCCTGCCACTCATTGGAAACAGACCTGGGCTCCGAGCACCTGACGGCGGGCGCTGCCCAGACCCACTGCACACCAACCTCAGAAGCAGCCTCGCTGCAGCCGGAAAATTGAAAGCAGCTTAAAATCAAAGACCACTTGTTCCGACAATGGCAGCTGAAAGACAAAGCCCCCAGGACTCACCAGCCTCCCCGTCTCATTTCCCAGAAACCTTCTTGGGGGTCTGTCTGTTTTTCCTGAGTTCCATTTACAGCTCAGATGTTTGCAGAACATCTTGGCAGAACCCCTGATAAGGATTGTTTTGGAAATATACCTCTGCTAGTTGCACTTCCGTTAGTAAAAATGTCTCCAAGCAAGTCAGACTCAGTGTCCTGGTGCTCACTGCGCTTTCCCAGTTCCAATCTATGAGGTATGAATTTGAAAAACGTAAAGGAAGAAGTGCCAGCAAGAGCATCCTGTGATGGTTTTGTGACAGCTCGGGATGTCTTCTGAGGTGCTGAGTCACCCACGAGCGCGGTTCTTTCTCCCCCTTGCTATGTGGAGGGTTCTGCTGGGACAGCACCCCCTGTCTTTCCGCTGAGCCTTCTAGGCCACCCAGGCCTGACTTCCTGTGAGATTTCCTGAGGGCTGAACTGCAGGACTACTGTCTGGCCGCTGCCCCAGGCCCCAGCCCAGCTTCCCAAGGAGGTTCTTCTTGGTTGATTCACGGCCTTCTCAGCCTCTTCTCATTCTCCACACACTTGCCAAATCTCAAGACTTACTTTGCAAATAACTGTCCAGCAGAGGACTTCTGGGCCATGGAGAGAGCCGTGCTCGTGTAGGCTCAGCACTATACTCAGGCCACCATGAGCAAGTGCACAGCCCTGTCCTCCAGGAGCCAGAGTCAGTGACGCCCACAGAGACCACCTAAGTGCACAGCCCTGTCCTCCAGGAGCCGGGGTCAGTGACGCCCACAGAGACCACCTGAGTACACAGCCCTGTCCTCCAGGAGCCAGGGTCAGTGACGCCCACAGAGACGATGTGAGTTCTCATTTTATTCCTCTCAAACCCGCTGTCCAGACTGTCCATTCCTGGCCCCACCTGCCACCTATGGCTCTTTGGTAACCCTGCCTGTGTCCCCAAGCTCCCTCCACCTTAAGGCAGGTGGGCCTCCCCCAGAGGCGGAGGCTGGCGCATTCAGAGCTGGTTGATTGTGGCTCTGGCCCATAACCCGCAGGGCCAGGTAGGGATGTGTAACGCAATAGGATGTAATGACCTACGTAGCATCAACAGAAAAAGACCAGGGACCAGCAGAAAGTCCTGCAGCCACCATGAAAAGGCACGCGTATGTCTGTATACAGCGAGCGGCGTGTGCCGAGGCATGCAGCCCTAGCTTTAGACGCGTCGCCGTGCCAACATCCACTCAGGTGCCTGACCTCATTCTCTAGCGGAGGCATCTTGGCTGCAGGAACAGCTGGTGGCCACCGATGCCCCATCAATGCTCTGAGCCCAGCGCACATCTGTGTGGTCAGGACCTGCCCTTGGCCACCCAATGCTGCGGGCAGGAGCTCCCAGGTCACTGGAAGTGAGGTCTCTCGGGAGCCGCGAGAAGACAGGCTTGAGCTGGCCCTGCTCCTTGTGCCAGGCAGCAGGCCTGGGCCGAGGGAGGAGCCTCAGGTGGAGGGCCAGAGGTCTCCTGGCCTCCGCCTGGTGATGGCGAGTCCTGAGTTGGAGACTGCAGACGAAACCTGAGCACTCCCGGCCTCCCAGGTACTTCAGGGATGTCAGTGGACCAAACAGCAAAGGAGCATGCGGGCGCCCAGTGTTACGGCTGGGTCACAGGAGGACCAGCCGCACCGTGGAGGCCAGCCTCAGAGAGCTGGCGCCAGGCCAGTGTTCCGGACCCCCGATGAGGGCACTGCCAGGAGGTGGGGAGGCCCGAGAGCCCAATGGCCGACCAGGCCAAGGGCCCATGCTTTAGTTTGCTGTCCAGGACGTCTGTGCTGAGCCGGGCTGGAAGGGTCTTGCAGAGAGGGGGAGGCAAACTCTCTGAAGTGGGTCTAGAGACTGAGCTAAAGGAGGAATCAGAAAAATGAACACCCACAGCACTGTGGGAGTCGGCCTCTGGCCTGGCCGGAGGCGTGGGGTCAAGCCCAGGCGGGGCTAGGATCTGAGCATTCCGAACAGGCCAGCAGGTGAGCAGGCAGCAGGCTGGGAGCGTCCAGAGAGCGCCAGGTGGAGGAGGAGTGAGGTGCAGAGACCTGTGGGCGGGAGGGACCTGGGAGAGAGGAGCTTCTGGGTGCAGGTCAGTGCGAGCAGCCAACCCGGCTGGAGGTAGGAAGCCAGCCCGGAGGCTGGATGGCCCCGGGTGGATGGCTGCTATGTCCTGGGCCTCTGTCTCCCGGGACAGGATGCAGCTTCCCAGTGAGGGGAGACCAGGTTGTCCCTGAGCTTGAGGGCAAGGAGGCTTGGGGACTTAGAGAGCAGGGAAGGCGGAAGTGCAGGAGGCTCTGCCCCCGCAGCCCGAGGGCCCCTGGTTCACCAGGCACCAGCGGGGCTGCACCCCCCACTCCTCCACCACGCCCAGCTGAGACCCCCTGAGGGTCTGGGGGAGCCAACAGATCTCCTCAGAGCCAGGCCAGTCCCCTGTCCGTCAGAGGCCCAGCAGCTGGGGCTGCCCTGCACCTCGCGCCTGTGGCCCATCTCACAACCCCGCGGTGCAGCCTCGCAGCCAGGGTGTCAGCCCCTTCTGCCGTGATGCGCTGGCTTCCCTGGACTCCCCTGCTCATTCCTGCGTGTGTTCAGTGCTCTGTGGCACTGTCACGTGCACAGGCGTGGGCACTCTCCACCAGATCAAGACGAAGAGCAATCTGACACCAGCCACGAGTGTGAGCCACTCTTTATAACCACCTCTGCCCGAGCCTCTGGCAACAGCTGGCAAGTTTTGCATTTTAAAAATTCTGCCCCTTCAGAAGTATTACATAAAGGGAATCACATAGAATGCAGCCTTCGGAAATTGTTTTCTTTCCACTAAACAGAATTCCCTTAGGTTCTCTTAAGCAGTGTGTGTGGACATCCCTTTTCATTGCTGAGTGGTATTTCATATGCAGGTTTAGCAGTCGACCCAGGACATCGGAGCTGTCAGCTGCTTGGCTATTGTGAACAGGCTGTTTAGAAAGCTGGCTATTCTGAAAAAAAGGTACATATTATTTTTGGTGAAGACTGATTTTGCTCCTCGGGGACAGATGCCCACTCTGCTCGTGTGGGTTGGCTTTGTGGCAGCATGTTTGGTTGGCAGCCTGTCTCCAGAGCGGCTACACCTCACGTCCCCACCGTAGTGCGCGAGGGACGGTTTCTCCATGTGCTTGAAGCACTGAGTGCTACCTGGGCCGTTCTGATAGGTGTGCGGGGATCCACGTTTTGAAGGGGTTGTGTTAAACACGTGAACCAGTCTGGGGGTGACTCTCGCCCTAGATGTGTCTTCTGTCCGTGGACAGGCAGGCTCAACCACTGATGTAGGTGGAGCTGTGCATTTGTTTAGGTCTCCTTTGATTTCTTTCATAAGCATTTTGTAAAATCCAGGATATAAATCTTATGCATGATTTGTTAGTTCTTCAATTATTTGACACAATTTCTTGACATTGTGCTTTTGGTTTCTGCAGTTTCTCTGTTTGGAGGATCACAGTTGCTTTTTTGTGTGTTGAGTTCATAAGAGTGCAACATTCTGCAGACTGTGTGGGATCTGGACATTTCCAGGGTGGGATGATTCCCCCATAGCCCCTCAGGCAGCTGTCCCTATTATCCACAACTTACACTGTTACATTTGTTACAAATAAGAAACCAATGTTGATCAGTGCTTATTAGACAAGGTCCATGCTTATTGAGACTCCCAGCTTTTCCCAGTGCCCTCTCCTGCACACGATCCCCTCCAGAACACCCCCTCACATGCAATCCTCCTTGAAACTCCTGGCTATGAAAGCAGATTTCCATGCTTTCAATGGCCTTGACAGAGGACATGTCAGTACTTTCCAGAATTTGACTGGTGTGCTGGGCGTGGTGGCACATTCCTGTAATCTCAGCGGCTCAGGAGGCTGAGGCAGGAGGTTTCCAAGTTCAAAGTTAGTCTCAGGAACTTAGTGAGATCTTGTCTCTAAATAAAACATAAAAAGGGGCTGGGCATGTGGCTCAGTGGTTAAGTGCTCCTGGGTTCAAAAAAAGAAATTTGGACTGGTGTCTCTCTGCGTTTAGCCTGGATCGTGGGGTTGGAGGAGACCACGGATGAGAAGTGGAATTTTGCAGAGTCACGTCAAGGGAACACTCAGGCCACACGGCAGAGCTGTTAACCTCCACTGTCTGTCTAAGGTGGTGAAGTCATGTTGTCCTTAATCTCTCCATGCTGCTCTCTTGGGAAGGAAGTCACCTTGGAGGACAGAGTATCTGGAGGAAGCATCAGGGACCCCTGCAGGGGGTCCGTCTCCCGCTCAGCCCTCCGTCGCTCGGCTCACCTCAGGCAGTTTGGCCCATTGCTCCACAGAGGCTCTGCTCTGGGTGGAGCTCTCGGGCTGCTCCTCACCTTCCACACCCTCCACACTTTTTTCTTTTTTTAGCACTGGTTTCTTGCTTACACCTTCAGGCTCACCTTGGGCGTGTCCTGCCCCATTGGTGGGTGCTGAGCTCTGCTCTTGATGCCCAGGCTGGAGGATGGTACTGTGTGCTCTCTGCTGCTGGCAGGCTCGCCTCTGACCCCTCTGCGGGCAGAGCAAGGACAACAACGTGTGACCGGCCCATGCACACACATACCTGCAATGCTGTGTGTCTTCAGGAAAACACGAGTCCATTCTGATCTTCTTACCCTGCCACACTGCTGCCTCGGTGTCCCAGCCACTACTCCCCCAGTCGCCTGTCCTCACCACCTCCTGAGCCTCAGCTGTGTCTGTTATGGTCAGCAGTGAATCCCATGTGGACATGACTCCGGGCACAGAGCAGCTGCCTCCCTGAGAGGCCTGCTTCCTGGGAACCCACAAGCAGAAACCATGGAGGAAAACAGGTTGAGCATATGAAGCACTGAGCTCTGAAGAGTGGCCAGGAGCGATTGCACCGGCCTTCCGTCCTGCATCCTCTGTCGCATGGGAAGATGGTGAGAAGGGTCCTTTGGGCTGCACCATTTGTGCCCTGCCAGGGCGGAAGGGGCTCCTTTTGGAGCAGGATTGCTCTAGGAGGGGTGGGTCAGGGCACTGGAGGGGACTCGGGCCCTGCTGTCCAGGGTGTGCACACATGTGACCAACACTTCTTACGCGAGAATTCGTGAAGAACCCATGGTCAGGCAGTGTGGACATGACCCAGCACCTCCCATTACAGCTCAAGGTCCTTGAGGGACAGGGTCTTCCATGAACGGGAAGCCCAGCCTGAGGGATGGCCCCAAGCCCTGGCGCCTCCCGGCTCCTTCCTTCTCTGCTCACTCTCTCCTCTGCTCTCATTCTCCTTCGCTCTCTTACTCTCATTAGATGATCATTTCATCTGGCAGCGTCCACTTAGTACCATAAATATTGTCATTTCCTTACTTCCTTGCAGAGGAGACAAAATCCACAAAATCTGATGTTTACAAATTTTGGGAGGACAATCACTTCCACATATTTTTTTCTTTCTGAAATTCAGATCAGAAAGGCAGCAAAAGAAATTAGAGGAAAAGATTGGCAATGGTGCTGCCTCAAATGCGTTACTTCTCATTTTGTGTATACACTCTGAGATTCATTTAATTACCAAGAATTAAATTGTGGAATAAATTGAAGGAATTAAATACTTCCCCATATATTCTAGCTCAACTTGACTGAGATGAAATTGTATGTTAAATTTCCTGTAAGATGATCTAGATTTTCTGAAAATCCCCGCCACATCACTATATAATGAAAAATATGACCCTTAAGATCAATGGTAATTTGCAGTAAAACAAAGTTCCTGCGATAAATTCCGTTTTTATTTTCCAGCTTTGTCTGCTTTGCCCACACGGTGACTTTGTCCTGAAGCTGCTCTGGAGTTCTGAGATCCTTGCCACCTCCAGCTCCACGGGGAACCCCAGACTTCCTTGCCAGAGGCCCCGGGCTTCCTCAGTCCATTGGATGTGATCATGTGGTGGTCCCAGCACCAGGAAGGAACTGGATACTGACCTCTTGGGACCCGCCTGGTTGGTGGAGGGTCCCCCTACTTAAAACTCATGGCTGTGATGATGGGCAGGGGGCCTTCTAAGAAGGGAGACGGAATGGATCTGCCCAGCACCACCACACACGGCAAACAGTTTGCACAGGACGACGGGACTTGAGAACGATGCTGAAATGTGTAGGGCATGGGGACTCTCAGTCTTCAGGACATCAGCGTCCTTCCGAGTCCCAAGGCACATGCTGTCTGTCCACTGCCACCTTCGGTGGAGACACCAGAGCTGCGGAGCAAGGCCATCTTGCTGCCCTGCGGCAGCTGTCCCAGGGGCTCCTGGCACAGCTGGTGGCAAGCCACCCTTCTCCTGGGCCCGCACAGGGAGGAATCTGGCACCTGAGTGTCTGCGTTGTGGACAAGGACTCTGAAGTTCAGTGAGGCTCATGCATTTGCTGAATGGTCACCAAACTGTAAGCAGTAGAATCAAAAGCTTGACCACCCCAGGCCAATGCCCACCCCTTGTTCCAACCAGGTGGCTGCAGGGTCGGGGGCGTGGCATCTGGGTGATCCTGGCCAGGACTCCATAGCTGAGTGTTCTCCAGCTCAGGCAGAGAGAACAGGCAGGTTCCTGGCTCAGGGGCTGCCTTAGCGATGGTGCAGGACACCTGTGGGCAACGTAGCCTGGCACACAAGACAGAGCCCGTGGTCAATGCAGGGCCAGCAGCCATGGATCCACAGCCATGGTGCCAGGGCCGATCTTGAGCCCCAAGTCCAATGCTGGGCCCACTTCATCCCTTTCTTGGCTTTGCGTGGGCATCAAAATCCTTCCTGTCCTGGTGCTGTCTGGGAGGAAGAGCTGCTGAGGTGGACAGACAGGAGGCAGCCTCTCTCCCCCACTGCAGCAGGGCCGTCTGCAGGTGCAGAGCAGGCCAGTGTCCAGGATGGGGGTGTGGACAGGCATGAATACATGTGAACGTGCTCGTGGACGGAGGCACCTGCAGGGTCAGCTGGAGGCCCACCCCAGCTGATGAGGACACGGCTTCATCCTAGTACTGAAGGGCCCATGTCCTGCCTCGTTGTATTAGCCTGAGCTCATTCACCTTGGGGTTTTCTTGCTAGCAAAGGAGCCCTCTGCACTGTGAGGCTCACAGCAACATCCATCAGGGCAGGAGCGAAGGTGAGAACATCCCAATACAGACTGCACATCGGGGGCCCATGAGCAAGCAGGCGGGGAAGGCTTCGCGGGTACACGACCTTGGCCCACTTCTCTGGGCATCACCTACTGACGGCAGGAAGCCCCCATCCTGAGCACCTCAGCCCAGCTCAGGTGGGCACTGGCCAGGAAGCTCAAGCCTTTCAGGAGGACAGAGGCCCAAGTAAGTCTTTGAAGTTGTTCGACTGAGACGTTCTGCTTGAGTAGCTGCCCAGGGGTGGGGAGGGGTCTTTGAAGTACTGAAGATCCCTTGGCATGTTTGTTGCTCATAGTTAGCGAGGGAGCTGTTTGGAGAATCCATCATCATTTCCATCAGCGAGCCTCGGGAGTGGTGGAATGCCGCATTCCGTCTTATTTCCCTGCTTGGCCCCTAAATGCTAAAGTGGCTGCTCCACCCGTGTGGCCCAGGGTGAGCTCTCGGGGCCAGGGCCGCAGTGGCCTTAATGGGCGTCCTCCACCACCGAGCTCTGGGTCTGCTGCTCCAGCCTGTAGCAGGGCAGGACCTCAGGCTCCAGAGACCACGCAGGCCCCATCTGCCGAGCACATGTGTCCTCCCGAGCAGTTGGCAGGAGCCGTGCGTCTTGACTCAGCTTTCATGTTCGGGAAAGGGAGAGGATAGGGCCAAATTTGCTGTACTCTTGATGTTATTAAGGTTGTCATCTGCATAGGTTTCTAAAACATATATAACATAATAACCGGATTAATACTAGTATGTTGAAAGATAAACTAGTACCCAAACATATCCGTTAAATGTTTTCCAGTATTTGTAGTGAAAACGTAATTGTAATTGAAAACAAGTGCACAAAAGAGGGAAAAATGATTTTGATGCCCCAAGCAAAACACACACATACACTCAGAAATAAAAGGCTCAAGGTCCCCATCCCCCGAGCATCTGGTTTACAGTGCACTGAAAGCAAATTTGGATTAACCTAGAAATTAAATGTGTGTCATATACAAACCATTGATTAAGCTACAGTAAAATCTATGGACCTCATGGAAAGGTAGGATATTTTTTGCTGCCTGCAGATTTTTGTAAGAGTCTAAGGACTGTGGACAGAACTGTCACAAAGCTGACAGGAGTCCATACGATGTCAATGTCCCCAACTGCCTCCTGATCCACCTGCCCTGGTAGAGATGCGTCCTGAGAGAGGGGTGTGTGAGGCGAACTTGGAGCAGGACATTAAGGCGGAAGACAGTGGTTCCTCCAGTTCTGGCCTGATTTTCAGCCCCTGTGCAGGATCCTCGTTCTACACTCAGTCCTAACGATGCCATGCCGGCCCCACACAAGCCCTGGAAGGAGAACCTGGCTTCTCCACCTACTCAGCAAGTGTTCCTGAACTCAGAACCGCGGGTAGCAGGGAGCTCCTGATTCTGCAGCCAGTGAATCCAAGCTGGCACCATGGGTTGGGGCGGCCCCTCTCTGGAGCTTCCCCTGGGGACACCTGGCTCCCAAGCATGCTACCTGCTCTGGCAGGAAGGCCAGGGAGGGTGGAGCAGAGGGCAGGCGTGTGCCTGGGGAGACCTCCTCTCAGCTCCTGTACCTGGTGAGACCAGGGACAAGACAGCCCCTGGGGAAGCAGGTGAGAGCAGGTTCTGGCGCTGCATGCCCGTGAGTGTCCGGTGCACGTGCCTCACTCTTCCCTTGGAGCTCAGAGGACCCGAATCGGCACCCTTCGGCACCGTGTCCACCTGCAACACCACAATGCGGGCCCCACACCTTGCTCCTCCTGATGCCCACTTGCGTGTGGGCTTGGGGGGGGCTGGAAAGCCCACTAGGCCAAGCCCCGCGTGGGAACCTGCACGAGGTCCTTGGCCGGGAGCTGGGCTGGGAGAGTCCTGTGTCCCGAGCACACTGAGGGCACACCGCCCAAGCCACATGGCATCATGGCTTCCCTGACAAGGGGCAGCGGGCTGAAAATGGATGGGGTGTAATTATTTTTTTTTAATTCCAGAAAATTTGCTTGATGTTCATAAATAATCTATTCAATCACTTGAGCAAAAGGGAAATGTTAAAATGATGGAAAATACTGTTCACCTAGACTTGTCCTCAGTCTTTAAATCATTCTCCACTCCATCCCTCTTGCTGACATTCGGAGATGATTTTAATTAAGAGCCCTTGACAAGGCACCACAGTCATTTAAAATTACTGGCTCAGGAAAATCTTTATAAAGATGGCTTTAAAGAGTTCAGAAATCCCAACAGTTCCCTGTATCAAGAGGGCGCACTATAAAATTGTAAATGAGCGCACTCGCTGGGGAGGTGATAAAGTGCTGTTGTTTTTCTGGTCTGACATTTCATGGATTCCGAGTTGGCGCAGCTCAGCGGCATGACATAAATCACAGGCAGACCTGGATGTTGTAAAACTCGAACCCAGGAGCGGCTCAGAGGCTGTGGAGCTGGTTGTGGTCAGTAAGTAGGGGCGGCTGCTCACCTCATCCCCAGGTGTGAGGGCATGGTTTCCTCGTGGTGGAGCCGGGAACCACTGTCAGGATGGCGGAAACAGCCATGTGCAACAGGGCCACTGCTTCCACAGTGGCTGCTCTGAGGGTGCAGAGGACCTCCACCACCCACAGGTCCAGAAGCGTGAGCAGCGCTCCTCCACCGCGAGGAGACCGTCCCTTCCTACTGGGAGCCATCCCGAGGGTCCTGACGGGCAGGCCTTTCCTGGAGTCCAGCTGCCATCCCCTGCCTGCTCCTGGAGGGGTCCCGGTGCCACCTGTGCGCCTCTTGCCAGGAGGCAAACACCCTGCTCCCGCTCAGAGGCACCGCACTGCCCCAGGGTCCTGGAAGCCAGCAGCCATGACCTAGACCACTTTTACAGAAGGACTGGAACTGCAGTGTAGTGAGCCCATGGGCCTCACTGGACACAGGACGAAATGGCGGCAAGGCAGGGCCATGGCAGATCAGTCTCAGCTCAGACTTTAAGAAAACTGAAAGGTAGAAACTAAGAAGTTAATTCATGAAATGCAAATGCGTAAGTCATGACATGGCTCAAATTGCTTTGCAGAACCACTAAATTCAAATTCATATGATATAATTCACTAATTCAAAAATCAGTTGCATATCAGTTGGTTTGAATGCAGAATCTTCCCCTATATAAACAGCTGATCCAGGGGAGTGCAATGGCCTTCTTGATCCTGGGCATGTCAAACACCCTCGCTCATGTGCTGGCGTTCCCGCATCCGAAGCCACTTGATGAACACAGAGGCAGGCACAGGGTAAGACCTGAGGCGTCCAGAGGAAAGACCCAGAACTTTGAGAAATGCAACTTGTTTTCACTTTTCTAAACTAATCATTTCATGGTTAATTTTATTGAATTCGGTTTTCCAATGGTTAAGAATTTATTAATTTACTATTTTTGAGGAAATTAGCTATTTTGCGTTTGTTAAATCAATCATGAACTTGAAAACTCTTTCAGGAAACAGGAAAACAGTGTGGACTTGGGCGCTCCCGTGTCTGGTAAAGGCTGGATGTGACCTGGTAAGGGTGCTCTCTGATGGGGCCACCTCCACGTAGCAACCCCAGTGGGCAGCGCTGTAGCCCATGCATGCGAGTCCCCAACCCGCTCTGTGCTCGAGGGTGTGGATGGCAAGGGACCCTCTGCCCCGCCAGCTCCGTGCCCCACGCCTCCTCCGGGCAAGCTGGGCTGAGCACGCGATGGCAGCTGCAGCCCCGCTGCCCACTGCTCTTGTGCTGCTTCCCACGGACCAGAAACAATTAGGTCTCGGGGAAGACGGGCCTTGCCAAGCCTGGTCACCAGATCAAAGCTGTTTGCATCACACAAGTGACACCTGCCAAGGACCTCGGCTCCTCAGTGCCACACACAAGGGCTTCATGATGGCGATGTCATTAACATGGCCTGTTCAGAAACTCAAACCTTGCAAGGAGTGCAGCCCAGAACGGCTTGTCTAGAAAGACAGAGGTGGGGGTGAGAGGCACTGGGGGCCGCTTTCCAGGGCCGCTATGCTGACGGCGGCAGGGATGCTCCCCAGAGACCAGAGATACAACCACAAAATCGCCTTCACCTCCCGAGTTCTCCTCAGTAGCTCTGAAAATGCCCAGAGCTCAGGACCTCGGTCAGCCGGCCTGTCCCGTGGGCGCCCTTCATATTCCTCAGGCCGCATGTGGACGCCTCCCCGAGGACGCTAGGTGTGGAGTTCATGTGGAGCCCAAGGCCCCGTTCTGTCGCTCTGGTTACATCTGTGGCCCAGGAATCACTTTATAGCTCAAGCAACCATAAAGCTTCAGAGCTCTCGGGAAATCTGCAGCATTGCTCCCAACCCCTCCTCTCAGAGACCTCATACCTGGCCCTGAGTGCCACAGCTGGCGAGGGCTGTGAGGACCAGACCAGGGTCCTTCCCCGGGCAGCTCCTGCCGTGCTGCCCATGGACTGCATCAGCTCCACGGTCAAAACAGGAGCATCTTCTGCCTTCGCCCTGTTTAAAGGCAGTGGAAGGAAGAGCCCTCCAGGAGTCAGAAGCCACTGAGACCCCCAGGGACGCATGTGCGGGCCATCAGACCTGTGCCGGAATGCACTCCTGCGCTGCCTTGGGCCACGAGCGGCTAACGTCCCAAATCTGCAGCAGGCATCCTTCCTTGTCCTACAGGGAGCAATGCGCTGATTCACAGCTTGGCAATGAATTCCTCCAAATATGGTTTAGTGTCAAAGAAAATTCCTTTTTTTTTTTTTTTGAGAGCGAGACATGATATGGTAAGGATTCAGAAACAAGAGGATCCCCACACGTGGCCTGCCCTTGGTCTCTTCAGCAGGCACTTCGTCACATTATTCTCTCCTTAGCTTTAACTGACGTAGACCTGGCAGGGGACAGGACAAGGACTGGCTCCGTGCTGGGGCTGCGGGAGCCCAGCATGGTTCCGACTGTGTCATGGCCTCCTCATCCGCAGGAGGCCTGTGGGCGCCTCACAAGTGTGAGTTCACCTGGAACCTCACAGGAGTCTGACAGTTTCCAAAGACACACCCACGTGGAAACAGTTGTTAATATACCCCTGGTGGCACCACTTCTGTCACGGTCGGCTCATTTGGGGTGAAAGGCCTGTTTGGACAGCCACGCACCACTATGTAAGAGGCGGCTGCGGGAGAGGGCAAGGCGGCTCGGGGAGAGGGACTGTCTGAACACACACCCACCGTAGGCGGGGAGACCTTCCACAGGGCGTCAGCTCATGAGGTGCCACTCATCATCTCCACATGCCAATCCCCACCTCTGCCACAGGGCACTTCCTCTATGACCTCTGCAAACAGGATCTGGACACACGGATGTGTGGCCAGTGATGTGAACCTTGTAAGATAATTTCAGATTCATGCCGAACAGGATAAACCCAGGGGACAGCCCTGATGCTCTCACTTGAAAATGATGATGGGTTAATATTTTGAAGGGACAAAATAATTTGCCCAATGTCCTAGTGAAACTGGTTAATACGTACTTAATATTGCCTTTTATAATTCACCTTGAATATAATAAGCATGCTTTGAACGTTGATCTAGACTAGAAGCCAGTTCTTCAGGTGAGTTGTAGTCTAAATTGGCTCACACCCCTCCACCAGTGACTTCAAAAGTTTTCCTTTTTTCCTGTGTGGACCAGAACTCGTTTTCCAGTTGCCCAGATTCCCCGTTGGCCGCTGGTAAGAACAGGTGTCGTGCTCACGGCTGTGGGGACCCAGACCTGGCGACGCCATGTGTCTGGTCGTGCTTGACCCGACTCCAGAGGATGCTCTGGAGCAAAGGTGCAGGGATAGCCTTCCTAACCTAAGAAATGGATGCACAGAGGAGGAGACCACCCGTGCGGGAAGGGGGAAGCGATTCCTCCAGTGGTGCTTTTGAGGAGAATCGGAGTTCTACACGAGGAGCGAGAGGTGATGGAGTGAGTGTCAGAAAAGTGCGCAGCGGGCCTGGGAGACTTCCTGACCCGCATCCCGACTTCATCCATCACATGGTTTGTTGGGCACCAATCGGTCCAGATACGTCAGGAGCTGCAAAGACTGTCATAAAATCAGTTAATTCAGGTGTCCTGGGCACCCACTCTCAGCGTCATTTGCTGGGCAGTTTTGATGGCTCTTCTCCAGGCTGTGATGATTTGCTGCGGCACTGTGATGTTTATAGGCTCCATAAAGGAAAGGTTCTAAAAAGATTATAGGCACCGAGAAAGGAAATATGACCTTTTCTTCAGGAGAAGGAGCAAAACAGACCAAACATTTTTGGAATTTCTTGCCTGCCACAAAGAGGTGATGGTTCCCCATTGACATCCTCAGTTGTTTTATTTCCTCAACAAAAGTCTTCAAGAGGTAGAATAAAAATTTCCAGATATAAGACAGACCCTGCTCTGTCTCACCCAGGGCCTGCTGCATCTTGTCAGGGAAGTTCCAGGAACAATCCCTCCTGCGTGGACACAGCGTGAGTTTGCGCGTCTGGAATCCACCGCGGTCCCTGCGAATGTCCCTCCTGAAGGCACCAGCGGCCTCTTTATTTTTAAGCTATTTTTCTGAAATCCTGAAAAATTATCTAGGGATTACATAAAAGTGTTGCTTAAAATTCCGTTGGTCCTACTTGTCCAGACGGTGGAATCTGAGCAGGGATTTGACGTTGTTGAGCCCCGCGTGGCAACGCCCCAGCCTGGCAAAGCACGATACCCACGCCTTTCACTTTGGAAAAGGACTTGAAAAACTCCTTTCTTAGAATCCATTGTAGAAAAAAAGAAAGAAAATTTAGGAGGTGAACAGTCCCAGCCTCTGGGGTTGGATCAGTTGGCTTTATAGGAGTCTTGAGGCTGAACTTCACCCTGGTTTATCGTGTTAGCTCACCTCCTGATACTGGGGTGGGGCAGAGATCAGCAGGAAAGACCTTCCTCACACCTGCAAAGGAGTCTCGAGACTGCACAGCTCTCCCAGGGCATAGCCCTCTGCTCTGCTCAGGGCAGGGCTGCGGCCCACCCCAGGCACCCTGAGCAGTCTGGAGCCTCCCGGGCTCCAGGTGGCTTCTGGCCCGTTCTCCTGCCCAGCTGGGCTAATTTCAACTCCGATGTAAGCCTCCCTGCAGCCAAAAGCTTTCGAATATGTTCAAAATTTTGAGATCAAGTTGTAATACACTTACACACATACACACACACACACACACACGCACACATTTTCCACAAGAACACTTGAAAAGGAAGTCCTCCTAAAATCCATGCCAAGTCTGTTTATAATTAAATCAGGAGGTTCATAAACTGCTGATTTGAAACTCAGGGAGACGCTCCTAGGATGGATGTGTGTCTACCTGTCTGAACCACAGGCATGCACAGAGCCAGGTGTGAGCCCTGACCTGCGTGATGACAACCTGGCCACCAGGCTGGTCACTGGAGCTGGCACTGCCCTGCAGCACAGTCCCTGGTGGGGCTGTGTGCAGGTGTGGGGAAGGGAGCCTGAAACTATTCTGAACATAGTTGATTTTTTAAAAATACTGACTGGAGGAGACAGGAGAGGGAGGGGAGAGTCGGGATGGAGGACACAGAGGAAACGGGTGCATAGTCTGCAGCTGGGCAGGGTGCTGAATGAATGGGAGGGAGCTGGTGAGGTGCGGTGTCCACGGCCATGCTGGCAGGAAGCAGGGAGTGGTGGGGAGCTGGCCTTGACCAGGCCAGGGTCCAGTTAGAAAGTGAGAAGATGCACCCAGTGGGGGACACCGAGAGTGTCCATGTGAAATGGGACCCACGGGAGGGGTGTGGATGCCAGGAGCCCCTGGGCGTGGAGCCTGCTCTCTGTGCTGTCAGTCACATGGGACTCCTGGTCTTTCTGAAGTCCCTTCTGAGGGCAATGGTGACAGTTAAAAATGACAGACACTTATTCTCTCAATTCTGGTAAAGTCCAAAATCATGGTGTTTAAACTCAGGGCATGACCAGGGCTGGTTCCTCCTGGGATTCTAGGGGAGTCTGTCTTATGTGTGCCTTGACACCATGCAGTCCCATCTGCTCCTGCCTCCACCTGGCCTCTGAATCCAACCCTCTTCCATAAGGACACAGTCATTGGATGCACTCCTCCCCTGCTGCCATGTGACCTCATCTTGACAAATAACATCCAAAAAGACTGAGTCCCAGACAAGGTCACCATTGGAGGCTGAAGGAGGACATGGACTTGGGGAGCATGCTGCTCAGCCCAGGACACTTCCAGTCAAAGCAACCATCACCAGTGATCATGGCTTGTTCCTGAGCTGTTGAGGGCCTCGCCTGTGAACCCTGAAACCACACCTCTGTTGGGGACCTCAGGTGCTAGGCCTGAGCAGATCTAGGCAGAGCTGGGCAGGCACCTTGTGCTGGGACCACACTAATCCCAGTGTCGGACGTGTGAGAACTTTGAAGGACAGGATGCTGCATGCAGGAGAAAATCTCAGGTTTCCTCAATCCTTCTGGTCAAAGCAGCAGCCCCTGCATTTCCCACAGGCCCTCCTGCTCCTCTGCCCCTCCTGCCTCCTGAATTTCCTCCTTGTCCTCACACTGGCACTCTGCCTTCCCAGGGCAGTGCTGGGTGTGGCCAGGTTGAGAAGGAGGGGTCACCTGTGGGTCCTAGGGAACTGCACATCAGCCCTGAGCACAGGGATACTGGTGTGGGGCAGGGCCTGGGGAACCCTCACCCTGCCTTGGTGGCTGTCAGCTGGTGCTCCGGGGCTGGCCACCCCAGCCTGTCTCGTCTCTCCCGAGGTCTCCACCACGTGAGGAGGGCAGCAGACTTCAGGACAGGGAGAGGGCGATTCCAGAGAGGCCAGGGTCTGGGGATCAGAACTTTGCATCAGACCTCGCAGACGTTGCTGAAGGAAGGACCGAGGGTCGGGGTGGCTGAGCTCTCCCAGGATAGGTATCCGGGAGAAAGGACACCACCAGACCCTGGTGCCTGGGGCAATCGTGGCGCATGGCCCTCCCTGAGGCCAGACGTGGGCAGGGCACCTGCCGCAGGGGCAGGGGCAGGCGCTGCAGGCCCTGGGAAAGACAACGGCAGGTGGTGGGCGGCCTCCTATAGGACCCGCCCGTGTGATTTAAGGCTCCTCCCACAAGGAAAGGGGCGTCCAGGGGGCGCCCGGTGCTTCCTAAGGAGCTGGCCTGGCCTGACTGCGCAGGCGTGCGAGGTGCACTCCCAGGGCCGCATTGCAAGGTGGCCCGGCCGCTCACCCAGGCCCCGCACCCCGCCCCAGCTCCTTTCAGCCAGGCCGCTCTCTGTGACCATCAGAGAGGAGGCTGTCCTCTTTGCCCTGGGCTGGTCCTGAAAACTACCCCCTGCTCAGATTGCGGCCATGCTGGGACCAGTGCCTGGGCAGGCAAGGCTGACTCCCTCTCACCACCTGCGGGTGCCGTCCAGCCTCATCCCTGCCAGTCTGCTACTGCCCGGACACAGCCTCGCCTCCTCCACAACCTCATGGCCTCCACTGCCTCCCGCAGGGCCTGCACCTGCTCAGACTGGGCGGAGCCACCTGTGGACGTCCCTGCCCAGGGCCCTTCTCCGTTGTTGCAGCATGTGATCTCTGAGAATGCCCTAATTTCTCTCCTTGCCTAAGCCTGTCATCAGGGCTGAGACAGGCTTATCCTCTGCACAGAGGAAGGTTAGCCGATCATGCTGGAGTCAAAGGGGATTATAATGCTTGTAATACACTGAGTCAAATTAAGTGCGTGTGTTTGTACATCAGAAGATCCTGTTGCTGGGCTTCAGTGTCTTCCGCTGGGTCTAATAAATTGCCAATAAAACACAAGTGTATGGAGAAAAACCCTCCAGCAGAGAATAAGAACAAAGTAAAGATTTTTTTTTTCTTGTCTGTTCAGCCTAGTAAATGGAATTCTTAATTCCACTGGTGCCTCTCATTTTTAATATCGAGTGGGGACTGAAGCACAAGAGAGCTCTGTTCTGAGAGGCTGGTTCTGGCTCTCTGTCTAATGGACTCCCAGCTCCATCAGATCTATATGTAGCACTCACGGAGCCCGGGGACGGGGGAAGCGTCTGGGCCCACAGAAATAGCATTTCATCCCAGGGGCTCCCAGCTTCCTCTCTGCTCTCAGCCACCTCCGTCTCAGTGCTCTCCCTGCGTAATGTGGATAAGAGAAAATAGGTGCCTTTCTTTGAAGATTCATTGGAGAATTCCCCAGGAAATATCAACAGCAAGAAAGGCACTCTTTCAAGGTCTTTCGTCCTCTGCTTGACTGTAGACACTTCTTGGCATGGATGGAAACAGACAAAACCTCTAATAGGGCACTTTCCAGTACATTCCACGTCCGCTCTTTCACCTGTGAGGAGACGGTCTGTGCATGGCCCCTGCCCAGACGTGGCTCCCTGGCATCCTGTGGCTCTCTCCTCATAGGCCCTGGCCGTGTGGACGAGCCACGGCTCAGACAGCTGATGGCTTCCTGCATCCTTGCCTCTAGGTGTTCAACCCAGTAGTGTTTCCAGGATGGCACAGGGAGGCTAGAACATGGAGTTCTTTGCTGCAGGGACCACGTGGCCTGTTCCACATGGATTCTTACAAGGAGCAGCAACAGTGTTCTCTTGAATTTGAAACTGCCTTGGAAATAGCAGTGTTGACCTAGGAAAAATACATGAAACAAACAAACAAAAACTACAACTCCTGGTTTCCATTAGGAATGTAGAGAACCAGGAAGAGAATTATTTTGACCTTTTCAACAACAGCATTGACCAAGGCGGAGACATGCGAATTCTCAAGCTTTGTGTAAGGCCATCGACCAACTCAAGATACAGCAATGGCAGGTACCTTCAAGGAAAGAGATGCCTCCACTTGCTTGCTGGGCAGATGGCATCAGACACCATCCAAAGGGATCAGCTACACTGTCCGCTGAGCAGCCTAAGGCTAAGTCTGGCTGTGAGGACACAGGGGCCAGGGCTCCCCGGCACATGGGCATCAGCATCTGTCCATGGGATCTTCTTGCCACACCTCACTGGGTGCTCACAAAGCAGACTGGGGCCAGCATGGTCCTGAGAAGGGTGGGTTTGGGGTAGGGACCAACACCCATCCCTGCTAAGGAGGATGGCCACCACATGCAGGAGGACAGCCACCACCATCACCTTGGGAACCAGCAAGGACCCACTGCCTTGGGGGTGGGAAGTCCAGAAAGACCTGCCCCTGTCTAAACAAAACCAGCAGCAATTCAGTTCCTGCTTGGGGCAGACACGGAGGAAGACATGGAGACGGCAGAGGCCAAGGGGAGCCCTGGGCATGCGTGTGTGAGGCCCGCTCCCCGCGCAGGCAGTGGGTGCTGCTGGAGGTGGACTCCCTCAGGCAGAGATGTGCACCACGAGCACTGGAGAGAGAGCAGTGCAGACGCCCAGCGTCGCCACCAACAGGGTTTCGTGGGGTTGAGAAGCACCCACGGAGCAGCAGACCCCTCGTCACCTCACGCAGGCCGACATTCGCCAGGAGCACCTGCTCTGCTCCCCAAAACAAGTCTGAATATATCTAAAAGGATTGAAAGCCCACGAAGTATGTTCTCTGACCACAATGTAATTAAATTATCAGGCTAAGAAATACCAAAGTGTTTTGAAGTTAAATAAGGCACTTCTAAATAATCCATGGGTCAAAGAAAATAGATACAATATGAAAATAAAAACACTTCGAATGGGGATGTTAATGCGCTCCTTAGGGAGGAATCGATACGTCCGTCACCTGTACTGCAAAATAAGAAACGCCTCAGACCAGCAGCCACAGAGGCTGCTTCAAGAAGCTTAAAAAAGTGAACAAATACAACATGAAGCAAACAAAACACGGAAATAATAAAGATCACTGTGAAAAGAATGAAATGAAAACCAAAGCAAAACAACAGTAAAGGAAATCAAATGCTGTTTCTTTGCAAAGTTCACCAGTTGTTAGGTCCCTAGATGGATTGCTTAGGCAAAGAGAGGGGCACAGATTATGAGCATCAGGAAGGACAGAGGGGGCACTCCCACAGACTCCATTTGTGCCAAGCAGACCCAGGGAGCATTGCCAACAAGACTCTACCAGATAGAGTCAGCACCTTGGTGAGAGGGAAGGTTTCCTGGAGGCCCAACTGCAGAAAGGAGGAGAATGGTGGTCTCGGCATTCTGACATCCATCAGCACAAGGAAATGACAGCTACAGCCTTCTCCCAAAGACAATTCCAGATCAGAAGGACCTCACTGATGGATTCTGTTGGATATTTAAGGAATGGGAAAAGGCCAATTTTAGACAAAAACATTCAGAAAATCAACAAAGAAGGAACATATTCGTACTCATTCTAAGAATCCATCAGTACCCTGATACTAAAATCAAACAAAAGTCATTATGAGAAAAGAATACTATGGACCAATATTCCTCATTAATATAGATATAAAAACCCTTAACAGAATTCCAGCAGATTGAATCTGACGATATGCAAGCATGCACAATCTAGCACGGCCAATGGAGGGCTATTTGGAGAATGTAAGCTTGGTGTAACATTCCAAAATGAATCAATATAATTTACCACCTGGACAGACTGAAAAGGAAAGGCTACGTGGTCATCTTTACAGAATCAGAAATGCTATTTGACAGAATTGGGCATGACTTAAAATTCTCAGCTAACTGAAGGCAAAAGGGAACTTCCCCAACCTGACACAGGGCGTCCATGGAAAACCGTAGCAGGCATGGACGAGACGGCGATCCCGCCTGCCTGCATGGCTGGCCAGGCACAGTCACAGACTGGGTCCACAGAGGACTGCACCTCACCGTCTGTGGGTCTGTGAGCATCCCACCCCACACCTGCATGTGTTCGGGGCGAGACAAGCCCACCAGCCAGCTTTACTGACAGATGACTGTCACGTGGGCATTCCACACCCAGGGTGACAGGCCTACGGGTCAGTTTTTATACAGCACCCATTGGGCCATTTGTATGCCAAAACTAGCCCACAAGAAGTGAACCTGCCTTCAGAGAAGCAGAATCAACATAAGCATTGCATGTCACTACCAAGGCGCGAAACCCGTCCTGAGCGGAGAGGCATTGGCTGACCTCAGACAATATCTCCGAGGGCTGAGAGCAGGGCTTCTGTGCTCACTCCCATCTCAGCTTCCTGGTTCTTAAAGTGGAATCAAGGACCCCGACAGGACTCCTACTTAAGGAAACCCAAATATGTAGGCAAACATTTCAAAGGTTGATAAGCTGGGAACGATCATTTGCTTTACAAATGGTCATAAGCATTTTGCATCATAGAGCATTAACTTTGTATTACGGCATTACAGCCATTCCACACCTGGGACAGCAGGAGGCAGGCGCTGTCCAGGGGCCTCCACACCACGGACAGCAGGAGGGTGGTGCCCGTGAGCCAAGGCGGAGTCTCAAACTCCCCTCACCTGCACCGCAGTGGCAGACAACAAAGGAATGAAAACCTAGAAATTAAATGTTGCCAAAGCGTTTGGGTGAGGCTCATTTTACAAAAGTGCTCACCGCTCGTGGCTCAGCTTCCAGAATGTGCCAGCCCTACACACCAAAGGCTGGTGAGGCTCAGCTCCCGGAGTTTTCCTCTGAAGACCCTGAGTTAGCCGGGAGTTCACCCAGAGACAGGCCCTGCTTTGGAACAGGAGGAGGAGCACCAGGAAGCCTTCCCTGGCCACCCTACCCTGGGTCTGACATTCTGTGACAGGCACCAAAGTGGCTCATTGACCCTCCAGCCCAGTCAGACAGGGCCAGCATGGCTAGGTTGGTAGGGTCCTGGTGGGCAGAACACCGCACACCAAGCCTGATGTGGAGTCCCAACCACACAGCAGCCTCCTCCAAGGACCTTTGGGCCCACTGCTGCCTTGACGCAAGCTGGAGAAGTTGTGGAGGAGGCCCAGGTCCCCTTCCTCTTGTGCCTGCTCCGAACTGAGCTGTGGACGGGGCCGTGCAAGGTGCAGTTCTGGGGCAGGTCTGTTTAAGGATTTATGCCACTGAATTGTGAGTTTCCGTTTGTTGGGGAAATAGGTTTTCTGTGACTTCAGTGTTTACCAGCGTCCATGGTGTGGATGGCCCTGGACGGCACCCTCTGTTGCCAGTACTAACAGTTTGAAAGATTTAGGTCACACTTACCCTCCATGTAAATTCCATCCAGACGTCTAGTAACTTGTGGGGTTTCTTCCTTAGTTCCATTTTAAGAGCTCAGAACATGACAAAAAAAAATTAGAGTTTTAATATATAAACATTTAGGTATTGTTGACTTAAAAATTTCAATTAAAATATTGCATATGTGTATACATTTGTGTAGAAACGAACTAATGAAAACATTAAAATACATTGTAGTTTATAATTCTGTGGTGAAACAATTAGCTCACACTTTCAATGTGGATTTATGGGGCATGGATTGTATCTTTACCCCAACCTGGACCTGAGAGATGCAAAGGGAAACAACCAGTCCCCAGGTACATCTCTCTTAACACTACGGCAAAGACAGTGCAGGGGAGAAGTGGCCAGTTCACCATTCAGTCAACCTGGGAAACACAGGAATGGCAGCCGGAGTCTGGAGTCCCAAGGGCAGACACACCTCTCAGCTGGGGTTACCCCTGAATAGCCCCGAAGAGCAGCACACGGGAGAGTCCCAAGGAGCATGCACGGGACCTGAGGATCTGGCATCTTCCAGGTCAGAGTAGCCTGTGTGTGTTGCTGATGTGGATGCAGTGTGTGCCTTTGGGTGCGTGTGTCATGGTATGTTTGGGTGTGCATATGGGACATGTGCTTAGTGTGTGTGGTGAGTTCATGTGTGTGTTTGTGAGAACATAGTGTGTTCAGTTTATATGATGCATACTGTATGTGTGTGGTGTCCATGTACATGTTCAGTGTGTACATCCGTATGCACATGTGTGTGTGATGTGTATGATATGTGTGGTATGTGTTCATGTGTGTGCATAGGATAATCTGGTATGGCTATGGTGTTGTGGTGTGTGTGTGGATGTGTCTATGTTTGAATGTATATGTCTACATGCATGTTTGTGTTTGTGATGTCTGCAGTATGTGTCTGGTATGGGGGTGCATGTGTAGTCTTTGGTATGCCCGTATGTGTGCATGCATATTTAGGTGCCTACTGTATACAGAATGTATTCATCCAATGTGCATGGATGTGTGCAGTGTGTGACACATGATATTTGTATGCATCTGTGTTTGTGCACGTGGTGCACAGAGCACGTGTTCATGCATGTATGGGCGTGTGACATGCATGGGGCGTGTATGTTATTTGGGAGCATGTGCACATGAATGCATGTGTTATGAGGTGGAGTATATGGGGTGTGTGGTGTGTGGTGCCTGTTTATGTGTATGTGTGGGAGAGTGTGGTGTGACGATGGTGTTTATGGTGTGAATGGATATTCTTATGTGTTTTGTGTATTACGATGTGTGTACATGTGTGTGTGTTTGCATTTATGTGGTGCATGGTGTACCTGTGGTGGGTGTACGTGTGTGTGTGGTGTCTGTGATATGGATGGGATGTTTGCATTTGTGTATGGGTGTGGGTTGTGCAGAGCTGTGTGTACCCTGTGTGGTGTGTGATGTGTGCACTTGTGGTATGCACATGTGTACAAGTTTGTGTTTGGGGGGGTGGCGTGTGTTGACTCTGTGTATGGGTGTGGCATGTGTGAAGTGGTTGTGGTGCTTATGACCTGTGTGTGTGTGTGTGTGTGTGTGTGGTGGTGTGTGTTCCTATGTGTGTGGGCGTGTGGCGGGGATGGTGTTTGTGGTGTGTGTGGTACATGTGAGGTGTGTGCAGGCACAAGCCCGGGTCAGGTGTCCCCACGAGGCAGGGGTCCTGAGCTTCCCGCCAGCCTTGTGGGTCTCCCCCGGACCCCAGCCCAGGCTCCTTCTCCCTGCCAGGCAGCGCTGTGGGGGGCGACAGGTCCAGACCAGGAGGGCTGGGGGCCCGGCGGGGGGTCGCTCAGAGCTGCGTCTGGAAGGTGAGGGGGCCAGCAGCCAGGAAAGGAGGGTGACCCGGGAGGGTGCCTGGGGGCCCTCCCTGCAGGACGTGCCGCAGGGTCCCAGGAGTGGCAGGGTTGCTCAGGTGTGCAGCCGGGACCTAGGCTGCCAGCCCGGGCCGTGAGCTGAGCAGGCGCAGGCCTGCGGGCCAGTGAGCGCGCGCGCTCTGTGCGCCTGCAGCAGCGGTGCCACCAGGGGCACCAAGGTATCTGGAAGAAGCAGGTTAGGACCAGCCCGTCTTACAGCCAGGAGAGGGAAGCCGGAAGTCCCTCAGCGCGGCAGTTCACCTGGGCGTGAAGGGCAGGCCTCAGGCCCGCTCAGCCTCCACGGGCAGCCAGAGCCTCCAGTGCGCATGGGCGGCGCAAGCGCAGACGCGGAGGGCCGAGCGGGTTTCGCGGGAACACAGTGCAGCCGCCCTGCCGCCCTGATCCTGGTGGAATCCAGAGAAGGAAAAGGTCACGCTTGCTGACTGACGGGTGATGGGTGAGAGCCCTCCAGGAAGCCTTGTGGCCAGTGCACTGCCCCTTTCCTTTGGGGACCGTTCGGTACCCAGGCGGGACTCCTCTGGCCGGGCCAGCCTGGCACCTGCTCACAGCTAAGAACGCCTCCAGGGGCACAGACGGTGGCAGTCGCCCTGCGCCCTCTCCCTGTCTCGGTGCGGTGCAGCCCTAACACCGCGGCGGAGTCTGCATCAGTCACTGGCGGCGGATGAGGCGTTAGGCTACATTCACATGATGCTGGAAGGTTTTCTAAGAGCGATGTTTTTTAAACTAAGAAAAGGCAACAAATAGAAAGCAGATTTTAAAATATTGCTTACTTTTACCTTTTATAAAAATTCTGATTTGCAATCAAACAATGATATCAAAAAATGATATGAACAATGATATATTACTTCCAACAAAGGCTTCTCCACCAGCTCACTGCATTAACTTGGGTATTTCCACTAAGAAAGGAAAGAAAGGCAGAAGATGACGGCTGCACTCGCAGCTGCCCTGTGAGCACCACTGTCACTAGGTCCATGTGTCCAGGGTCCAGCAGCACACTGGTCTCAGTCCAGCCCGGCTGTCATGGGTCCTCAGATATTGAGAGTACCCAGGTGCTGAGGGTCCACTGGCCTTAGAGGGACTCAGGCATGAACTGTCCTGCTTCCAGATTCCTCTGTGCTCAGCCCCTGATGGTCTGGAGCAGCTGACATGCCCCGGCAGGATCAGAAGCCGAGGTATGCAGCACTCTGCAACGCATACTCCCCGATGCACCGCCACCCCATGCCCAAGGGAGGCTCAGAGAGTGACAGCAAGCAGGGTTCCCAGGACATGGGGCTGGTGTACCGGCCACCGCGGAGCGCAGAAAGGGTGTGTGAAGGTCCAGGCATCCTTCCTGATGGTCCTAGGAGACCCCTGTCCCCACTTTCTGCTTCCTCCTTCGTCCAGTGGGGTAAGTTTGAAAAAACACATTCGATCTTTTGTATGCATTTCCCCTCAAGTTCAGTGTTCTCTGCTCAGCCTCATGAGGTCAGGTGCTGAGAAGAGAGTTCCTCTGAGGAACCAGAAAATCAGTGTGGAAAACAGTGACTGTAACAGTCACTGAGAGTTCTTTTCACAAATATCTTAATATATCTCGCTTCATCTACATAATTTGAAAATGCAAGAGTTATAGAATTGTGTAGCTTTGATATGGGTGAGTTTTAATCTCCCAGTGAATTCTGTGGGAATATACGCCACTGTACATCACACCCTGAGACATGATGCACATTTTGTTATGAACTAAATGCAGAAAAATCAGATCCCTGTGAGTAAAATCAGTTTCTGTCTCGGGCATGTCTGGGTCTCCAGTGCTGAGTCTGCTCCCGCCGGTCTGTGCAATCCTCCAGCTCATGAACCGTCTCTTAGCTGTCGCCTGTGCATGTGCAGAGTGCAAGGACTTCCCGTAAAAAAACTGGAAGCCAAGAGTGCTTTTGTCTTTGCTAAATGAAATGTCACAGCGGTAAACAACTGGGGCCGGGGAGCGAAGCACCAGGTACAAAGAGCTCTCCCTGAGCCCCTCCCTTCGGCATCCAGACGTGGAAGGTGTTGGTCCCTGCCGCCTCGCCTGCCTGCTGTAAAGCTCCATCTTGCCGATGACACCCTCCCTCTGCCACAGTGGTATTTTGAATATGCACAAACAGCAGCGAGGATGCCGACACAGACCACCAAGGGACCCACCCCAGCATCAGCGTCCTGCCTTGTGCTGTGTGCCGGTGATGGAGCAGGGAGATTCCTCCCACCCTCGGGCCCCTTTATTCCCGCTGGTGAGAAATGCTACCGTTAATGGAAGGGCCGGGCTCCTTTATTAAAAACACGGGCAGCACGTGTTTGAATGTCCCCTAGTTGCAGCAGCTCTCTGTTTTTGCGCTGCACAATAGTCTGTTTACTGCTGGCCCACGAGTCATCTCAGAGCCTGCCCCTGCTCCAGGGTAGATGGAGCAGCAGACTTCCCGGTCCTTCTGGTGGCAGCGCTGCAGAGCCAGGTGCTGGGAAGGCTTCCCACACTGTGCCGACAGGCCAGCCTCAGAATTCTTGAGTCTGCAGTGGTCCCCACCCAGCAATGCAGCATCACTGGAGGAACTGAGTTCCAGGATTTATTTCAGCTTAAAAATTATAATCAGTTTTTTAGTTCATCTTCTCCATTCTCACAAAACTCACCACATCACAGAATGACTTCCAAAAAGGAGACAGTGCCAAGATCTAGTAATGTGCACAGGTTCATCGTGAATAATCCTGAAACTGAAATCAGGGACTGAAATCGTATCTGTTTTGTGCAATAAGCAGCCTTTTTTCCTTTACACTCGTTTTCCTCTCTGGTTTAGTTTTCCGATGGTTACTTTGCCTTGGTCTTGTTTTTCCTATTTTTGCCCATTCTCTACCTGATAGTCTGAGCTTTCTCTCTAAAGAAGAAAACAGGAGTGGTTCTGCTAGAGGTTGGGTTATGCAGAATAATTTAACAGTAGGATGTGCCCCGTGACTCCCGGTTCGCTCTGCCGAGTTTTCACAAACACATTTGTAAGGTGATTAACTCAGGAATTCATGCTGCTCAGAATAAGTAAATGGTGAGTGTTTGACCGTTTTGATGTAGAAACCTGGGAAAGCGCCCGTCAGGATCAGGGACAGAGGTCTGCAGTCCCTGGCAGGCTTTGCGAGGGTAATAAAGATGTGGAGAGCCATCAGAGCCAGTGATTTACAGGACCGCAGCGTTTGAGCACAGCTGGTATTTTAAAATCTGACATTATTTTCAGTATTTATTTTAAATCTCGATGCTTAAATTGATTTGAGAAGGTCAAAGAACGTGCTCTTTCCTCCTTCACACGTACAGAATTAGGTTGACCCGAAAAAATAAAGGAGGGCAGAATTGCAGGCTGACTTTCAGGAGGGCAGGAAAGTTACCTGCGTGGTCCCTGAGGAACTTGTGAGGCTGGGACTCAGAGCACGGAGGATAAACAGGAGGACACACAGGCGCGTCCTGGGGTCCTCCTTTGTTCCTCCGGGTCTGTCCCGGAGCCTGTGCCCTGCTGCACCCGTCAGTCTGGCAGGCTGCACTGCCGGGTCTGATCCCCTGTGCACTGTATGTGAACTGGGTGTGCGTTTTCACCGCTTGTCAGAACAATCCTGAAATCCCATTTTCCTTTAATAAAGTATAGTTTTGTCCTCCAGATGTATGCTTGAATAAGATGTCATACTCTGTTTTTGTTCCGGATTGCTCCCTGCTGATGTTCCTAGGCAGCAAGAAAATTACCTTATTGAAACATATTGCTGGTGGTGACTTCGGTGCCAAATTTTGCATCGGTATTACACACATGACATATTCAGAGACCTTTGAGTAAGACTATGAATATCAAGTGATTGAGAAGATTATACAGGCTGGGGCCCTTTTCATGGGGTAAGAAAGGTTGTGGTTCCAGATGAGTGTCTTTCAGATCAATATAATTATGTCATAAAAACATGTCACAAAATAGTTGACTTCACAGCCTGCGTGCCCCGCCTCCTTTGCCCGCTGTGTTCCGCGTGGAATCGCCTCTGGTGGCTGCAGGCGCCCTGGGCTGGCTTTTGTATTTTTTCATTCCCACGTGTGCGTGGGCACTCTGGATTTCGGGTACAGTCTGGCCGCATGTGCAGACCACGCTCAGGCATCATGGGGAGCAGAGAGTTACAGTTCCCAAGTCCAGGCTCAGCTGAGCGAGGCATGGAGGTCCCACCCAGGGGCACAGAGGGAATGTGTGGACTCCTGACCAACTGCAGTGGGAAGGACCGTGAGGTCCAGCGGACTGTGGCCGGGGCTGGCACTGGCTGTGGAAGGTGCCGGTGCCTGACGTGCTCTCCCTAGATGAACCTGAGGTCACATGTGCTGGTGGGAACCCACAACGGCAGGGCCCAGGCCCAGCTTCCCCCTGAGAACAGTCAAGAAGCCCCTGCCACACGCCCAGGACCCAGTGTGGTGTCTGAGTGACTCCTGGGATGGAGAGCTGTGAACACAGCAAATGAGAGGAGCTGGATGAGGCGGCTAGTCGGCCCCTGGCTGAAGAGGGCCTCCCAGGGGGCACGTGTCAAAATGAGCATGTCTGCCTGGGGTCACTGCGTGCCGCAGGCCACCTCCGGGTGGATACAGACCTTGTCAGTTTAGGAATCTGACTTCTGGGTAAATGCCCCTGCAGAGTGGCATCCTAACGCAAGATACAGTGGTCTTCTTTTAAAAGGACACAAACAGGAGCTACTCAACAAAAATTCCCAATTTCTCGGCTCATCTGAGTAGCATCCATCATGCTGATTATTTAGAGGAGAAAATGAAAGTGTTTGGAACCTGGGGCCATGTTTGTGTCCTGCTCCGTAGCCTCCAGCAGGCTGCCCTCACGTGGGTGCCTCACACCATTGATTCCTAATGCCCCGCATGCAAAAAGCCAGATCAGCCAGAGAACCTTCCAGAACTGGATCTGTCACTTTAAAGGGACCATTGAAAGTTCAAGCAGCAGCTCTCAGATTTGCCTATTTCTGAAGGAGGTTTTCACTTTCTTATTCTCTATTATGTCCCTCTCTTTCCTTCACTGATCTCTGCCTCAATTCTTTCCTTTTCCTTTATTATTTTCTGGTCACCAGACATGAGCTCTCTTTGACACCTTCAGTCTCTCCATGCAGGCAGGAGGCTGGGTCCTTGCACCAGGAAAGGGATCCTCCAAAACCAGACCCAGAGCAGCTTGGACCAAAGTCCTAGACCCCACCCCGGGTATGTGTCAGTGACGGCTGAGGATTTTCCTTTGAGGAAAACAACCAGAACACGGGTTTTATTGAACTGTCCTATGTTGCTTTTGGTCTGTGCTTGTCTCATCCATGGTGCTGACTGGCTGCTAAGGAAAGCTCCTGAGAACACAGAGGGTTCTGGAAGCCCCAGATCCCCACTGAGCAGCTCCATGCCCCTCAGGAATCTGCTGGAAGGCCGCTCTTGGGTTTCCGCACATGCTCAGTTGCCCTGCACTCTGCAGGCCTGCACACACAGCGCCCACACTCTCCAGCGCTCTGGCAGGGCAACCTGCTGCATTCCTACCTGGGCAGCTCTCTGACCTGTGGACCCAGCACTCCTGGACCTGGGAGTGTCCTGGCCTGCAGGAAGTTCAGTCCTCCACATACACTGTTCTGGAGAGGGTCCTTTCTCAGCACTAGATCTTGTACATCCTGGATGACGTTTCAGGGGAAGAGGCTGAGTCAGCTGCCCGGCTCATGCACGGCATCCAGGGTGCGCATTCCCACAGGGGGAACCCCTCCTGCGAGGGCGCTCTCCTTCCCAGTGCTTGCTCCCTGTAAATGTCTACCTCGCGAGGCGTCATCTGCGCCCTGCGTGTTTGTCATTTCATCCTGGGCACTTTATAGAATGAAAGTCCCCTCCCATGCTTCCTGTGCTTCTACGGGATGATGTGCTGCCTGGTGGTTTTATTGCACCAGTGTTCATAAAGGTGAAACATCCGGCGTGTCCCATCCCTGGGCCGGGTCTGCACACCTTGCACTGTAGCCAGCGGCCACACAGAGCAGCATCCTGTTGCTCACTTCCTCCCTGGGCAGGGTCAGGTGCATCCAGTGCCAGCGTAAACAGGGCAGGTGCCTCTGTTCCGGGGTGGGCCCCGGAGGCCCGGAGCCCTTCCGGCTGCTGGCACAGGTGCAGTGCCGTCCTCACGTCCCTGGCTGTCTCTGATGATTTTAGTCCAAACCCAGACCTGTCGCTGTGCCCCTAACATGCCGGTGCAGAATCTACCCTCCCATCCCCAGTCTCTGATTCCTGGGAGCTCCTTGCCCTCGTGGTCACTTCAACAAATGCCCCCAGTGTCTCCATCTTCTGGCTGTGACCCACCCTTCCTGGGTGCTCCTGCCTCCTGTGGACCTGAGCCTGGGCCACAGACTGCTGGCTGAGCTGGCCCCTCTGTGCCTCTGACCTGCACAACAGGGTGCTCAATGCCAGTGCTGCCTTGCCCTCTCTGTCCCCAGAAACGCAGCTTCAGGCACCAGCAGCACACAGCAGGCCCTAGGCCCACCAGCGGGACTCTGCCTGGCTTGCAGGACTGTCTGGGGAGGCCTCCGGGCTCAGGAACAGGACCTGCGGCAGAGGCAGCACCTTCTCCTGTCAGGGAGGCTGAGGCTGCTGGCTAAGCTGGAAGGGGGAGAGGGGCAGGAGTGCTCCAGGGGAGGAGGCCAGGGAGGGGCTGAGCCAGAGCCTGGGACTCCTGAGGCAGCTCGGGCTCCTCACCAGGCGAGGCTGGCCACACTGAAATCCAGCTACCTCGGGGGCTAAAAATGATGTACAGGGAGGAGCGCCGGTGCCATGCAGAGGAGGGTGCGGCGGCTTTTCCCTGTAGAATGGTTCTTCAAAGCCACCAGCCACCCTCCAGAACACAGCCGCTCTCCCAGGAATGGGAAGGCAGGTTCAAGCGCCAGGGCCGCCCAGTGGGAGACCGGTCACGTGGGCGGCATCATGAAATTTTACTGCAAAATATCCTTTTTTTTCTTATTTGAAAAGACAAATTATTAGCATTTTTAAACAATTTCAATATGTTTAATGGCTGAAAGTTAAGCTCAAACTGTTCCGCTTACTGAATAAAGTGCCAGGTCTGTAAACAGGAATCTTAAGTTACCCCAAGAGTACACTCATTTTAAATTTTACTTGAAAGCGGGATGTACGTTTATTACAATTTCAAACAAAATGCTAATGCCATTAAACAAATGAGGTTTAGGCAAATTAACTGCATTTTAATATTCTGAAGGCCTATGATATAGGACATTGTGTTACGAAACATTGGCTAGAAGTATCAGTCGCAAGTGGGATTTTCATTGCTGTGAATCTCAGGAGAATATTTGTAATTAGTATCATTTGCCTAATACTTCAGGTTAATTAGAATATTTAATTGAATAGCTGTAATCTTCAGAGATGACTATATTATGATCAAATTAGCACCATCCCGACGCACGCTGATCACAGGGCGGCAGCCTGCCTTCAGTGCTGCTGCGGCTCAGCCCTCTGGAGCGTTCAGCAACATAAGAAAAAATCTGTTTCTTACACTTTTGAATTTTAATGATCCATTTGAACTCTGCCATCAACATTTAATTATTCTAGGAAAAAAAAAGTCCCAACCATGACTCCCATATGGCACGTTGGCAAATGCTCCTGCCCACAGTGGCGCCTGCACCTCTCCCCGCAGCTCGGAGGGGAGATTGAAGGCAGCCTTCTCCCCTGAATGCGAGGCCTTTTTTAATAGTGTTTGCAAATACAGACCAGATGAAGCTTCGCAGAGAGGTTACTAGGATACTATTGAAGCGCCATTAGGAACAGATGAATTGAGTTTTAGAGTGTTACAATGGGTCTAATCCTGTAATGTCTCCGCTGGACTCTCATTGTGTCCAGAAGGCCTGCGGAATCAGGTGCCCGCACAGCTAACCCTTGGTAGCCAGAAACGCGGTTTGTTTTGAAGGCGTGGGGGCAGGGCCGGGAGGTGCTGCTGCTGGAGTCTCCGCGGGGCCAGGACCAGGCGGGAATCTGAGGAATGACCTGGCCAGTGTCGGTGGCGCCTGCACGGGGGGTTCACACCTCCCTGCTCTGGGCGCTGAGGGTGATGATGATTGAGAAATAAGTCAAGGACAGGGAGGCCGTGTCGCAGAATCCTTCCAGACCCTGACCCTGCCGGCCCGGGGTGGCCTGTGAGCACAGGACCTCGGCTGGAAGGCCCTCGCAGACCACTATGGGTGTGCAGTTCAGGTCCCAGTGGGTCCTGAAGACCCGAGCTCACAGGTCGCTCCCACCTTAAGCCATAAAACAAGTTCAGAGGCCCAGGGGATCCACAGACGGGGCTCCTCCGCCGTAAATCCGCCTCGGCCCTCACTCCTGCGCTGCTGATGCGGAGCCGGCCTTCTTCCCGGGGTCTGCGGGAGGAATGGGAACAAAAGGTAGGCGAGGGCTGCAGGGAGCTGCCCTCCGGCAGCCCAGAGCGCGACGGACCTCGGGCTCTTTCCAGATGACCTTCCTCGTGCTTCCTGGAGGGCCTGCAGGGGTGGGTGGAGAACCCCAGAGGAGCGCCCACCGAGGGCACCCGCGCCGAGGCCGCGCTGCGTCTGGCTTTGAAGCTAAGAGGAGTTGAAGGCAGAGCTGTGCTGCGAGCGGCCGGAGGGACGGCGCCGGACTCTAGGCGGGAGTCAAGCAGAGGTGTGTCTGGGTTTGCTACTAGGAGCTGAAGGAGCGCAGGGACAAACCCGAGCACAGGCAGGAGGAAAGCTCTGCGGGCGCTGAGCGAGGCTGCGTGCGAACACCGAGCGGTGCTTCAGCCCCGGCGGTGACGGGCGCACCGATAATTGGAATTGTGAAATACTGCGGCGCTGGTCCAGAACCTGGCGCGTCTTCACCGGCAGAGGAAGATCAGAGAAGGCGCGGCCGAGGGAAAGCCCTGGAATGCAGATGGTCCCGGTGTGACTCGCCCTGGAATGGCCTTTCCGAGTGAGGGCGATCGGCCGAGGAGGGCTGCATTGGATCAGGCTCCTTTCTGGGTCTCTGCCTGGGGCCCTCTGCTAATTCAGCCGCTCGTCCCAGAAGGGAAATGGCACTGCCAGTCACACACTTGACTATCACTAATTTTATTTTCAGCTCTCTTTCAAATAATGATTTAACAGCCATCCTTAAGCAGCGGTTTAAAAGCACCTTGAGAATTCATTTTAATGGGTAGCATGCTGCAAAACTGAAGCTTTCCAGTATGACATCTTGAAAAATTGCTGAGTACAGAAACAGTGAATGCTGTGAGCAAACGGAACCTTACATTATCCATAAATTTGGGCTTAAAATTGTTTTGTGCAAAACCAGATCTACTTTTCATGAGCTAGTGTTATATCTGTACAGATATATCAAAGTATTCATAGGTATCTTTTTTAAAAAACGTTCCCACTCTTGGATCTGTGAGCATCTGCCGGAACCCATTACAGGCTCTCGCTCCTCGAGGAGCAGGGCTGTGATGTACTGTCTTCGTGTGGAGGTGCTCCCGCACATGCAGAACCCTCCCAGAATTAAAAATCTGCTCCACTAATTGTGGAACAAATTTTCAACAACCCTCTTTGAGAATCCAGCCCTAAGTGTTCTCCCATCTATTAAACAGATGGCAGATAAGATTGTAAACATATTTGCTTCATATTGAATAGATAGTTTCTGGCATAATACTAATTAACAAATTAAATGACTGACTTTCTGCATCACATTAGAGTTAAAACCACTTTGTAAGTTTGTCTTGGGTAGTTATTTACTTTGACAATAGCATGCAGTGAGAAACTGTTCAATGTTTTTCCAGCAATATTATGCATAGAGTAGTTTTCTTTTTTAAAACTCCATATTTTATTATAATTCATTTGACTTTCATTACAGTCACTCACTAGAAAATGTATGTGCATTTAATCCATTTCCGAGGGCCCCATCTTCCACAGCCGTTCACTGCCGTGGTGATTAGCTCTGGTCTGCCTGGGTGCATGGGCCAGGCAGGCACGTCTTTTCTGGACTCTCATATTTTAGGTGGGACTGCTCAGGAAAAAGGACTTCTAATGCACTCCTGGCCGTGGCAGCAGAGCTGCTGGAAGTTCTCTGTTCACTCCTTGGAGAGGACAGCTTCTCACGGCCATGCTGCGGGTGGGCGCAGGTGCACTGTGCCCACAGGGAGGAAGCCAAGCCGCTGCCCCTGCCCGCAGGACCCTGGGGGGCTGGGCTGCTTGCTGCTCTTCCTGGGCCCAGTGGACCTGTCCATGCAGCTGGAGCAGGGTCGTGCCTGCTTGCCAGAGGAGCAGATTTGGTTGTCAGGTGGGGAACACGTGGGAAGAAGCTCAGGGCCTGTGAGGAGCCAGTGACCTCAGGCGGTGGGGCCATCTTGGGGCTTCACTCCAGAACAAAGGGCAGCGTTTGTTTGGGTGCAGAGGCAGGATGAGTTATCAGGAATGAAGTGTGCATCCCAGCGCCCGTGTTCTGGGGAGCAGGACTGAAGCCTGGAGACAGACTTCAGCTCACCTGTTTATATGCTTGGACTTAGAGTCCTTTTTCATCCTTTCTCTGCCTTTCCTTCTTTCCTCCTTCCTTTCTTCCTTTTCAACACTTTTGCAATGGAAAGGAAAACAACCTTTACAGAACATAATTCAAAAGCTTCTGTTGTGAGGGACTTGCCAAGTAAAGGGCCCTAAGGAAGAGACTTGGGTGCATTTCTGGTGACCTGGCAAAGACAGGTGAGCCATCAGACCCCCAGGCAGCTGGTAAGCAGTGTGCTCACTCAGGAAACAAACTGTGTGTCATGCATCAAAAGTCCCTCCCTGTATGACAAGGGAATGTGGCTTGGATGGTGGTCCTAGAAATAGCTACAGCCACAGCATCCCCTAGGAGAACCCTTCTGCAGAGGCTGTGGGGCAAGGGAGCAGCTGTCAGCAAGGCGAGCAAGTGTGAAGCCACCATGAGTGGCCACGCAGCTCAGGGGGAACCCAGCCGGGTGCCTCACTGTCCTAACTCCCCAGACTTCTCAAAGCAAGCTCAGCTGTGCCGCAGACCATCCATACCACATCCACCACAAAGCCTAGAACTCTAGACAAGTGGCCGATGTGGATCATATTCTTATTTACTCTATATATTTCCAAATGCTTGTTAAGAATGAACCATTTTATATCTAGAAGTATTCCCAGGAGTGGGCATTCTTCTCTCTGGTCTGCATGTCCCTAACCTGTGGTAGGAGGGACTTTGGGGATTAAGTGCCTCTGGTAAGGACTTTGATAGACTGGGAAGAGTAGGTGACCAGCTTCTTGCACAACCTGTACCTCAGTACTGTGACTCTCAATAGTGTTCCAGCTCCTTTGAGTGGAGACTATAATTGAACTTCTGGCTTGTGCTACTAATTCAGAACCACAGACTGTCACATACTGGAACAAAACAGCCTCTTCTAGTTTCAGAACATCCTTCAGCAAGCAGGATGCGATGCGCTGATTAGACCACAGAGGGAGTGGGTCAGATCCGGATAAGCCTGATAACCCTGGAAGCAACCATGGCCTCCGTGAGCAGGATGGGCCATCTGAAGGCCACCCTTGCACATGCATTCTGCACCCTCTCTGCAGCCCTGCCTGCATCTTTGTGGTGCCCACCACGTTGTGCTGGAAAGAGATTTGCAGCCTGGAGCTTGGGTTTGAGTCCCGCTGTCTGACATGCACCTGGGTAATTCACTCCTCAGCCACGGACCCACCCAGGATGGAGAAGGTGGTAACTCCACAGGGCCAGCGGGTCTTGAGTGAACCCTCACATCCATCAGAAGTTCTCCCATAAGCTGCAGATTAAAGCTTGCTTTCGAAGGGTGCCTCTGGAGAAGGCAGCACAGTTGCCAAAGCATGAGAAGAGGACAAGGGATTGATTCTTCAGAGGGCAGATGTCTTGAGATCTCAGCCATCAAAGTAAGCACCCTTAGACCTGAGCATGGCACTTCCTCCCAGCTTCACCTCCAAGTGCGCTCAGAGGGCGGAATTGTTCCTGGGAGACCAGTTTGCCCTAACCTTGAGCAGGTACTGTCTTCTCTGAGACGGAGGGAGACATACGGGCCCAGAGCAGGACTTTGGGGCTCTGCCCTGGTGAGTGGATCAGGAAGGCCTGCCAGAGGGCTTCCCAGGCCACTCTGCACAGTGTCTCCCTTGAGAAGCTGGGACCCTCCCACAGGAGGGTGCTCCCAACGTGGCCTCTGACTTTGTGTCTTGGACCGCTCAGGCAGACAGGCTGTGGGAAGCATCCTTTGCCTGCACAGAAGAAGCACGTGCCCCTTGAGTGTGACAGGGAGGAAGGGGTTTCACCAGAGAGCATGGTCTCTCACTCCATCCACTCCCTCTTCTCCTTTCCACACGCTCGTGAGAAAGATCCCAGTTCTCCACCAAGTTGCAAATGGAAGAAATGCTAAAATGTTAAATGCCCAAAGCAAAAGGCCAGCGTACATAAGAACAGAAACTGTATCATGAGGATGAGGCACACTGGCACATAAGAATCCTTGGTCAACTAAGTGGACCTCCAAACGACCTCCTGTCTGTGTCGCAGTCCATGTTCCAAACCACCGTCCCTGTACATCTCAACTGTCTAGGTCATGGCTTCAGTCTGACTTTAAGTATAGCATGAAATACTATGTTGTACTTACATACTAGGCCTCCTACTTTGGAAAAGGAAAAAAAGGAAAAGAAAAATGCAAAGTTATTTAATGTAGACTGTCAGAAATACGTGGGTGTGAGCATGTCTGTGTGCATGTGCATGTGAGCATATTGTGCACACACATGAGCATGTGTGTGAGTGTATCAGCATGAGTGTGAAAGTACGAACATGTGAGCATGTGTGAGCGTAAGTGTGTAGGCAAGCATGTTGTGTGAACTTGAGTGTGGGCGTGTGTCTGTGTGCGAACATATGTATAAAATGTTTGTAAAGAAATCCTGAATGCAGTACAGGTATTCTGGGTTCCAGGACAAATAGTATTTGTTCCAGGACAAATAGTATCAGGGTTCCAGGACAAATAGTATTTCCAAATGATTCTATAATGATTTGTGAAGAAAATAACAAAATAAAGACTCACAAATTAACAGAGACTTTAGAATTGTTCTTTAAATCATGTCAGTCCCTTCTATGGACAAGGTTTCTGGTTATCTTGTGTTTATTTATTTTTTATGCTAAAACAATTTCCTTGGGGTATAACATTGTGCTTATGAATTTATTAGATTTTCAAAAATGGTAAAGAGGTGCATAATACTACCTTGGCAGAAGTAATTGGCAGCCAATCAAAACCAGGAGTAGAAAGCCTGAGGGAGATGTGCCCATCAATCAATCAGACGACCAGTCCCTGTCTGTCCATCACTTCTTGGGAATGTTGCTATGAGAGTGGCGGAAGTCGGTGCCGAGCATGTCGTTAAACACAACGGGATCCCGGAGGAGTGTCTTGCTGCCTGAGCTGCAGATTCCTTCCCTGCAGTCAGATCTCTCATCCAAGTGAGAGCGAGAGCAAGAGATGTCGTGGGAGGGGTGGGACACGAAACAGCCCACATTCATCGTTTCAGCAAAGGATGGCTGATTCTGAATGTAAAAGAGAACACTAAAACAATTATTTTATTAATCCCATCATAAAACTTCAAAGAAGTTAAACAAAAATGCAAATAAAATAAGTGATAAAATTTAATTAAATAAAACTTTAATTCAGTGATCTATAGCAATGAGAGAATCTGGATGGTTGGTTGTTCAGGAGATATTTTTTAGGTTTAATATACTGTTTTTTTCTAAGTGGATTCACGCAGGAAAGTAGATTGATTTTTACTTCCTCGAACTGGTTTATGCAAGTCTACTTCGAGTGTGGACTAAATATTTTTCTGTTCTCCATTATCTCCTGCAAGTCACTCAGAACCGCAGCATCTATGCTGAGAACTGAGGTGCACAAGGAGTTTGAAGAAGGGAGCAGCTGATCCTGCCTTGGAAGCTAAGACAGTCTGTCACCTGTGTGCTCAGATTTGGGGCACAATGTGCAATTGTGAAGTGGGCACCCTGAGCAAGCCAGGCGGGGAATCCCAGGCAGCCCCTGGCAAGGCTCCCGTGGGGCTGTTGGGTACAGTCTGTAGCACACACTACCAATTGCAAGGCTACCATTGAAGTCAAACAGGAAAGCAAGAAGTCTGTGCTTGCAGACCCAGGAAGCAGCCCAATGCACTCTGCTGTCCAGGGCACCGGGGCAGGGGGCGGGGCCTCCGTACCCTCCCGGCTGCATCCGCCCTTCATCCAGCATGGTGGCCCTTCCTGCTGCCACACAACTGGCACCACGGGTTCCAGCCCATCTGGGTTCTGCTCTTGCCCTGCTGCCCTCTCCTCCCCCGCTCCCCAGGTGACACCTTTGACAGCCAGGACCTGGAAAGCTCTCAGCCCCAGCCCTGGGCTCCCTTGTCTATGAGATATGACAGGAATCGGTGGCTTTTGACACTCCTTTCAGGGTCAAGGTACTATCATGCCATTTGCTTTACACTTTTTCTGTCTCAATATCCCATGTCTAAATGATAGAATTGTAACAGCCCAGCGGAGGGCTGATTCTGCGCCAATCACTGTTCTTTTGCATGACTCTATCTCACTCACCTCCCAGGAGCTCGGTATTGTCCCCACAGTGTGTGCAGCCTGCTAGGGTGTGACAGAGCAGGATTCAGATCCTGGCCCCAAGTGCCAAGTCCGCCCTCGGGGCAGTCTGCAGGTGCCCCGTGGAGTATCTGTGCCAGCAGAGATCCTGTCAAGTCCACCGTGGCGGAAGGGCTGCATTCTGTTCCCTCCCATGGTTACAGAGCACACAGCGGGCTTTCCCTGGGTGTTGTAGTGGTGGCAGTAAAGAGGCCAAGGCCTGGAGAGGAGGGTGGCGGAGAGTGGGAGGAGCGTGGGAGGCGCCCTTGGATGGCCCCTGAGGCCCACGTGGCCCGCTCCTAGGCCTGGACCAGCCCTTTCCTCCACAGCTCCATCACTCGGCATCATGTCTGGATTCAGGCTCTCTTGACAAGGCTGTCCCCCTAACTCCGAGGAGAGGAGCCGCGCACTTCTCCACAAAGCCTGAATTGAACCCACTCGAGAGCTCATGCTGTTCCTCTTCTTCCCAAGCGAAGATGCCAAGGCAGAGAAAGGGAAGAATGCCTTCGGGGTCACCGGCAGCATAAGGTGGCCCTCAGAGGACGGGGTACAGGGAGCGCCGGGAGGGCCAACACCAAGACTGCAGGTCGCGGCACTCCAGTGCTCTTGCGCCTGCATTGGTGGCCAGGTGTCACTCCTCAGGGTGAAGAGGAAATGGGAGGCCCTCCTGAGAGTGGAGCTGTCTGGGAAAGGGTTGGTCGTGGGAGACCTCAGGCTCCTATGCGTGCCCCAGCCGTGTCCCCAGGTGGTCTCGATTCAGAATAATCACCCCTCCTTTCAGAAACAGCAGCACCATCAGCACCCTCAGCACCGCCTCAGGACCCCCCCTAATCACCACAGCCTTGGAAGTCTCTCTCTGTGTCCCCAAGTTGTGTCAGCTCTAAAAGAAGCTATAGGTTTATCCAGTCTGAACGTCTCTTTTGTAGAAGTCTGGACAACACTTCAGTGATTTTTTTCCTGAATATAATTAACAAAGAAGGATCACTTCTTTAGTGACCGTGTGTGCTGTAAGGTGCGGCCGTGACTGCCAACCTGTCAACTGGAACAACCCTCGCTGTGACGAGCTGCCTGGCCATGGCCCACCTGCCTCCAACTTCACATCCAGCTGGCGAGATGCAAACTCATGCTTAACCCTGAGATTCTGTCCAAGCATTTCTTTAAACTAGATCCTTCAGGGTGGTATCGACCAGTAAGGGAGCAGGAAGCCCTGAACCTGGGTGGGTTTGGCTCTTACCCATGGGTTCTGCCAGACTCTGCCAAGGTCTTCCTGGGACTAGAGTCATGCCAATTAGCAGAACTCCCAGTTCAAAAGGACAAACAGTTATAAAAATGGGTCTTACCGCCCCCCACAACCTACCCAGACTCCACATAACTAGGTCCCGTTAAAACCAGCATCTGGGTGCTCTGTGATAGATGGACCCAGTGGTCAGGGGCCAAAACATTTTCATTATCCATGGTGCTGGGGGACATGACTCTCTCCTGGCTTGGTTTTCCTTCCAGGTGTGACTTGGCCTTCCAGATACAAATGCTACCCAGCCTCCAGGAGCCGGACAGTGGGAGCCAGCAGGGACTGCAGGGAGGGGTTTGCGTGCAGAGCAGCCGGGCCAGCGGCGTGGTCCGGGAGGTCTGCTGTAAGCCTGCAGCTCTGTGTGGTGCTATCCTAGTCGTTAATGCTGTGCTGTTTGCCAAATGCCTTGGGAGGCAAACATCTTTGAAAGCAGATATTTAATTTAAAAACTAAGTACTGACTTTCCATTGTTCAAGAAATTTTATGACAAAAATAATTTGCATAAAATATTTATCATCATTTAACATCTCCTTAGAAGCCACAGTGGTGCTGTTAATGTCACACAACCTGAAGACAAATCCATGGGGGAACCTTAACAGCCACGCAACCTGGGAAGACTGCTTCGCGCAGCGCCGTCACCTGCCCCGCCTCAGGGATCTTTGTGTGTCCTTCCAAGGACTGCAGCTTTAAAATAGGTGTTAGGTTCTAAATCTCGTTTCATTTTGGTTTCAAGACAGGGTCTCACTGTCTTGCAATCCTCCTGCCTCAGCTTCCCGAGGGGCCAGGATTATAGGTGTGTGCCACGCAGAAGTGTAACTTTCCATGTATGTCACATGAACAATCTTAGAAATTGACTTCTAGCATTTTTACTTCCCGTGTGGGTGTGTGTATGTGTACGTGAAAGTAAAGCAAAAGCTGTTGGCTTTGCAGCGAAATAAATTTTTAAAAATTAAATAATCCTGTTTTATGTCTGTGCCATTAGTGGTTAACTAGAAAAGCAGTTGTTATTTTTAATAATGGCTCAATATTTTTTCCATTTCTTTATTCAAGACTTTCTTAAATCTGTCCTAACAAAAGTGAAATTTGTAAGGCTATTATTAATTCTGTATATTTAGCAGAACGTGAACACTCATTGCAATTAGCTGGGTGGTGGTGATTAGGAAGCCTGTGTGCGGAGTCCTCCCTGAGCTGTGGAACTTCTTCAGCAGAAATGACCCTGGGGGGGGGACTCTGCCTGCAGAATTCCTGGCTGTGTGGAGACGAGGTGCGAAATTCCACTTGAGGAAGCAGAAGCTGAAACTGCTCTGATGCCCAGAGTGGCCGAACCACACTTCCTTGAAGAAGCCAGTGTTGGCTGGAGAACGTCCCCGGCTGGCCAGTGCGCTCTGCCTGGCCTCAGCTCTTCAAGAACCGCCGCATGGTGGAGGGCCCTCCGGTGTCAGCGGGAAATCCCATGATGAAACTGATTATTTTATAACCAGTTCCCTTAAATTTGTGTTATATTTTGCACAGTTATTTAGAGATATTTAGTCAAACTATTTAAACAAATTTTTGCCAAAAATGTCAACTTTTGAAGCTTTAGTGAACTGCATTATTGCCCAGTTCACAAGTCACCCCTCCTCTTGGGAAAAGGCTGCATAGACATCCCCCTAGAGAAGGCAGAAACAGAACAGAGCAAACTGACTGCTGAGAGCTCAAATGTGTACAATTTAATTTGGAAATTAAATGCATTCTGAATATCTGAATTTGCAAATGTATTTTGGTGAATCTTCTATTACAATCAGATTTGTTTATGAGTGCAGAAAGAATGAAATTTGAGATCTATAATTTTATATAATCCATATTTGACAAAATTTACAAACAATCAGGGAACAATTTCAGAGCATTCATTGTTCTTATTATACTTTTTTTACTTTGCTTCTCAATAAAAGGGAAGGATGGTACCTGAGGAAGCCCAGTGGCTGAGCTCTGTGTGCTGCAGTATGAAAGTGAGAATCAAGACTGCCTTCCACGTGCAGGGTCACCGGGCCCCACCGGTATCGCAGGGGTCCTGGAGAGCTGCTTCTCTCAAAAAAACAAAATACAGTTATGGAAAAAAGTCAATTGCTATGCCAGCAATTTAAAATTCATTAATCATAACACTCAACTTTTGAAGATGATCAACAGAAATTTTATTAAAAGTTCAAAGTAATAAGAAACTTAAAACATATTTTCAGAGCAATAGGAAGACGTTATTAAGAAACATAGACCTCATAGACTGATGACTACTTGGTTCATTTTGTGGGAAATAACTCATATAAACAGGTATTTTTAGACATTGCTTTATTGTATGCAGCATGTGGAGTTTATATCTTTCCAAAATAATTTGATTTCAAATAGTTTTTGAGTGGAACTGTCTTATAGGTTATAAATATATCCATAAAGTCAAAACAAATTGCCATTCAAAAAATAAACACTTTGATCATGGAATTCAACTTACTTTTATCATTTCTTTTACTCTGAAAGATGTCCCGCTCAGATGACAAGTTCCGTGGTCGCGTCCCTATGAAGCAGCCCCGAGTCCACAGCATCCTGAGGAAAAGGGACGCCTCTGCTCTCCAGGGGGTATTCATGGGACAAGAGACTCCGCCCTGACCCTGAGGACCTTCACATGAGCTGTACAGCGTAGTCTCAACGTCCATCAGAGAACCAAGGGCAGGACACTGTATGAACCCAAATGTAGAAACCCAAGAGTCCCTTCCAAGCCAGAAGGGGGCCACGGCCTTTTCACTTCCTGAGCAGGGCTTTAAGGAGAAACTGGTGCAATTTTAAAGGACTTTAATTGGCTGCACATGAGGTCTCACTTGAGGACAGAGAGGTCGTGCTGATGCAGAGAGACGACCCTGCTGTAAGCACAAAGCCATGTTCACGGCTCTGCAGGGCTTGGTACATGGTCTGGGCAGAGTAAGAAGTTAAAGGCAAGAAAATATCACCCATGGCCAACAGAGAAAGCAGTCAGCAGAAGTCTGGGAAGCCCACGTTGAGCTCTAGGCCTCAGAATTACTAGGACAGAATAGGAAAGTCCCACAGCACACCTGCGAGGATAGGGGACTCTCTCTGCTAAACTCACAAGGACGGTAAACTTGAAGGCAGAGAGGTACAAGCCATCGCTGAAACACAGGAAAAAGAGCAACACGAACGACCAAAGCCAGGACATGACACCAGGATGGGCACCGTGAGCCTGGGAAGGGTGTCGTGGGTGCCAGGGTGCCTGGAGGCCAAGGAGAGGAACCAAGGAGCACTGAAGAAAGGTTTCCCAAGATAGCGTCTAGTAATGTTTGAATATTGAGAAAGAAATCAGGCTGCTGATTCAGAAGGAGCCATGACATGTGACCAACAAAAATACGAATGAAAACCCTACATCTGAGCATATCCTATTCTAACTGCTGAAAACCAAAGATACATGGAAAAAGCAAAGAGGAAAATCGCAATAATTAAAAGGACACTGATTTCCCACCTGAAAAGGAATGAACAGAACGGGAAAGTTAAAGATGGGCACTCAAAAGAATTTTCAGATGAAGGAAATGAAATGTTGGTCATTAGAAGAATGTCCCTAGAGCTCGATGAACCCAGATTCTCCAGGCCAGGGGAATCCACCAGGTCTGTAAGGACCAGGGGTGCCAGGGTGGCTAATGTTCAGTTCTTCGTTCCATTTTCTGTAAGTCCCATGATTCTTCAAAGCAGAACTGTGATTCTACATTATGGGCTTATTACACTTCAACAAAAGGGCACAGGGCACTGCAAAGCTTATGTCCAACAGGAAGCAGTCCAATTACAAGTCCAGGTGGTAGTGAGAGGTAGACACACACATTGCAATTTCCAGAGGAAGACGGAGAAAATAATATCAAGACATTCAGCTTCATATTCAAAAGAAAAGTTAAAACAGACTACTAAAAAATTCAGTTATTCCCAAGGCAGCAGGAAAAAATAAATAAACACAAAGATAGATGTCACTAACAGAAATCAAATATCAATACGATAAGCCTAAACCAAACTGCATTACGTTAAGTGTATGTGGACTGAATACACCAATTTAAGGATCGAACCGCACTCCAGGTGAACCCGACTGATTCCAAATCTGCTCTAGGGATGAAAACCCGGAGATGACTGAGCATGTCAGGGTTTGGCTGTGCAGCTGGGGGCTCTCTGAGTTAATTCTGCATTGAAAAAATGCTTATTAAAAATGAAGAATGCAATGTGCTCATTTGAAGCTTCATTCAAATATTATTAAAACTTAATATTTAACTCTAGCAATTGTTCAAAATTTAGACCTACTATCATTTTTTTTCTAGAAGGAAATTGTACAAAATTGCAGGCACATAGTGATAATTTTAAAACAAAAGATTAAAAGCAACTTTATTGTTAGTTCCAAATTCTCTACAGATAATGCACCCCTTCTTGGGTACAGTCCTAATGGCCTGTTCCCTTGGCCCTGCCTTTGGGGAGCATGGGAACTTCCAGGTTGGACCCTCTTCCCACCACTGTCTCACACCTGGAAGCCAGGCAGGCGAGAACCCTTCAGGTCTCACCTTTGAAATCCTGTTGTGTGGGAAGACTTTCTTAACTCAAAGATGTGGGTTGGTGACATTTGTTAAGTCAGTATGCCTGTCATTCCGCATCATTGCTCCCATCATGTACAATTTCAATTGCTTACCTAATTTCCTACTATTTACTAGGATTCAGAGGAATTCACTAAAATGAATATCTATAAGGACAGAGTTCCCCCCTCTCTCTCTCTGTCCTTTAGCATTTAGTTCTACCATATAACGTAGTCCCTCACACATGAGAAGAACTCAATAAATACTACATGAATGATTGTAAATATGCAGAATAGAAAATATCACCATTATATGTCACTGGGAAATTGGTTAATGTTTGATGAAATCAAAAGTAAATCTTGCAGAATTCAAACTAAATTAAAAATAACAATTAAATGTTGAAGCATAAAGAAAGAAATAGAGGGAAATGCAGGTGAATGGGTATCATTTAAGTGATCGTGGATTTTTGTGTACTTTTTATTTTAGATTTTATAATTAGGTGTAGTTCATCTCTTTAAATTCCTGGCTTTTACATGTAGCGCTGTCATCCACTTCAAATCACATGTGTGTGTGTGAGGAAGGGTGGGGTCAATTATTCATGAATAATAACACACGCATGTCCACATGAAGACCAGTTATCCACGAGTCAGTTCCAGGATTTTTAAGGACACTTCCATCCCATTCGGCCTGGAGCCTCTGGGTTGGCCGGCCAGCTGTTCTGTGGGGTACCCTTGACGCTGCCCACCTGCTGTTCTGGTCGGTCAGGACCACACTGCCTTAGCTACCATGGGTTCCACTACTTTATGGAACCTGGTGGAGCTTCATTTGTTCAGTACGACCTAGGCAATTCTATGTTGCTTCATCTGCCTATAAAGTGAAGATCAGTTTTTCAGTTTCCCCAAAATCATTGGAATATTGATTGGAATTGCATTTATTGTATAGACCAGTTTGTTTTTAAAAGCTGACCCTAAAAAGGTTGTTTATTAAAATCCATGAGCATGAAATGTCATCTATTGCTCTCAGTGATACTCTGAAGCACTCAGTGTGCATGTTTTTCACGGCTGTAGTCAGGCTTATTCTGGGTATTTTATTCTGGAAACTTACATTATGCATAAAGCTGTTTTTTGATTCATTTTTTTGTTTGAATGTTGGTGATATTTAAAAATTCAGTTTAACTGTGGATATTGACCTGTGTTCAGAATCTGATTTTACTGAATATGTCTAGATTTATTGTGTGTGTGTGTGTGTGTGTGTGTGTGTGTGTGTGTCTCCTTGGATTTTCAAGGACATCCTTATGATACCTGAGGACAAGATAGCTTTTCTTCTTCCTTCCCAGCTTCGGCGCTCCTGTGCGCTTTTCTTTCCTGCCATGCGGCTAGGTTGTGGAGGCACAGGGTCTGGGTGGTGGTGAGCAGCCCCCTCACCCATCCCAGGATCTGCAAGCACAGCCTTGGGCTCCCCCTGGGCCCCATGTGGGCACTTGGCAGGGCCGGAAGTGCATTTCTACACCGGGATTCTGGAGATTCACCATCAGTGGGCCTGAATTTTATCCTAGTCCAGGGCATCTACTGAGATGACCACAGGAGTGTCCTTCTGCATCTTCTCAATTCGGTAATTCACATTGGCACATTTTAAAAGTCAAGAAATGAAAGAGTGAGAGGACTCACTAGCAGAATCCTTGACTCCCTAGGAAGTGGGGCTGATCAAGGTCGTGTAGAGGGCGGATGAAGGTCACGGAATAAAGCGGACATCCAGCACGAGCCCGGAGAGCAGGCCGGCGCCCCTGTGGGCAGATGCTGCGACCCTGGGGGCTCCAGAGCTCCCCACATGAGGTCACCTGCGAGTACCCTTATCTCTTCCCTCACGCCCCTGGTTCCTGCCCTGGCGAGAAAGAAGCCATTCCGAGCTCAGTAAGCACGCTCCTCTGCGCTCCCCGCATGCCCGTCTGCTACTCGCCACCACACAGACTTTTGTGCCAACCTGCACCTCGGGTTGCAGGCCCCAACAGTCCGCACCAATGCCACCTGATGTGTGAGAGAGCAGCTCGCCCGCCCATCTCCCGCGGCAAGGTGCGGAGGAAGCCCCCTCCGCAGGTCAGAGCAGTGGCCTGCCCGGCCTCAGACGCCCTCCTTGCTCCCAGGATGCCGGGCGCTGGGCGGCGGCGGCAGGCTGGCCAGGGCAGGGATGAGCAGCAGGCCCTGGTCCTGCCTGGGGCATAGTAAGAGGCGGGCAGGTGTGGGAGGAGAAGCCGAGGCTTGCTGCAGGAGGGCTGCGCGGGGTGGCTGGTGCAGGCCGTAGTCCCCTCCCTGCCTTGTCACCTCCTCTGCCTTGGCACACCTGGCACCAAGGGCCACACGCCCAAGCCAGTCCTTAGCTTCTCGTATCAGAAATGCAAGTGGCCAAGAGGCGTGCGGAGGTCGGATCACCCCCAGCAACCTGCGCGGTTCTTGGAACCGCGGGTAGTCTCGGTGCAGAGACAACAGCGAGCTCCGGAAGCGGAGGCGTCGCCGGGTGCAGAGCGCGCCGCGCGACAGGGAGGGCGCGCTTAATCAGTTTCCGCACATCTGTCTTTACACAGTTGGAGTCCTTCACAAAGTCACCCTAACTACCTTAACATATGTAGAACCAAATTAAAATTACTTTATCAATCTTGCATTTTCAGCTTTCCCATCTTTTGGGTTATTTTCCATCCATGTGTTCATTATTTCAGCAAAGCCGTCTCGTCTCCCTGAGAAGTCAGCCGGTGGAAGCCAAGCTAGGTGGAGGGGCTGGGCGACGAGAGGAGAGGGAGGGAAGGTATAATTTACAAGCCTTCAGTCCTTGTCCATATTCTAAACTTGATGATTGCAATATTTTAATAGCCAACCATTTGTCTTTCTCTTTTATGGAACAATATATTTTCCCTGAATTGTTTATTTCCAATAAATTACTTTTTGAGTTGAAGTGGGATTTAGGGGTGTAATGTAAAAAAGAATGCCCTTTTAAACATTGCACGTCATCTTTGGAAGCAGCAGCAGCACACTCTCAACGTGATTTTGTAAACATTTCCTGGTGAACACTCTTGCAACATTTTCTTGAAATTTTGTAGGGCCACGTGGTCACAGCAGGAAGGAGCAGAGTGAAATGAAGACAGCACAGGATGCTGGGGGAATGCGATTCCCCGGGGGGAGGAAGTGCAGATGACACAGACATTGGAGAAAACGCCAGCCGCACAAGGACACAAACCGGCTTCTCTGGTTTCTGTGCGATTCACTTCATCTTAAGCAGCTTATGTGGTGTAGAAGTTCACCGTTATCTTTCTCATCATTCTTTCAGGGTTTCATGCAAACATAAGGTGTCTTTTATTTTTGCTGCCTCTTTCATCGTGTCCCACACTCTTTGGATGGCAAGAAAAGCATGAACAAGTCAGTTCATGGCCATGTGGTGGTCTCAGTGACATCAGGAACACGTGGGTTTCGTGGGGTTTTCTTATCTTTCAGAGCATCTGTTAAGATGCTCAAAAACAAGTGCTACCTGCTTGGGTACAATTAACTCCTTCCAGGGACAAGACAATAAGATTAATTTTTTTTTTCAAATTAAAAGAGTCAACAAGAAAGGAAAAGTAAGAAGGAGTGTTTTTCTTTCCTATAAATGTATTCTAAAAAAGCAGTAAATGAGTTCACAACTGTTCTTTGTAAAGTTGCCCCAACAGTGTCAGAAAAAGGTGACCTTGTTTCAAGTTTGCCCTTGAGGTGTACAGGAAAGGGGGAACCCTCACCTCCATCCTGCCTCAGCAGCCCAGGTTCAGGCACTCGCCGGCGAGGCGCGTGGGAGCTGTGCTTGCCGGCTGGCCGTGTTCCTGTGAACACGCCTGCTTCCTCGCCCGCCTGTGCACCAGGGTGAGGCTTCTCCCGCTGGCCGGTTCAGTCAGTGCTGGGACACCCGCTCCTGGGCGTGAGGTCTGCTGTCCTGAACACATATCTGTTGCACGTACAGCCACAGGGGGAGCTGCGGGGTCCTGAGAGACTGGACGTGGCTGCCCCACTGCCTTGGCAGCTCAGCCCGGGTCTTCCCAAGGATCCATCCTCGCCAACAAGTAGCAGTCAGACTTCGGAACTTTCGCCAATCTGGCGGGTGCAAATGGCATCTCATTATTGTTTTAATTTGCACTTCTCAGATTACTGATGAGGTTAAGCATCTGTTCATGTGTTTATTTGCCATATTTTTCCCTCTGCGGTGAACCTATTAGGTTGTTTCCTTTTTATTACTGACTTGAAGAAGTTTTTCTTATATATATTTCAATGATTAATCCTCTGTTCGTTAAATGTGCTGCAAATCTGTACCCCCAGTTTATGGGGAGTCTTTTTTCTGTTTTCCATGTGTATTTTGAGACATGGCAGTGCTGAACTTAATGTGGCTGGATTTCTTGTTTTACTTTCTTGGAGTGGTTTCCTTTGAGGTCTGTGTTCTCCATGCCTACTTTAATAAATCACCCTACGGTAAGTTTGTAAACTTCTTCCTGTGAGGGATTGAAGTTTTGTGGTGTTCGTGGTCCACTTCAGTTGGTCAGTGCTTATTATGTGCAGGGTGGGCCAGGACGGCACTTCATTCCCCCTATGGAGAGCGGAGTCTCCAGCTCCAGTTTCTAAGTAGTCAGTTCCTAGCTCCCTCCACTGCAGTCCCACCTCTCTCCTACGTCAAAGTGCACTTCTCAAAAAACTTACGGCAATTCTTACACAAATCTACAGCAAGTCTTTTTCAAAGATACACTAAATCTTCAGTGAGGAAATCAGATACCAGATGAGTTCAAAGGAAGACAGAAGAACGGATGCAGTTTTAGCTGATGACATGTGAGTTCCCAGTGTAAGATGGCTAGATCAGATACAGAACTGGCGAGCCTCTTATGGAGCAATGAAACTTTACCCTCCGGGTCCTTCTCTCCTGGGCAGAAAGCACTTCTGTTTCTTCCAGACTGATTCATTTGCACTATATTAATTTTCTAAAAGTACACTGTACTTGATACAGTTTGCATCCTTACCAACAATAGTAGGTCAAACAGGTTTAGATTCCCCCAGGAAACTCACGGGGGCAGGTTGGTCAGATGAGTCTGGCCGGAGGTTCTCACACTGGAGCAAGCACTGGAGTTGCCAGGGGGGCTGTGAAAGCAGGTGGTTTGGGTCCAGCTGCAAGGCTTACGAATCTGCATGGCCAACCTCTGCGACTGCAGCTGTAGAGATCCATGTTGGCAACTGCTGGCCGCCCACGACTATGATAAGAAGCAGTTATTCTGTGGCCCTGTGTCCAGGGGCAGCTGGTCTGTCTTGACTGTTTCTCTGTATTCTGCTCCCATGGACTGTCTGTCCCCATGCATGGACAGGGTGCCTGGTTGCTGCTCTTGCACATAAGCCTTGAGGGTACCGAGTGTGGGACGCCTGTCCCCTCTCTGCATACTGTAAGGGTGACTGTCCTGGCTCATTTCTTTCACATACATTTAAAGCCAGCTTGATAATGCACATGAAAAACCAGCCAGGATTGTGAGAGGGATGGACTTGGGAGGAACTCATGCCATTTTTCCACACAGATGTCCTTGTTCATCAGGAAAGCATTACTTCATTTATTTTGCTCTGATAGTATCTCTCAGTAAAGCTTTGTTATTTTCTCCACAACTTTTACATTACACTGAATTTATTTCTAGCTATTCATTAGGGTTATTATAAATAGTCTTTTACAGAAAAAATTCATTGGAATATTTACTCCATTTTGATTTAATGACAACTAAAATGTTGAATTCACATCTAACGTTTCACATTTTTACTTCTTACTTTTCATTTCTTTTTGCCACATTTTTCATTGTTGCTTCCTTGATTTTCATTTTTTAGCCATTTGAAAGTTATATACTTTACTTGTTTTAAGAATAATTCCAGATTATTTACCAGGCATATTCAACACTGTGAAACTGAAAGTCATATTACTTTATTCTCCTTTTGAATAAGGCAAAGAATCCTAGAACTTATTTGCTATTATTTAGTTAGATTCTAATTCTATTCATTGTTATAAATACCTTATATAAACAATCACATATCACTTCATATCACTAAAATACATGACACATGTCCCTGTGATTCTGTGGCCTTGGGCTCCCTCCTCTTTATCCGGGCATGCACCTGGTCTTTATGAAGAGGTCCTGAGCTTCTGGGGGTAGTAAGCCTCTTGTGTTTACACTTCGTTAAGAGCATCTCTCTTTCATCCCTTTTCTAGAAGGACAGTTTCACGGGTTAGAAAATTCTAGGTGGCTATTTATTTTTTCTCAGTGCTTTACAGACACCTGATTGGACTGAATGCTGGCCCTCTGTGTGTGTCCAGGAATAGATCTCTCTCCATTTACCCCACTACAGACGACTGCACTTTTCATCAGCTCTGAAATTCCCCTCACCACCACTGCCTGCTGCAGTTTCACTTCCCCAGAACAGATTCAAATAAGGATCATCTCCATGTCCTGGGCCTCACTGCCATCATCCCCCTGTCTTTCCGCCTCTGTGCTATACATTGGTTGATTCTTTTAACTTCATACTCCAATTCACTAATTCTCTTTCCAATTGGATCTAATGTACCATTTAATCCATCCACCAGGTTTTTTATTTCAACTACTGTATGATTTAATGTAAATGTCTTCCATTTTGGATATTTTTATATCCTTACCACATCATTTGACAATACCTTTAGTATATTCTAATCAATTGGCTTCATTTTGAAGAGAACTTTCAGATTTTCAGAAATAGAGAAAGAAAGTCCAGAGTCCCCTAGACCCTCTTCCCCTACACCTCATCCCCCAGAACACCCCGCCTGGCAGGGCAGCACGGGAGCCGGTACTGGCACACTGCTACTAACCACTGTGCATAATTTTTCAGGGTTAGGTCTTCAAGGTGTACAGTCTGTGGGTTTTGGCAACTGTATGATGACAAGCATCATCACCACAGCATCAACAGCATTGGTCCTCTCTCCTGGAGTTCCTTGTGCTGCTGTCCACCCCTCCCCAGGCTGCTCCACCTGACACCCCTGTCCCTTCACTGCCTGCAGTGTGGTCTTTCCCAGGTGCCATGTCCTTAGACTCATACAGTGTGCAGCCCTCTTGGACTGGTTTTGCTCTCACTGAGTTGGTGCCCCTTAAGCTTCCTCCACGTATTTTTATGGCTTATGGCTCACATTTCATCACTGACCAATGTCCACCTTCACATGACCCAGTTTGTGTACCCACTCACTTCAGAAGGACATCTTGCTTGCTTCTGAGTTTTGACCATGTGAGTGAAGTTGCCCTGAACACCCACAGGTGGAACTCTGTGTGGACATAACCCTAACCCTAACCCTAATTGGATGGTAGGCAGGGACATTCTGGTTTGTAAGAACAGCCTACCGTCTTTCCAGCCGCTGTCCATTTCCAGCACAATGAGGAGCCCTCCTGGCATGCCATCTCCTCACCGGCACTTGCTGGTGTGGGCGTTCCGGATTTTGGCCACTTGGAGAGGTGGGCAGTGGTGTTTCATTGTTTCGACTTGAGTTTCCCTGGTGACATGTGATGTGGGGCAGCTTTTCTGGGGCTTATTTGCTGTGCATGTGTCTTCTTTGTTCAGCATCCGTCCAGGTCTTTTGCCCACTTGTAACTGGTTGTTTCCTTATGAATAAGTTTTAAGTGTTCTTTGTACATTTTGAATTCCAATTCTTTTATCATACATGAGTTTTGCAGAAATTTTCTTCCAGGCTATGGCTTGTATTTTCGTTCTCTTCATAGCATCCTTCACAGCGTGAGTTTTAATTTTAACGAAGTTAACCTATGCATCTTTTATTTCACAGGCAGGATTTGGGACCATGGGTTTGGTTACCGCCAACCCCAAAGCCAGCAAGGTTTACACCTATGTTATCTTCTAGTCTTACAGTTTGGCATTTTCCTTTAAGGCCTATGATCCTAAATACTTATGATCCCCCACTGAGTTAATGTTTGTGATGGGCTTAAGGTCTGCATCTAGGTATTTCGTGAGGATCCTCAGCTAATCCAGCACATGTAGGAGGTCCATCTCTGCTCCACTCCATCGCCTCTGCTCCTTTGTGACCATACTGTGTGGACCTGCTCTGTTGCCTGGGTCATCTGCTGTGTCCAGTGCCAAGCTGTCATGGTCACTGCAGCCCTTATAGTAACATCAGGACAGCTAGTGTAGGTCCTCCAACACTGTTCTTAGTCAAGTAATTTGTAAAACTTAGGAATCAGATATGTATGTGCAAGAATTCCCAAATCTGTAGAATTCGAAGTCTAATTCTATGGTTTTTGCTGTTAACCCTGATGGATTTTTACATATTAAAAATAGTGAGCTCACATTTCATAGACATTTTCTACAGAAATTATTTGAGACCTAAAATGAGGTTTTTTCCCTCATAAAAGATCTTTGCTTAGTTCTCAAGTTGCACTAAGGACCACCTGTAAGGAACGCTTCAGCTTAGGTCACTGGGACCAGTCGTGCTTAATGGACGAATGGAAGTGGGGAAATTTCAGGAGATATTTTTTGATTCTTTTCACATATATGAGGACAGACACTTTTCCTTCTCATCTGTTCTATGGGCCAGGTAGAACCGTCAGATAAAACACACTTTGAATTTCAGAAGGACTGTGAGTAGGGTCTTACTCTCTGTGTTACACAGGACTTGCACAAGAAAATGTTCCTCGTTTGCCTGAAATCACACCCAACTGGGTCTCCTGCAGCTTGTGACAGTCTGGAAACCTGAGCCAAAGTGCTTTCAAAACAGGTCATCCTTTCCCTTGGGGTCCGCTTTCAAAGTTGGTGGGCGTTAGCAGCCATCACTGCCTCCTTAGCCCCCAGTGCTGCTGATGGCAGGGCCCAGCTGTGTACACTTGGGCATCCACGATGTTGTCCATTTACTCTTTGCTAGGTCAGGGTTGCCTGGGGTTTTAAACACCTTTCCCCAGCATTCAGGAGGACTTTGCCCTAGGAGGATGTTGCTGACATCTCATCTGGAGCACCAGCTGGCTTGATTGTGCACTTCTTGTCCAGAGAATGAGCACTCCTCAGAGAAGGCTGGGGAGATGGTGGTGCATACTGGAAGTCCTAGGCACATCTGTGCACTGTGTGCCCAGGTAACAGAAAGGCTGGACAAGGGTTTCCACCTGGCTAGGGTTTCCACCTGGCTCGGGTCTCCATAGCCTCAGGAGCTGCCCAGGCAAAGCATGCAGAAGACATTGAAGGGACTCCACCACGTAGCCACACATCTAACCTGCAGATCACGGTAGTTTAGAGACAGTGTCTATAAAACCAGAGGGTCCAGGAGGTGAAGTGGTAGGCCTGGCCACAGGCCCTCAGCTGCGTGGCTGGGCTGTGAGAACCCCAACGGGCAAGTGGACAGAGAAGTGTGGCCTCATGGAGGAAAATCTCTCTAACAGAGCAGGAGGACACCTGAGGGAGCAGCTTGCACTTGGGGGACCCCGAGTTTGGGTCTGAATTTAACCAAACCTCCAAATACTTAAACTTGAGCACATAGCTAGACCATCTGAAACTCCATGTCCTTCACTTTAAGTATGGACACAGTGGCAGTATGCAGAGGGCTGTGTGGGGAGGCACCACTGTCCCTTGGTCTGGGAGCACAGCACAGCTTCTGGAGTGACACTCGCACTTTCCCAGGGAGAGGCGGGTCCAGCAGCCTTGGAGGCAGCCATCCCATCAGTCTGTCCACGAGCAGAGCGGGATGCAGGAACACTGAGAACACAGGGTGCAGAGTCCCCAGAAGATGTTCACAGTGGGACAATGGGAACGAACAGTCATTTCAACAAAAGCGAGGAAAACAGAAAATATACAGAAAGAATCAGTGATGATAAAATCACACGGATCACATAAAATAGCATCAACTTGTTATAAAAAGTAGATTGTAAGAGTGGTTTAAAGCATTTGAAACGCCATGTGGCAATCAGGAAGTAGATTTAAAAGAAGGGATAAGATAAATTAAAAAAATAAAGACAATGAAACCAGCACCAAATAAATGTGAATAGAATAACTAGAAGCTGTCAAGGGCAAGGTGCAGACCCTCCCTGGCCAGTGCTGCTCAGCCTCCCGCAGTGAATCTGAGTGAAGGGCTGGACGTGGACCACGTGCCTCCCCCTGGGTGGCATCACTGTGAGCAGTTCTGCGGCTCTCTGTGGTCCCGTCCTAACCCTGGACACACAGGTTCAAGCTGGGATCCTCCTTCTCCATGAGCACTCCCCCAGGTCCCCCGGGCCTCCACTAACCCTGGAGTTGGCCGGACCCTGGAGTCCCTTTGGGAGCAGTTGGGGTCTCACTGCTTACCTAACGGCCACTACCTCTACCATCAGTGGCACTCCGTAAGGCCGGACCACCTGACTCAAACTGCAGCACTGCGAGCTCACCGCCATCCCCTTCAGCAGGTACCACCAGGCCCCAGATGTTCTCTTGGACAACAGAGTGGCACCCATCTGATTCTCCACCAGGGTCCTGGTGTGTCCCTACCACCTAATTTTATCTTCAACAACGACCTTGCAAGTAACTCACTTCTCCAACACCATGGGTTTCCTCTTCCCTCTCCTCCTGGCAACCAGCTTGAGTCTCACTTGGAAGGGTGGCATCTCTTGATACCTTACAGAAGTGGCATTTTACAGTGCCTGTCTTTCAGGGACTGGCTTCTGTCACTCAGCCAATGTGCTCAAGGTTCCTCCCCGCAGTGACTTGTGGAAGTAGTGTTCCTTTCCAAGGCAAAACACTGTTCCATCACGCTGACATAGCACACCCTGCCTCTCCAATCCTCCATCTGGGGACACCTTGTGGCTCCCACATTCTGGCCGTGGGGATAACACTGTTGCAAACACAGGTGCCCAAGTGCTCTTCAAAAGCAGTCCTCCAGGTGGGTTCTAGGATCGCTGTGCTGCTGGCAGGGCGATGCTACTCTTCATTTCTGGCTGAACCTCTATGCTGTGTTCCACCATGGCTGCACCATCAGGTGTCCCCAGCACCAGGAAGAGGGCACACATTCCCCTCGTCATCGCCACCTGTGATTTCCCATCTGATTTCCCATCTGAGGTCTGATGGCTCTCCTGCTAATACTGGGAGGTGACACTTCACCGTGGCTTGGTTTGAATCCCCAAGGGCCTCCTGTTAGATCTTTTGGTCTCCAGCATGCCTTCCTTGAGAGGACATCTATCGAAGTCCTTTGCCCAGTTTTTAAATGGGTTCTTTTTATTTTCTTTATTATTTTGTTTTGCTGTGGCTGATTTATGACAGTTCGTCATCCGTTCAGGATGTTAACTCATTGACAACTGGGCTATTTTCAAGGGCCCGATCGTGGTCTTCCTGTTCAGTGTGTGAATTGAGACAAAACAATAAAAACAGACTAGACATAAGGTAATACAGACTGCGAACCAGAAGCCAGGTCTTGTGGCACATGCCTATAATCCCAAACCTGACTCAGAGGAAAAGAATGAAAAGGCCTGGGGATGTAGCTTAGTGGGAGACACTCCTAGGTTCAAGCCTCAGCACTTCAAATGCATATATCTACATGGTGTGATATATACACACACACACACACACACACACACACACACACACATGCATAGACATACATGTGAATGTACACAAAACAAGTGCAATAGAGAAAAGATACCGTTGATTAAAATGTTCCTTTGATAGCACTGATAAACATAACTAAGAGGCGCATGAGTCTCACTCAGACACAGACTGGCGATCCCCTGTGTGTGGCGGCAGGGCGGGCTGGGCTGTAACCCAGGGCCTCAGGCATGCGGGGCAAAGGCTCCACCCCTGAGCTACACCTGCAGCCCACAAATTGGCAATCCTAAGAGCATTGAGACATGATCAAACTTACAAGAGTTAACATGATTAAAATCAAATATTAAGTATACCTAGGGGGTATGGAAAATGTAGGCAATTTCCTGATAAAGTGATCATTATAAAAATGATCCAAAAAGAACTAGAAAATTTGATAAGATCAATTATTAAAAATAGATTGAAAAAATGATCATGGTTGATCTTTAGAGAAGACAGAAGTAGTCATTGAAGATTGAGTCATAGCAAAAGTTAATATCCTATAAGAAAGATTGATTTGAACACACATTTTAGGGTGCTGATAATCTATGATTCTCAGGGTTCACTGCAGTATCAGAACGCTGTCACTTAGGACAGCACGGAAGCAGAGACTTGGGACGGGGTGGTGGGGGCTTGTCACTGGAGAGAGTGAGATGAGCTGGCAGCATGGTCCTGGGGACCCTGGGCAGACCCGGGAGAAGAGACGGAGTGCCCAGCTGCTGGGGAGCTTCGTGCAGGGCAAAGACAGCAGGCACACAGCCAGCCGCCCCACGGGGAGGCCGCCCACCGCGCATGCACACCTCTGTCTGAGTGCACACAGCAGCAAGGTGCTAAGCGTCAGCAGTGGTTTATGTCCACAAGTGCAAGGCTTGGGAGGAGCTGGGACTCTACATGACAAAGCCAGGCCACTCAGGTGTCACCCTGCACACACCCCTGCCTGCGTGTGTGAGACAGATGGAGGAGAGGAGCAGTGCTAGCCTGCTGATGGCAATGGCAGTGGGAGCGGCCTTTCTAACTTTTCCTCCTGCGTTCTGAGGTGCGCGTGGTCCATAGTCCTTTGCACTAGCTCTTATTCCACTGCACTGACCGGCTCACAGCTGGGCTACAAGGACTCCCCACACCTTCCCTGCCTTCCTCCCCTCTTCTCTTCTCTCGAGTTGGCACGTGGACCTGTTACGATCAACAATCAGCACTCACACCTGTTGAACAGAACCCACACTTCAGAGGCCCTCGGAGTCTGGGGTTCCTTCTGTCCCAGGATCCCTCGGGGCTCCACCTCACGGTCAGTCCTCAGGCTTAGCTGGGTTGTGACGGCTTCTCAGACTCACCTTGTTATTCCCCCCCGCCCGAAGGACACGACGTTCTGTGGGTTGGGGATCAGGTATCTTGCAGAAAGACCCTCAGTGGCGGCTTAGACGGGGTTCCGGATTTGGGGGAGGAAAACCCAGAGGCAACTGTGTTCACATCTGATCAGGCAGCTGACGATCGAGATGAGGTCCCTGCTGATGCTGGCCCTGACCACCTGGCTGAGGGGCTGTAGCACATCTGCATTAATAGCACCTCTTCTATTCCCCCATTTAGTTCTGGACTCTCAGAGGAGTGGGAGTCCGCTCCCTCCGTGAGGGCGGAGCATCACCTAAGGATTCTCTGGCGTGGAGTCTGGGCCTCTCTCCCCATTTGCCTGTCTATTCAATCATCCATTATATCAACATGGACTTAGGACTCTTTATTTAGGGTTAGGGTTACAAGCCAGCATAACTAAACTGTTGCTCAATTGTTCTGGCTTTGGCCATGGGGCGCCTCTGCAGCGGCCTCCTGGGTTCCAGGAGCGAGCTTCCTTAGGGTGTGCTTTCCTCTTTGAGCCCTGCCTTACATGGTGGCACAGACCCTCCAGGCCACTGGTGACCCCTGCTGCAATTCTTTATCCAAGAAGTCCCCTTCCTTTGATGTGAGAATGCTCTGCTCGTAGGAACCGAGAGCTGGCCGGGCTCCCGGGCTCGTTGCTGTCTTATACTTCTGGCTTGTCTGCAGCTAGAGCAAGGCCGTGTGCGCGCGTGCTCTCCCGCCAGAGCACACGAGCATCACACCTTCCACAGGAGCCCATCTGGTCAGAACGAAGCAGAAGTGGTATTCATGCCGACCTCTGCTCCTCTGGTCAAACTTTGAGTTCTAATGTACATTTTAGATTCAAGTCCTTTGTCAGAGTTTTCCCTCCTGCTGTGACTTTTGTTTTACTTTTTAACAATACATTTCACAAAGAAGTTTTAATATTAAAATTCCAACATGTCTCTTGAATTTAATTTTGTGAACAGCACCTCCTTTCTCCAAATGATGATGACCAGAGGGAGAAGGAGGGTCACCTGAGCATGTCTGACTTTCCAGAGCCACTTTTTGGAAGGATGTCCCCACTCCATGTGTGCCATGCCCTGTGGTGGGAGCCATGGCCTGTGACTGAGGCCCACCCATGACAGCCATCGTGGATACACTGGATTCGCTGCGGTGCGGCAACTTTCTCTATTTGCAGCTTTTATTCTTTGACTTCTTTTCCCCCTCATTTTCTGTTTTCCATACTAATTAAGCCACATCAATTTATTTCCTCTTAACATAATAAAATATTTATTATTTTATTAATAAACTTTGGTGATTCCTGTAGTGTCTGCAATCTTCCTTTCAGACTCCTCTAAGCACCGAGGTGCACATACTACCTGCTCTGCGTTCCTTCCTGCCTGCCCTTAGGAAACTACCACTCATGTTGCCGTTCCCTTGCTACAATCTCCAGAAACAGTGTTACTTTTTACTTTAAACTAGCAGTAGCCTTTGGATCACTTCGGCATCAAAACAGCAAAGGTTCCTCCTCAGGCAGACTTGCTCTCTGGCCTGTGGAATTCACTTCTGCCTGAAGAAAGGCTGATTCAGCAGGGAAGCTCTCCTGGTCATGGGTGTCTCAGTTTTGGTCTGAGAATTTTTCTTTCACATTTGAAACTTAGTTTAGCTGGATTTAGAAGTCTAAACTGAATTTTTAAAATTATTAATCTTGTAACTATTCCACTCCGCTCTGTTCTTGCTTGCAAGGCCCTGACAAAACCTTAGGTTCTCACCCTGGCTCTGCGGGGTTGCTTTGCCCTCTGTCTTTTCTGGTTGCAGGGCATGTTTGCAGTTGAACCAGCATGGCCAGGTGTGAAGGTGCTGTCCTGCGAGGTGTTTGCTGGGCATCAGGCGTCAGCGATACTGTGGCTTTGGAGTCTCCAGCCCTTGTCGGCTCCAGTCTCCCTCTGTTCTGCTCTCCTTTCTTTGTGGTATTGCAATTGTGCAGTTACATATGTTGATGATGTTTCAGTTGTAGTTTTTCCATAGTTTGTTGGTTTTCCTCCTTGAGTTTCAGCATAGCTCCTCTGGGCATTTCTCCAGGTCTCTGGTTCTCCCTGGCCAAGCGCAGCCTACTGGGGGGCCTTCTTCTGTGATGTCCTGTCACCTCCTTTTGCTCTTCCTTGGAGCCTGTGTCTCTGTCTAAGGGCCCTTTCTGTTGTGTTGTGCACTTCTCTCTCTCCCGGCCCGAGACTCTGCCAGTGACCGTTACTTGGGTTTTCTGTCTGGTCATTCTAGAAGCTGAGTCATGATAGAATTTGGTTCCAATTCTTGCTTTGTCTCTCCAAACGCTTGTTTTCTTGCCTCTTGGAGTGACTTGAAGCTTTCTTGTTGAAACTCAGAAATGATGGTCCTGTGTGGGAAGGGAGCTAAGCTGTCCCTTCCTGTGGTCATCCTGCTAACCTGGCTGGAGTTGGGCTGAGTGCGGTATTTGCTGTCCTCTGGGTCCTTGCTCTGCTCTGTGCCAAGCCTTCCTCCTGAGAGAGCTCTGACCTGCAGCTGCTCTTCCAGGAGGCATCCACATTCCCCACAGGGGCTACTGGGAGGTGAGGGTCCCCTGTGCTCCCTCCCTGGGAGGTGACACAGGCCAGAAGGGCCACTGTTGTTCAGATGCAGCAAACTCCTCCTGGAAGACCAGCCTGCATTGCACAATGACCTCTGCCTCCGCTTGCAGAGACACCAGGAGGCAGAGCCACCTGGAGGGGCCCCAGGCCTGGGGCTGGGCTCCCCACCAGGCTGGCACAGGACGCCCCAGCAGCCCCTGACATGCCACGAGCACTCCTGCTCCCCACCAGGCACGCAGATCGGGGCGACTCTGCATTCGCCCCTCAAGCTTAAACAGGCACTTTCCCTGTGACTTAAGGTCTCCAATTTTTGTAAAAAACTGGTTTTTTTGTTTTGTTACAAGGCAGCAGTGATGACTCCCCTGATTTTAAACATCAGAGCTGAAACCGAGAACCGAGTAATCTTCACATAAAGAGGAAATACTCGCTGTGGAAACTGAAGGTAAAATAACAACAACAACAACAAGAAGACAATAAACCAGAGGATCGCGGTCTTAGAAACAGAGGAAAGAGGAGATCTGGGATGGTCGGCAGGGGCCACTTGGAGAAGAGGATGAATGCTTCCTCACCATGAAGGACGTACAGAGGAAGGAGGCGCGAGGACCCCAGGGCTTCCAGGGGCCTGGAGTGGACATTCCCAAGAAGGTAGGAATTACATAGTTTGAATCAAAGTGGATTTGGTGATTTGGGCAGAGTGGAAATTATTTGTAATAGAAGAATATAGAGAAGAATCAATTAATATCACTAATCTGTTTTTTTAAAAATTATCAGGGAGAGTCCCTGCCCTGGGGGGCTGGCTCCACTCTGAGGTCGGTGGCCTCGCCCTGGTTTTCTCTGCAGGAATCAACAGGAGGGGTTGCAGAGAAGTTGCCTCTGTGTGTCTAGGCCTGGGGCCTCTTCTTACATCCCAATCCTAGGGATCAGGGCCATCCTACAATTCCATTTATCCTTGATTACCCAATTAAAGTCCCTGCCTCCACCAACAGTGACACCAGGGGGATTCAACAGAAGGATTTGGGGGACATCACTCAGTCCCTAGCTCTGGGCAGATGAGGGGCATGAGAGCACTGGAAGGTCATCTGTGATGGATGGAGGAGGCTCCGCCTACTGCCCGTGGTGGTGAGGCAGTGGTACTCTGAGGCAACCCAGGACACGGGGCGAGCACTGGTTCCCAGGCAGCGAAAGCCAGATGACTCGACCTTCCGAAGCTTGGCAGCACGAGCGTCCGTGCAGGGAGTGGGAACCTGCTTCCCGGGCTTGACAACTGGACCACTGACAGTTCTTATTTCAGAAATAAAAGATGTTACTCGTGGTGCTGATGCTTGTGTGGAAGACTCACCTTTTCTGAAAATGAATTTGGAAAAGTTCCCAGATTATACATCTGGTTCACTAATTTACAACTCAGAAGATCAGAACGTGGGTAAACTTAGGTCCCATCCTGCCTGCTCTGCACCGCCGGTGGGCATTCCAGCTCAGCTACCTGCTACTGGCGATCCCGGCAGCATGCCCCACCTGGGCAAGACTTCTCACACTCAGCCTGGCGTGGCCAGTGACAGACTTGACCAGTGACAGACATGCCAGGTGAACCCTCCAGGTGGACCCATCAGGGAAACACCTCTGTTCTGAGAGTCCTGGCCATTGCTGAGAGACCCTCAGGGTTCTACCTGCTCTACGTGTTTTTCACCATTGGAAGTGACCACCCGTGTGCATCAAAACATGATCTGTGGATGCAACCCTGGGAGAAGTATGCTGAGAACCTTTGGGGACCAGTCCTAACACAAGGAAGCCCAGGTGTTCCACCAGACTGGGCGAGATCTAGATATCTGTGGGTTCAGAGCTAGAAGTCATTATTGTCAGGCACACTTGATCTTTAGGAGCACATTGGGTCCCCTGCTGGCAGCACATGAGCATCCCCTTTGAGCTGTGAAGACAGGAGCTTGGGCCTCACCCAAAGCAATGGGGCTCCAGTCCCTGGGGGTGAGTCCAGGTACCTGTGTCTTATTGAAGGGCTCCCGGGAAGTGAGATGTGCAGTGTGGGTTGAAGGCACAGTGGAAAGCAGGACAATGGCTAGGAAAACAGTAGAGGCCAAGGTGGATCTGAGCCCAGCAGCCAGCAAGGTGGATTGTGGGTCACTAGGAACGTGGTTTCCTTGTGCAATCGAAGAAGAAGAATCTTTTGGGAAAATTATTAGGGTAATTTCAAAGCAAAGATTTCACCTACTTAGCAGTGCAAACTATTTTTAGTCATTTAGTGATCACATTCCCATACAAACAATTCATATGCTAATTGAACTTTTACCTATTCCTTACATTAAGCCCTTAATAGATTTGGCACTTAACCTCATTTCAGGTTAACATTTGAACTTAAAAATGCTAAAATGACACCAGTTTTAAAAATATTTAGACTCTTTGCCAATGACAATTGAAAACACTGCCGTTCAACTGGTGCTGTTTGCACATCAAGGTTCAGTATCGATGGAATCACAAATTCCTTTGCACCTCCTGCTCTGCTGCTTCTGCCCTGGCTCCGTAACTAAGGACGTACCTCAGCCAGATCAACTCACTCAGGAACTTCTCGCAGCACCGTGGAGCAAGGCCCAAGCTTTTTACAGGTTTTCCTAAGTGACGGTTTTCAAGCCCTCTGCATCCCAGATCTAAGGGCAGGGCACAGAGGTGCCACTGTCCATGGGCGAACCCCAGGAACCTGTGGCCCTTTAGTCAGCCCCAGGTGACTTGAGGGGGATGCTGACGCAGTGTTGGGAGCCCATGTGCAGGGAGGGCGTCACCCTCTGCAGGAGGGGAAGGGAATGGGCCACGGTAGGGTGACTGGGGTGATGACCCGTCCTGCTGCAAACCCTCAGTGCCATCACAAGGAGGAGGACAGAGAGGGCTCCCACATCCTCATGGGAAAGGAAAGTTTAAACCCAGTCTGTCACTGACCAGTATCTTCGTAAAACAGAATAAAAATCAGTCACTAGGGAAATAAAATTTAAGGCATGCAAATGTGAGCCTGAATTTTCCCTACTATGAGGTTTTGAACTCACACCTATTGGGTTGCATAGCTCCGGGCTCCAAGCCTACTCCCTCTCTGGTGTCCGTTTCCACTGCTTTCCTGCTGTCCTCTCCCAGGGGTGCCAGTGTCTGAGCAACAGTGAGTGAGTGTGCTCTAATTTTTCACACTTGCTAAAATGTCGTCTCCCCGGCTGCTACCAAAAAGGGGTCTCCAAGACCTTGATAAACTGAAAATGCAAAGGACAAAATGGCGGACCTGTGTCCTGGGTGCCAATGCAGAGGCCTGTGTGTGTGAAGGAGAGGCAGGTCAAGGAGAGTGCTCGCCCTGGGAGCTGCAGGGGCGGAGGGAGGGCCACAATGGCGACTGCATTCCCCAGGCACTTTAGTCTGTCTGCCACTGCACCTTGACCCTTGGGAGGAAGCCCTGGAGCTTAAGGCTTTAATGGGATTTCCTGGCAGGTGCGATTTCTGGGAGCAGGCAGTACTGCCCACAGCGCACTTGGCGTCACATGCCCAGCTCTGCCTTGGTTCCAGAGCCCGGTGGTGCATTTTTAAACTTTGTGCAGTACAAGCTCTCACCTGCTGGCAGGAACATGCAGTGTCATCCCCAGCTAGTGGGACTCCTCCCCGGCGATGATTCTGATTCTCAAAACCGGCAGGAAAAAGAGCTCAGCCTCCTCCCACCCGTCCCAGGCCCTCCCTCCCTTCCCTCACCCCCAGTGCTTTTGATCACAATGGGTCCCCCCACCGTAGACCCCGGATGCTCCAGTCAGGCAGCCTGCAGTTCTGCCTGGCAAGGACACTCACCAGTGATAGAGGACAGGAAATGACCAGAGGTGACCTTCCATGGTCATGAGGGAGGTGTTGAGTGTCTGTCTGGAAGCACCAGAAGGAAGCCCCGCCTGGTTGTGGCCCAGGTAGCGCTGCAACACAGTTGGCGTTTATCCACCACCTGATAAGTTCGAGCGCGCATGCGTGGCCATGCGTGGTTGCGTGCACCTGTCGGGCGATGCGGAGCGCTCCTCTGCTTGGGCTGACCTGGGAGCACCGCCGACATGTCAGTGCTTACGCCTGGTTTCCAGCTCCTAGGACCTGGGAGCCAGGGCTGCCCCCGGGAGCTTCCTGATTGTCTACAGTGCCACCCATTGAGTAAGGGGAAGGCACACGAGTGACTGGAGGAAGTGTGTGGGTGAGATGCACATACATGCACACGATGTGCGCGTGCTAGGAATTTCTTGGCTCGCCTCCCAAACAAAGGCCCTGGCGAAGAGTCTGTTGGGGTGCCCTCTGCTCCCGCCCGGGTCCGCCTCCTGCCTCTGTGTTAGGGGGTTTGTAAAGAGCCATCTGTGATGCACTCAGCCACTGCCCTCTGTCTGCTGGCCACGCGGGGCCTCCCAGAGATGGTGGGAAGGACGGGGGACTGCAGACTCGTCCTCTGCATCTGGCCTTCTGCCTTTGTCCCCTCCTTCTCACAGCGTGAATCTGCCATGTCCAGTGTGCGATTCTGTGGCATTGAGCTCCCTCAAATCACGCCGCTCACCTCCAGAACCTTCCATCTTCCCAAACTGGAACTCTGTCCCCACTGAACACTGGCCGCCTGTCCTCTGCCCAGCCCCTGACAGCCACCATTCCACTTTCCATCTCTACGAATTTGATTTTTCTAGGTGCTGCGCACGAGTGAGGTAGTGCAGAGTGGCCTCCTGTGCCGGGTTCATGTCGCTTCACACTAGGTCCTGGCAGGTCACCTGCAGCAGGGCCGAATCATGCCTCTCAGGGATGAGCATGTTCCACGCTGGGGCTTCGTTTGTTCATACATTCCTCAGCTGGTGGACGTGGAGGCCATTCCCACCCTTCAGCTCTGGCACTTGTTCAGCTGTGAACACTGGGGGGTCCAATGGCTGCTTAGCTTAGCTCTGTGGGCACAACCCAGAGAGGAGCAGCGGGGCCGCCTCGCTGTTCAGGACTCGGCGCTGCTGTTCTCAGCAGCTCCACCTGCCTTCCCAGCAGCGCACGGGGAAGGCGCAGCGGTGCTCTTCCCGCTCCTCTTGGTGTTTCCTCTTGCTCAGAGCAGTTAGGGTGAAGCGGTGTCTCCTTGTGCTTTTCATTTTCATCCCCTGATTTTTACTGGTGTGCAGCATCCTTTTTAAGCTTATCGACCATTTGTGTTTCTTTTTGGAAGAAATGCCTTTTCACGTCCTCTGCAATTTTTAAATTGGGTTTTCTAGTTGTTGCGTGGCCTGAGTTCCTGCTCTCTGGAGTTGACCTCTGGTCAGGTTGCAGCTCGCTGGTGCTTCCTCTCACTCTGCGACCTGCCTTTTCCCTCTCCTGTAGGCTCCTTTAACTCGTAAGAGTTTCAGAATTTGACAAGTTCAGCATATCTGCTTTTTCTTCTGCTGTTTGTGTTTCTGGTGTCGCATCTGAGAAATCATTGTCAAACCCGTGTCATGCAGCCCCTGTGCGGAGTTTTCCCAAAGAGTTTTATGGCCTCTGCTCTTACAGTAGTGACTGATCGGGCTCTTGCTGAGTGCCAGGCTGTATTTATCCTCCCAGCTTCTCATCGGAGATACTCTGCTTTATGCAATCTGTCTCAGCGCTAGATAAATGGCCACGGAACAGGGCCGGCCAAATCCCAGCCTGTCCAACCACACAGGCTTATAAAAAGGCAGATAATACCTCCCAGGAAAAACCTAAAGCTTGCTCTGTTCACGTTCAGGGCAAGGAAAGAATGTGATGCTGGCAACCGAGGACTTTTTTTTCTTTTTCTTTTTCCGAGCTAAGTTGAAATGCAAAACCGATTACTCTTCTGAACCTCTTGAAAAAGCTGATGAAGTCAGGAAACGTGTCACTGTGCAAAATTCCCAGCCGTGGTGTGTGGTGGCTCCCAGCTGCCTCCTTTGACGCTGGGTATTTCAAAGAGCTTTTGGTGTCTTGGGAAGAGGAGCAGTGGGTACTGCGGGGGCTATTTCCTGAAGACCAGGGACACTGCCATAGATCTGCCCTGCTGAGCCATTTGTCCCCTCCCCACACAGAGGCTCAAGCTCACTGTTCTTTGGGAAGGAAAACTACATCACAATAATGCTTAATTTGGGAAAAACTGCCTTTAGGAACCAGGTCTTTGGCAGTGTGGGGTGTTGGTTTTGAGTGTGGCTTTCCTTCCAACCTGCAATGTGGAGCTCTATTGGACGTATCAGTCTGATGCCATTGGAATTTAAGGTGCTGTCTGTGTAGCTCTATTAGAGTCGCACCAGATCGCTCTGATAGTTCAAGGTTATCGTAGTCTTTGCTATACACAGTTCCTTAGAGCAGTGCTGGATCAGGTGAGCTTTGTTTAGAGGAAAAAGCAGAAACTCTAAGAATGAGCTTCCCTGTGGAACAGAAAGATGGGTCTCCTGGACAGAGGATGCTTCTTGTCAGATGAGCCATGTGTGGAACTGAGGGAGCCAATTAGGAGGGAGTTCTGAATGTCTTTGTTTAAAAGCATGTAGTACCTCGCAAAACACAAGCTAAGACAGGCGCGGTGGCCTTAATAAGTCCCGGGTCTTTGTCTGGGTTTGCTTCTCTCTCTTGTCCAAAACTGACCGAGTGGTGCCCTGGAGTCCTCAGGGTGGCTGCTCCTTCCAGGCAGCCTGCTCCCAGCCTCCCCCAGGACACAGAGCCGTCTGTCTTCCAGACCCCAGGTGGTGCCTGTGCCCAGTACAGTCTGAGAAGCCCTGTCCTGAGTCACTGGCAGAATTGGAGCCATTCGTCTACCAAATTGGTAATGTCTATCATTTCCTCTATGCCATTGAAAGCTCGTGCATCTGTGTCTTGTCCTTGCTCAAAAATATTGACAGCCTTGTGCACACTGTGGTGGCAGAGGGGGGAGCCCAGCCAGCACTGTCGCAGGCACGAAGTAGGACAGTTGACCTTACTGTCATTTCAGATCCTGGCAAGCAGGCAGGACGCTCTCCGTGCCATGCCGGTGCGGGCTGGCCGCAGAGAGAAGCCCAGCCCTCTGGTTGAGGCCCCGGGTTGCTGCTGGGCATAGAACAGTTGTTTTCCGCAGCTTCCCTGATTAGCATGCATCAGACAAGCTAAGGGACCTGAGTGACACCTGGCTTTCCACTGCTGCTGTCAACTTCCTGCCCTTCGATAAATGATCCAGAGCTGGTGCTGCTGCTCTGCGTGGGGATGGAAATGTGTTTCAGCACTAAAACCACTGCTTGCATGACATCATTCCATATCAGATTACACTGTAATGTCAGGAATGTAATCATTAGCATTTAAACATGCATAAAATTTAATTAACCTACTTACCAGTTTGCTTAGAACTTTTGAAGGGCTACCTAGAGTCCTCTCTAAGCGTTTTATTACAGAGTTTTGGAAAGCTCACAAAAGAGAGAAGTTCACTGGGATTTTTCTCCCTAAAGCTGATGGGCCGTGACAGATGAGCAGATGACCCGAGTTAATTATTATTGAATTCGTTATTACTGCTTTGTTGTCACCCAGCTCAGCCAGGGTAAAATGATGACAGTAGGTATCTCATTAAAACAGCTGTTTCAATTATGTAGCGGCAAATATTTAAAAAGCGAGCCTTCCAAGTTTAAAGCCGTTAACAAAGTTTGTTTGTGCTGCTTGTGCCAAGATGATCTGTCCGGAAAGGAGGGGAGGGGGCTGGGAAATGCGGAGCCACTGCCTTCCCTGAGTTCTAGGAAACCAAGCTGCCTTCCTGGTCTGACCTCAGGGGAGGCAGGGGAGGCAGGGAGAGGGAAGGAAGGCTCCACTCCCCCTCTTGGCTCCTCTCAGCCAGGGGACCTCTACCCACACTGACACTGTAGCCAAGAGTGTCTGCAGAGATTTCCTTCCTGCTGAGAATGGGGTCTCACCAGCCTGTGCCGTGACCTTGACTGTGTCTCAGTGAGACCTTGGATTTTGGATTCATAGAAATAAAGGGGAATTTTCCTGGTGTCCCATTCAGGAGGATTCTCCTTCACCCGGGGTTCTCTGTCTGCTGGGCTCTGGCTGTCTTCTCCACACCCACCAGCAGAGCATCCTCTTAGGGATTAGGGTCTGATCATCGATGAGCTAACCTATTTTTTTCTGCTGTTAATCTGTTGCTGACTTAGAACTGATGACATTCAGTCTCACTGTGGAGAGTGGAGGTTTCCGTTCTCTCACCAGAATTCAGGGCTCTGCTCTGCCATGGGCTGCATTTCCTGTCTATTCTGTGCCTGGTGTTTTGCAGAGACAGCTGGGCAGTCTCGCCACCTCGCCTGGCTGTGACCACCCTCAGGGGTTAAGTCCCTACTCACTGGCCGCATAACTCTGTGGAACAAGTTCCCAGGTCTCCAGTCCCTGCACAGCCGGGCACTTTCGGGCCGGGGAAATTTGGGTCCACAAAGCATCTGGATGTGGGCTTCACCTCCAACGAGTCCCCAAGTAGAGGCGCATCTTGCCAGAAGAGATGAAGCGGAGGTGTGCAGACAGCTTGCTCGGCTCCGCCACGACGCACAGCACTCCTGGGAGACCCTGAGCGCCGCAGACCCGGGAACAGAGCCTCACTTCCAGGCAGAGCCCAGCACGTGCAGATTAGGGATCTGGGTCAGCAACATCAGCGGCTGAGGAGGAATGGAGAACTATTAAGGAGAAAACCTTCAGGGAAATTATAATGCAATTTGCATTTGGAATTTGTCTGAGAAAAAATGGTCCAACCTATGTCCCTCCGTAAGAATCAGACATAAGGTCTGCCACCCATTTGCTCGGGAGCTCTCCTGCTCCTTGGGCTCACACACAGTGCCTAAAAGCGTTCTCTACTTGCATTCTATTATTACATAATTATGTACATATATTATATAGAATCACATATTATATATAATATTATAATATTACATTATTATACTATTATGATTTAAAAGATAAAAGATATACATTGATGAGTATCTCTGCACAACAGTCCATCAACCAATGTGCCTAATTTAAAAATAAACCCTTGAGCACGGCCATGAAGACACACCCGCTACGGGGCAGAAGCCCTTTCTGTGTTCATGAAGAAGGACATGCTTATTAATGGATCTTCTCACTAAAAGAGACAAGAGAGCCATTGATAAGTCAAAATCCGGCCTTCCAAGTCTCCAGTCTCTGGGATGCAGGCATGCGCCCCCTGAGAGATTTCAGGTCAAGGGGAGCACGCTGGAGCTATGGCCTTGCCGCGCTGCGCGGGTGAAATGTGGAAGCTACTCCACACTATCTCCACACTATTTAGAGAAGGGCCATCCCTTCCCCTCCCACTCCTGCGGTGACCACAGGCTCCTGTGTGTCACAGCTACGCTCGGCCTCAGCAAGCTGCAGTTGCAGAGGAGATCATACAACAGCATCGCAGGGTGGCGAGCCTCAAAGGCGTCAAAGACCCGACACTCGGCAAAGAGAAAGACGCCCAGGAAAGCTTTGGGCAGAAACCAGGATGGGAGCGGTGTCTCTTCAAAGCTCACCGTGCTGACTGGACAAGAGGCGACACCCAAACTGTCAACAAAGACCTACCCCAGGGTTTGTCATCGGTAAGGGCACAGTCCGGAGGCGGAGCATGATGCCAAAGTCCTGCAGGAAGGGGACCTGGGCCTGGGGAACTCTGGGGGTGGGGGTGGACATCCACGCTCCTGTGCTGCGGGAACTGACCTCCGCCTCCCTGTCACATCGTCACAGTGTCGGGGCCACTTTCACAGCTGACCATGACTGGGGGTGGAAAGTCCTTACAAATTTCAAGTTGATTAATTTTTTAAAAAAGGTTCAGTTTCAAAGCAGAAAGACTTATTGAAACAAACTCTTGGCATGTCCCAAGGCCAGCTGAGTGACAGGTCCCCACTACCAGGAACCACTCCCTACTGGAGACAGAGCTCCCCTGGAGCAGTGAGCCATGGGCCCCGAAGGCCTGCCCCCGGTGCAGGGTGCCTGCAGTTCCACTGTGGTGTGGTGGTGGCAACGGTGAAGGCAGCCAGACCCTCGCTTGGGGGCCCTTCCTCTGGCAGCTCCAGGGTCTTCGCCATGATGAACTGTAAACCAGAAGTCCAACTTAGAAAACCAGTATCGCTTGAGTGCTCGGGGGCCCTCGGGTTCTCACCCAGCAAGGGCCCGCTTCAGAGCATGCTCACTACCCCTGCTTTCCCAAGTGGATTCCGTCAAAGTCATGGAGAGTCTTGGAAAGCTCTTTAAGTTCAAAGATGAACTTATCTCCATCCTGGACTGCACTTGAGAGTGAAGCAAGCATTCACACACTGGGCTTTGTACATACAGCAAACCCAGGACTCATCATTTTTCCCCTCCAGGGGAAATGTGGATTCAAAGGCAGGTGGGCCGCAGTCAGACTGTCCAGGCAAGGTGCCCCTGCAGCTCCCTGATCACACCAGGCCTTCTGAGCCGCAAGGGCAGTGTTTGCCAGGTGAGTGCTGGTCTTCAGGGTGTCCCTGTGTTCTGTCTGATTTGACACATTCTGAGACGGGCCACTGGTAAGTATAGGGTTTCCTATGCTATTGAAGCAGAATCCCTATTTTCCCTTACATGCTATACATTTTGGTGAAAAAGTTGAATTAATTTGATTTCAAGTTTTTTTTAAAAATTTTAATTTGCTCTAATTAGTTGTACATGACAGTAGAATGCATTTACACATTTTGATAGATCTTACATAAATGGAGTGCAATCTCTCATTTTTCTGATTCTACATATTGGAGGGTCACATGGGGCATGCGGTCATCCATGTACATGACGTAGTAATTAATGTCTGTTCAGTCTACTATCCTTCCAACCCCGTCCCCTTCCCCTCCTTCACTCCCCTCTACCTGATAGAAAGTAGCTCTATTCTTCCTTCCCCGCCCTTAGTGTGAGGTTGCTTCCTCAAGTTTTAATAATGAGGTAAAAAAGATGTGAGAAGAAAACTCAGAACTTAAGACATCATACTGAAAATAGTAGGGACCTGAAAAATGACTTGTTTTCTGCATGCTTGCTGTATCTGACGGTCAGTTCTTAAAATATATACTATGTAGCAAGTCTTACATTATCATAATAGGAAAATCTGGGGTAGTAAATCAGTGTTTTAATTTCACCGGAAACGGTTTTGATTCCATAGACATGATGCTATGCTAGTTATGTTGCTAGGATTCTGTGGAAAATCCAGTTGTCTTTCTGATGGGTGCCTGTGAACCTTCCGCCCATGGGCATGATGACTGAGGAGTCAGGACCACTCAGACGCTTGGCGACACACGCTCTTGGGGACTCCGCCCAATCAGAGCAGTGGAGGAGTGCAAGCTCCCCTTGACTTCAGACACCGTTCTCTTGGTTTGTGTTAAACAGGACTTTCCAGGGCAGCACCACGGAATTTGCCAGGTGTCACTGCTCTGGTTGGCTCTTCCGCGGGGGACGTTTGCAGGATGGCAGGTCTCTGGGATGAGCTTGTGACCCTGCTGCTCTGAAGGGAGTCTCCTCGGGGTGACCTTGGATGGCAGGAAGGTGCCACAGCAGCCTGTCCTGTGGAGGACCGGTCTGTGGAAGCTTGTGAGCAGGCCGCACACCACGGGAGCCCAGACCTTCCCACAGGGCACCCTCGGGGAGCTGCACAAAATCTCTAAAACTTAATTCACTGTTTTCAATTACAGTGAAGCAAACTGAGATGTAGTGCAAGATCTCAAGTCAGACTAGGGCGTTATGATAATGAGTACATACGCCTTGAAACATCTGGATTGTGACAGTTTATGTAGGTACAAGTTCAAGCAAAAATAAAGGAAAGGTTTATTGATGTGAAAATGCAGTATTTCACATTTCTACCCAATTAGCATGTGCTTCTTGAACTTTAAATCCCTCTGTGTTCTGGTCATTTACATTTGAAGGAAGCATGGAGGTTGCTTTTGCTCCAGCCCATGGCTACACAGGTGTCCTCCCGTCTCACCTGCCTGTTCTCACCTACGCTCATCAAAGGTCCCTCGGAACAAGTGCTGCCTACAAAGTGCCAGCAAGTGGCTGCAGCTCTGGGATCCACATCCCCACAACTGGCGGCGAGGGTGGCTTTGCCTGCCAGAAGGGCCCTCCCTGCCACAGACGTCCCTCTGCTGACCGAGACTGGGCATGAGCATTTATCCAGACCCTCCCAGCAGAACCTGGATCCAGCGTGTTTGGTAAGGAATGGCTTAACATTTCCCCATTCAGGAAAAAAGTCCACAGGGAAATCCGGACAGGACTTCACAATGATGTGATGTGTGCGGATGAGCAGAAGGCCTGCTGTCCTGCGGTTGCGGTGCAGCGACCTGTGATGCTGTTGGGAAGGTTTCCTTCCAATACAGGGAGGGGGCCGGATGTGTCTCCAGCGCCCAGTTGGTCCTGCTGTTTTCCATAAGCAAGCATTGCGCAGCAAGTGGCACTCCTTAAACATCATTGCTTTTTTTATTTGTTTTTGCCTGAAGTAGAAAAAATAAGTGGCATCAGAAAATATTTCCTTCAGATTACTTGTTGCAAAAGCAATGCACACAGCAGAAGGGCCCACCTTCTGGCAAGGAGTCCAGATGTGGGCCTGGGTCCTGCAGACGTCCCACCCTGCCTTCCTCCAGGACTGCCCTCTCCAGCTGGAGGTGCGGCAGCAGGAGGCCAGCAGCCCTGCCCTCCGCCCCACTGGGTCTGATCACTGTGTTAATGCTCGCCCCATTTTCACAGGGAACTGCCGCTCACAGTTCAAAGGTCGCACAGGGCACTCCCGCCAGAGGAACAGAAAGCAGCAGCTCACCTGACCTTTGTGAGCAGTGGAAGTACAGAGTGGCTTTCCCTGGGGACAAACCCTCAGCTGCTCCAGCTGGCCCAGGTCAGAGCCCCGCCTCTTCCTCTGCTGTCTCTCCCCACTCTCCTTTTACTGTGCCACGTCTCACTTGGGAGCCTTAGAAAACGGCACACTTTGATTTCATATTTCCTAAAAGAAAAAGAATGACTGGGAATTTAGGTGGCTTCTAACAAAAAGGACCCAATATTATGAAGATAGAATATTGAGATATGCAGAACCCAAATATCACTAAAGTTTTGAAAAGAGCTGTGGTCTGAGAAGCCCCAGTCTCACCGTGAATTCAGTCAGCAGATGGTGCTGGCTCAGGGGCACTCTGCAGGGCTGGGAAGACCCAAGGTCAAGGTCTTTCTTGGTCCTTGTGCACACTCCCCCCACAGCAGCAGGTGGTCCCGAGCACACAGCTTTTGGCCGCTCTCACGTGCACAAGCCCTGCCTCCTGCCTGCTCCTCCCCTTGCCAGGCCTGGGTCAGGTCCCACCTCAACCTCAGCTGTCCTCCCTGGATTTCATGCTGCATGGGGACCACACAGGAAATGCCAGGCTCTCTTTCTCAGGACCTGCATGGAGACATGGGCACCTCACACTGCTCACGTGAACCCTGCTGCCCGGCCTTGGTGCTCAGGCCATGTTCTCCATCGCTCTATCGCCCTGCATTGTGTGCACCACAGACCTCCGTTTGAAATTGCACGCTTTGTCACACACCCATTGTGCACACTCTCTGTGCTGAATGATGAACTCGCTAGTGAGAAGACACTGATTTGAAGGGTCAGGGGAGGGACCAGGCAGTGAGTGACAACCAGATGGCAAGTGTTGAGACCTGTTATGGAAACAAGTGGCCGATCTGGTGGTGGGGGTGGGGATACAGAGTACATTGGAAGGAGCCAGTGAATTTTGTATGCATTCATAGAAATGTAGAAGGACCCAGGCACTGGGATGGGTCCTGTACAGGACTCGGGGACAAAGGACAGTTGGCTGCCCTCGGAAACTCCTGTTTCCATAAAAAGGAAGCAGACATTTCTATTTCTAAAGATGTGCTCCAAGGAACGTCACGTCTCCCTGGGAGGACCCCGGGACCAGAGTGCAGGTTGGCTGTGCTCTCCAGCCTCTGAGGCCCCCACACACTCCCGAGGGGCCTGCACTACAGTGACAGGCATGGGTCGTGCCTCCCCCCGGGGTAGTGATGAGCTAGGCTGCCTCTTAAACACTCCCGGTCCAGCCTGCTCTGGCCAATGGCGAGCATGCACACCACGGCGGCTGATTAGAGAGGCAGCCTGTGAAACTAACTGGCCCATCCAGGGCTCAAACCCACGGCTGGCTTTATCACCACCGCTCCAGCCGAGCTAACAAGCCTCGAAAACCAGCTGACTGCCTCCTTCCAGGCGACCCTTGTGGCTGGGGATGCTTTTCCCTTTGTGCTCTGCTTCCGTTTCTGTGCAAGGACCTTGTCCACCATAGCGTCTCTATGGATGTTGCAGAACTGCAGATTTGGCTGGGTCTCCTCTGTGATTCTAGACATAAGGTCCATAAAGCTGCATGTGGAGCAGGGTGACACCCACAACCGCACCTCTGAATATCAGGGTCCTCAGCACGGAGCCCACGGAAGGCCTTGCTGACCGGCAAGCTGACCTCCTGAGCTGCGGGAGGACGTCTTAGGCGAGCGCAGGCGTGGTGCAGATTCGCTGTGCACTTTGAATTACCTTTGTACTCACCGAGGGATCCAGAGGCAGAAGGGAGGGAGGAGGCGGTGGTGCCCTGGCCCCTGAAGAGCGGGAGATGGGGCGCACTGCATTACAGTTCTCCATTAATAATTAAACTATCTGTCACTTACCAACAACATACATTCCAAATTAAATTTAAGCAAAAGGGAAAAAGAGATCATTTGGGACTGAATTAGTGGGCTTCAGAGAGAAATAAATAATAATCAAACATCTGTGTTCCAAATAGTGCGTGCTTTATCAGACAAACAACCGCTACCGTCTCGTTGCATGAAATTGCTTGGGGAAAACGGCTACCTGCAAGCCAGAGTCTCAGTCAGCAGGGGGGTGAGCAGGAGTTCATTAGCAAGTCGGAAAGTGACTGAAACTTGTCTCAGGAGCCTTCTGCCTACACAGCCCTGCTGGAGACTGAGGCTCCTTCCCCTGAGTGTGCGGTCAGTGACAGTCCAGGGGTCCCAGAGGTGGCTGTGGACCATCCTGAGAAAGCCAGAGAATACAAATATCACACCCAACTCTGTAACCGCTGAGTTGCCTGCAAGGCTGTTGGTGGTGAAGGTTACAGGGAGACATTTTTTTTCAGGGAAGGAGAGAGAAAAGACTAGAATTCATAAACAAATGGGTGAAGAGGGAGAGATTAATATGAGCTCAGCTCTGCTGGCTGCAGTGGAGGAAGTGACATTAGCATGGTCACACTGAGAAGTGGCCAGGACAGAATGCCAGAGACCCAGCACGCTCGCCGATCGACCTCATGTAGCGTTTCATGAGGGAGGAGCATTTTTTTGGTTTGTTTTTTCCTGTCTTGTCCCAGTGACATTTCACTCTCGGTGGCTCATAAATCTGGCTGCCAGTCGGCAGGGTGGGTGAAGCCATTAGCTATTCCGATCGCACGTCCCTGCTGTCCTGTTGTCACGCTCCCCACAAACACTGGGTGTGTGTTCTGGTCGGTGCTGTGGCCTCCGGAAAGAAGGACGCAGTGAATAATGGAAACTCACACAAACTCCTGCGTGGGATCTTGGGCGACCCCTTGCACACCCCTGCTCAGGATGCCGCTGTCCTGGGCTGCCCTTCGCCCGCGGGCTGGGCATACCCCAGGCTGCACGGCAGGCAGATGTCTCTCGAGCAGGGGCTGTCTGTCTGTCTTCTCCTTAGGTGACTGTGTTAAAATACCCTGTTCCAGCTGCAGCGCTTGTTTTACAAGAGCCCTGGTTTTGTCTGACACAATATGGAACAACATTTGTCATCCGTTATCAGGGGTGATATATCTGTTACCCGCAGAGAAACATCTGCTGTGCGTTAATCTCCAGTGTGCAGGCCAATATTCATAGGATCCAGCTGCATACCATCACGGCGCTAGACGGCTGTCCAGTCTGACATGAAGGCTCGCTGGCAGGCAGAAGCAGCCTTTATTATCTCCCGTTTACATATTTATTCATGTCCAATATTTCTGAGGATCCGTACGTTACTTCTCCTTTCCTGCACTGTTGTTCAGGGGTGACACACCATCGGCATCCAGATGAGAGATTTACGTTACATATTAAATATGGACATCTGAATGATTATCAGATCTATAGAAGCCAAGCCTGGCCAATCACCCCTAAATAATGGATGAGAAGGAGATGTGGCTCAATTTGTTCAGTGTAAAACCCTGGCGACCCGCCCCGTGCTCCATCACCTCGGCCCTGTCATTATTTGCTTCTATTCATCTCACTTGGCATCACTCAATAGAATCCGCACATGATAAAGAGAATGACCTTGGTCAAGAGTGAGGATAGAGAGAGCGCTCCTCCCTTCCCAGGTAGGGACCCACTGGCCCTTTCCCTTGTTGTGTGCATCGCATATCAGGGCGAGGGAAGCTTCCGCCGTGTGTGGGGAACACTGGTAAGCACTCGAGGGGACCTGGATGGGACCTTGGCTGTGGGGCCGTGTGGTGCTCTGCGTTGGGCTGTCTGGACTGGTGGGTCCTTGGCTGGTTGGAACGATGTGTGATCACTCCCAGGATGTGCGCGCACATCCAGGAACTGACACCTATGCAGTGACAGTGAACAGTGACATAAAGAAGCCCAGAGGCCTTTGTCATCGTCATCTTTTAGAACTGCGGTCACAAAGTGATGCAAAGCATGTTCTGTTAACGTTGTGCTTTTGGAGGGACAAATCATTCCCCTCCGTTAACCTGGGCTCGGAGGCTCCAGCTCCTCCCCCTGCACCCAGTCCTCCTGTAAGGCCGTGCTCATTCCACTGTCTCAGTCGGGAGCCCCGCCGCCCAGGGCCTGAGGCAGCGTCTCTACTTACCAAGGGCCTGTGAGTGTGGAGTGATGAATGGCTGCTGCATTCAGGTGCAGAGGTGGGTGGGGGCTTGGTGGAGGGGTAGGGCTTCCACTAGCTCAAGGTGGTGGAGTCAACACCCCCAGGGACGCAGCACGCTCTTCAACAGGAAAGCAGGAGTCAACCTTGCCCAAGTGAGGCGGGACCCCCTGCGTAACCTGGAGAGGTCAGGAGGAGGCTGGGATGCTTGAGCAGGGGTTACGACGGTGTCTCAACATGTCAGTGTGTGCAGGGTGGATTCAGGAGAAAGGGGCTGGAAAATTCAGCCTGGCAAGAAGGATTTCCATCAATCCCAGGGTCAGTGAAGCAGAGGAGGCACGTTCACCCCAAGGCGAGTTCCGTAAGGCTCAGGATTAGCCCCTGTGTACCATCTTTTGATCTGAAGTTTACTTGAACGGTGAACAAGTAAGTTCTGTCTTACCCAGTCGCCCCTCGGTTAACCTCTTTGGTTAACACCCTAGATACCCCTTTGCCGGCTCCATCTTGGTGGGCGATGCCTGGCATCCCCAGGAAAATGCAGGGCTGGTGCAAGGGCCACAGCCTCTGGTCTCAGTTGTTGTTCACACAGGTGTGAATGAGAAGGCTTAAGTAAGTCAAAGAGCACAAAGTCTCGAACCTATTGGACTACGGGCCCGTCCACATTTCTAGAAGATGCAGTCTTCTGGAACCTTGTGGTAGGAAGAGACATTGACATTGAGGCCGTTTCTTTTCTCTTGTGAAAACCACTGTCACCTCCAGAAGTCGGAGCAGGCAGAGAACGTGTCACCCGGGCTGCCTGCACTGCTCTTTCCCTCCTGATCCCAGAACAAGTGGCGGCCGGGAACACGTGGAACTTTAGGGCTGCTGGATCGGATCCTCCTGGGATGCCCACTGGGGCAGAAGTGGGCTTGCCAAGGCCTAAAGATCTGGGAGTCCGCGGTGTGCTCTCAGCTGCGTTCAAGGACTGTACCTCTGACCACAGATATTTTGTAAAGATGTTGGAGATTACGGTGGCCACTCTGCCAAGGATGGCAAGCCTTTCCACACGGGTCCAGGAAGGAACATGGGAAACCAAGAGATAGCAGGGAGGCCCCCAGCCCACACGTACAGAGGTTGTGCCCAGGAGTAAGGACAGCAGGTGACCAGGACTGAGCGACTGTTTGGCTGGACACAGGCTGGACACTGCCCGCACACACGTGGGAGGGCTCCGAGGCACTTGCCTTTGGGTCATGCCTTCCCCGTTGGGCCACTTCAGGGGAGCCCATGGCAAGCTCCGATTTCAGTCCCTGGAGTAGTCCCACTGACGTGAGCTAAGCAGGCGCCCGCCCGTGGGGCATGTGAGGCAGGCCAGGATGCACCTGGGCTGGAGACAGGCCTCTCCACTGGGAACCTGGCCCCTGTGTTAGGGGAACTTGTGAATTGAAAAATCCTGGTTCACAGCTCACAAAATATCGATTCATTACTTTACAAAAACCCTCCTGTGACCTCAGAGGGAATCTAGGCTATCTTGTAACAGGAGAAAACTTCTGGATAGGTTTGGTGACAGACTGATTCATATCAGAAATGGTGACAAAACACGCTGTGTCTTAAGAACAAGGACGTCAAGGGGAGACACAGAACTGGAGATGATGGCACGTTGGAGGAGCTGAAGTGGGACCCCTTGTAGACACAGGCAGAGTGTGGGGAAGTGCTGGGGAATGGTACTTAATTCCCAAAGGGGAGAACAGTGGGAAATTCAAGATGGTGGGACTTCCCAGCTCACATTGAAGCTGGCAGTGCCCACGGTGCTTCGGCCTGGCAAAGAGAGGGGCAGCGAGAAGTAGCCTGGGCCATTGGTGGCCAGTGCTTATCTCCACCAGCCACAGTGGTCAAGGGGGCGGTGGAACTCTCCCTCATCCTACACGCACACGTGGGAGCCCTGCCAGGCACTGGAGCACCAGACAATCCAGCAGTTGCAGCTGTGTTTGGCCCCCGCACTCGGGGCTGGCTGCTTCCTGCCACTGCAGGAAAATCCTTTGCACACCCACGACCTTTCCTTGGGATGACTCTCAGCACAGGCAGGCTGTTTCTGGAGCCTGCTCCCAGGAGCTGGCCTTGGGACTAGCGGTGGCGTGCAGGGCAGCCTGGGCTGCGCTGCTCCGCTGTGTTTGTGCTGGGAGTCTAATGCCAGCAGTGAGGCAGCCATGCCTGTCCGTTACTCAGGGAAGACGGCAGCTGTCTCACATCAGGAGGATGCCACACAAAAGCAGAAAGAGGCCACGGAGCAGAGCTCAGGAAGAGGATGTGATGGTTCCCATCCCTCTATGAAGAATTTAAATGTTCCCCATGTAGCTCGTGGAAAAGACCATGCTGCCATGGCGAGGGTGATGCGGATGCCCCGCACGACTGTCCCTGGAAGCCCTCCTGCCTGCAGGACTCTCCAGCAGGCACAGGCCAGGGGCCACTGTCCTGCTCTGGTGGAGGCCACGAGTTCCTGGCAAGCTGCACTGTGCGATCCCCGCAGGAGGCCAGGGTGTGGTCAGGCTTTTGTTTCCACATTGTTTACAGATGGCCCGGTTCGGGCTGGGCTTCTCCTTCCCACAGTATCTGACGGGGCTGAGCAGACGCAGCCGGCAGGGCGGGTCTCAGGAGACGCAGGCAGCCTGGCGTCGCAGCAGGGCGGGCAGGGCAGATCAGACGCAGTGGGCCTTTGCAGTTCACGTTATTATTTTGCAGGAAATAATGTGTTAAGAGAACTTGTAAGATATTTTCTACCAATATGAGTTCGTCTGATAACAGCTTCGCAGGAAGCCGCATCCTGCTGAGCTCACGGCTTGAGCGTCACACTCGGGGCCCTCGGTGTCGGGCTGTGAAAGATCCAATTTTTTTAATGAACATTTAATTAATATTAATGTTATGCTAACAAAATACATTGATTAAATAACTCCTGTAATTCATTAACTATCTTGAAAGTAGCTAAATATACATACTGTGAAAATCCCCTTGGAAGTTTTAAAAGTACATAATGACTGGAAATTCAGAAAACATTGCATTCGAAATGTCAGCATCCTCGGTTTCCAGCAGCACTGGTGCTTGTCCTCACAGACGCGCACAGCTTCAGCTGCTCAGAAAGAGCGCCTTCCAGGCCGGGCAGAGCTCTAATGCTGAGCCACCTCTTCTTCTAGGGAATGTGGCATTTAAAGTGTGCATTCTGTTGAGCCATGTGTTCCAGGGGGGGACCTCAGCTACCTCCTGTTCCAGGTCTCGATAGTGGCACAGTGTGCACAGTGTGCTGGACCTGGGATGGCCTCCGAGCAGTCTCGTCTCTGCATGGGCGTCTCTTCTCTGGAGAGGGGTTTCCAGCGACTGTAGTTGACTACATGGGCATTTGTTTCCAAACAGCAGGGAGCACTTGGTGGCCAGAGCCTTTGCTCGGGAGGTCTCTGGACAGCCTCTCCCGGGTGGACGGCGGGCCCACCGCCATCCGCACGCACCAGCTCCTCCTGCTCACAGTTGCGCTGAGGAGGTCCACAGCCTCCACCACCCGGTATCAGGGGCCTCACAGGAGCTTCAGGATTTGGCAAATTATTTGCCTTTGTTGCATTCATTTTTGTTTATAAAATACTAATTACCTCTTTTATTGTTTGAAGAGATTAAAAGTTAATAGGAGAAACTAAATAAACAGAATGCCATTCTGCACAAACTATATAAGCTGGTAATTAATTTCTGGCCTCCTCTGAGCTAATTAACTCATATAAAGAAATGAAGTTAATGAACCATAATTCTAGTCATACAAGTGTAGATACAAGCAGTTTGACTTAATGAATTAATAAGATATTTCCTTTCTTAGAGGTTTCTCCATTGTGTTCCTAATCTGAAGGTCCCTTTAAGGGTCCTTTCTGGTTAAAATGTCTAATAAATGCAGGGCAACCTGTCCTTGGTTGGGTGGTGGCCACTCTGGAAAGGGTTGGGGTTGCCCTGCTCCTGAGCCTGCCTGTCACCGCCCCTTGCCAGGTGTGGTCAGGAGCCACGTCATTGCCTATCCCTGCTTCCTGCAACCACGCCTGGTCAGCAGGGGTGGCCCTGAGTGCAGGTTACACCCACTCACAGCATCAGAGCTTCCCATGCACAGGACCTCCCTGTCTCCTCCACCCACACCTGAAGAGCCTCGGGCTTCTGAGGCTGCCCAGTGTCCCAGTGGAGTACACAGCTCCTTCCACTCTCCCATGCGGAGACCTTCCTCGGGCTTCTGACGCAGGGGTTTAAAGACACTTCGAGTGCACTGGTTTGATATTTTGGGGATGAAAATGGTACCCAAAGGGGCTTGTTAAGGGCTCATATTGTTTTCTAAATAGAGGCGCCACCCAGTACATAGCTGTGCTCTTTCTTTAAAATAATTGCTAAAGAAGATCATTTATCTTAAACTACATTTTTATTAGTTTGCTTTCCTAGAACTTCTGCTGTTTTCAGAATCAACAGTTGAGTCCCCACATTGGCACAAACACGAGCTATTCACTGCCCAGAAACTGAGGATGATACTTAGGGCACAGTGGGCACCATCCGAAGTCAAAGACCAGGAGCCGGGGTTGGACCTGAAGCGAAGTCAGCTTCAGAGGCACAGCGAGGCCCCTGACATCCTACTGCCTAACAGGGAGGGCTGCGGGTGCCCTTCCACCCCGGAGCGCTCCAAGATCTTGCAAACCACAGAAATAGAAAAGAGAGCGTGCAAGGCGTGATGGTCCTGTGTGGGGGCCAGGCAAGGTCCAGGTCCTGCCCTGGCTGACCGGAAGCCAAGGACTTCAGAGGGCAAGTAGAACATCTTCTGAGGTCCCTCTAGGGGCAGTGGGAGGAGAACTGAATGCAGGTTACTTCTGCACCGACATCCATCCATTCACCCGCCATCCTCCCCACTCCGCCATGTTTCCTCCGGTGCCAGGCTGGCAGCATTTGGGGTCATTTGTCTTCGGGGCCCATCCCAGGTCAGCTGCCTGAGCAACTTCCTGTAACTTCCCTCTTTTGTGGGATCCATGGAAATGCTGACCTCTGATCTTTCCCTGATCTAGGAAATGTTGTGATCATGGAAATAACAATAATGATAAAAATACTAGGATGATGAAGCCACGTTCCATTGCTCAGTGACGGCACCCGTGCACGTGGGCTCAGCCAAACCAAGGGAGCCTCCAGACTGGAAGATCAGGGCTCTGGACCCCAACTCTGCAGACACAGGCTGAGAGGTCCCTGAGCTGCTGGGTGCTCCTTTAAGCAATGGGGCAGGCCGGGAATGGGGGGTGGCACCATGTAGTGTGCTGCACCCCAGGAATGCCATGGGCCCTTGGCTGGCCACACAGCCTCTCCAGGTTGCTCCCCCAGTGTCCCACTTGCCCAGGTCTGGCTCCCATCAGGACTGTCCATCAGGTCTGATCAGACCCCCTCTGCCCTAGAACTTCATCCTGCCCAGGGCACAGCAATATCCTTTCCCAGCCTAGGTGAGAGTCCAGTCCTGACCCACGAGCATCCTCAACTGAACTGAGCCACGCCCTGCTAAGCATCAGAGCCGCTCTGTTATGGGCCCTCCCTGGGGATTTGAGAGCTGGATTCACTCAAATCACCGCCAGGATCCTGTGGTCCGCCAGGTGAGAAATCCAGTGGAGAAAATGAAGAGTCATGAGCAAAGGCTCTGAACACTCCAGAAGCCACACTGAGCTCAGAATAGGTCAGTCCCCGCCCTTCCAGCAGGACAGCCCCGCCCTGTGCAGGGTGGATGAGTAGGAGGCCAGACTGGACGGTGCTCTGGGAATGGGTGCCGTGAGCAGGGTGACTGGCTGGCCCCTGGTGCGTTGGAAGATGCAGAACCATTTATGACAATCAGTCTCCCCTCTGTCGTCGGCTATGGTGGGTGGTCGGGGGGTGCTGCCTGTCCCTCAGCAGCCCTAGGGCTCCAAGACAGGAGCAGGGAAGGACCCGCTCCCTGCCGGCCCCTCCCCGCCTCTCATCCTGCCAGCCATGCCTCACATGCGCTGACCCCCAGCGTGCCATGCGCTCCCTCTCTCAGGCATGGGTGACCTCATCTCTGCTCCATGGCTGTGAACTCTGCTGGTCCATAACTGTCCTGCAGCGTCCACCAAGGGGTGCTCAGGGCACAAGGCTCTCGCCCAGGGCCTGGCACGTGCACATGTCCTGCTTCCCTGCCTTGAACTGTCTTCTTCAGCTGGTGTGCGGCTCTAAAGCAGGAGGCACTGGACTCACTCAGGAGGAGAGCAACTTCAGAGCCGAAGCCTTGTCAAAACTGTGTCCCCAGTGACACCTGAGGTGGGTTTCCTTGAGTGATGAATGCGTGGCTTGGGACAGTAGCCCACTCAGCTCCAGAGGCCTTCCTTGGCCCCCGTTCATGCTGCCCTGGTGGTCTACCCAGGCACATGGATCACCTGCATGGGCAACTCCTTGTGCGTCCCACTGAGTACAGCCAGCTCTTCTGCCACCTGCAGTGACTAGTGAGGACTGGGAGTCTGACCTGCCATTTCCACAGGACTGTCCCCTTCCCTGAGTCCCTGGAGCATGTGTCCTGGCGTTCCCAGGACGCAGCAGCTGTGAGCACTCCCAGCCTGTGCCTGTCATCATCACGTTCCTCTCACCACCCAGGCCTCTGCAAGGTAAGTTGATGGGTGATGCTCACATCAGGGTCCCACAGAGCTGCAGTCCCGGCCTCCTCAACCATACTTCCTGCCTTCACTGAAGTGGCACTGGGAAGGTGTTAGGACCAGTGACAGTCCCTGAGCCATGTCCTCTCCACAGATGTGCCCTTGTCCAGTGTTCAAGGTTACTGATAACTTGAGGGCCCATTATGCTTCCCACTGTCTGGGTAACCCCTGGCCAAATGTCAAGCACAGTGGGGTGCTAAGTGACAGTGGGATCACGGGGGTTCCCTCTTTCCTTGAGTCAGTCTCCCTGCTTGCTCCTCCCGCCCAGGGAAGGCGGGCAATGTGCCAATGAACTTGAAAAAGTGGCTGGCCATCTCCTATGTCTCCAGGGCTGCCGAAGTCCTTTGGTGCCACCGCTGAAGCCCCTGAGTGGAGTTGACAGGCCACCATAGGCCCTGGAGCACTGCCAGGCTGTGGATTGGGAAGGCCTTCTCTTCAGGGTGAGCTTTGGGGATGTACTGAGAGCATAACACGGTAGAGATGACATCTTCTGGTGGGAACAACTGAGGACCAGAGAGCTCTCAGACCAATGCAACCATGGGCTCTACAAAATCTCAGAAGCTGGAGGTGCTGGTGGGTCAGGGCAGCACAGAAAGCTTCCAGGTGTCATTCGAGCCAAAGTACACTGGGTAAATCTCATCCTCACCTGTCTACAGCAGAAATCATGGAATCAGGACATGGAGAGGATATGCACCAGGTGGGTCCCATCCCTACCTGTGTACAGCAGGATGGATGGAACCAGGATGTGGACAGGATGTGCACCAGGTAGATCCCATCCTCACCTGTCTATAGCAGAAAGCATGGAATCAGGACATGGACAGGATGTGCACCAGGTGGGTCCCGTCCACACCTGTCTACAGCAGGAGGGATGGAATCAGGACATGGACAGGATGTGCACCAGGTGGGTCCCATCCACACCTGTCTACAGCAGGAGGGATGGAATCAGGACATGGACAGGATGTGCACCAGGTGGGTCCTGTCCTCACCTGTCTACAGCAGAAAGCATGGAATCAGGACATGGACAGGATGTGCACCAGGTGGGTCCCGTCCACACCCATCTAGAGCACAAAGTATGGAATCAGGACATGGACAGGATGTGCACCAGGTAGGTTCCATCCACACCTGTCTACAGCAGGAGGGATGTAATCAGGACAGGAAGAGGATCTGTACCAGGTGGGTCCCGTCCACACCTGTCTACAGTAGGAGGGATGGAATCAGGACATTGTCGGGGTATTCCAGGTACCCCCGGCTCTATGCTAAGATGGCGGCTGGCAGGTTGGCAATGCGGTTTTATGTTGTAGTAAACAAGTCGCTCTCACCACAGAAGTAGATGCTTGATTGGCTTGAGCATCCACCCGACCTGATGCCGCGGAGCACATATATAAGGACTAGGCAGGGGAGTAGCCAGAGAATGCCATGAAAACGCCATGAGAATGCCAAGAGAACACCATGAGGGACGCCATTAACAGCAGCTCTGTAACATGCATTGGGCGCTAGAATAAAGTGTGTTAAAAGCAACAACCTTGTGTCGCATCTTACCGCGGGCGGAAAGACAGCGATAGGACATGGACAGGATGTGCACCAGGTGGGTCCCGTCCACACCTGTCTACAGCAGGAGGAATGGAATCAGGACATGGACAGGATGTGCACCAGGTGGGTCCCGTCCCTACCTGTCTACAGCAGGAGGGATGTAACCAGGGCATGGAGTGGATGTGCACCAGGTGGGTCCCATCCTCACCTGTCTACAGCAGAAAGGATGGAATCAGGACATGGAGAGGATGTGCACCAGGTGGGTCCCGTCCACACCCGTCTACAGCACAAAGTATGGAATCAGGACATGGACAGGATGTGCACCAGGTGGGTCCCGTCTACACCTGCCTTCAGCAGGAGGGATGGAATCAGGGCATGGACAGGATGTGCACCAGGTGGGTCCCATCCACAGCTTTCTACAGCAGGAGGGATGTAATCAGGACATGGACAGGATGTGCACCAGGTGTGTCCCATCCACACCTGTCTACAGCAGAAGGGATGTAATCAGGGCATGGAGTGGATGTGCACCAGGTATGTCCCGTCCACACTTGTCTACAGCAGGAGGGATGGAATCAGGGCATGGACAGGATGTGCACCAGGTGATCCCATCCCTACCTGTGTACAGCAGGATGGATGGAATCAGGATGGGGACAAGACATGCACCAGGTGGGTCCCGTCCACACCTGTCTATAGCAGAAGGGATATAATCAGGATATGGAGAGGATCTGCACCAGGTGGGTCCCGTCCTTACCTGTCTACAGCAGGAGGGATGGAATCAGGGCAAGGACAGGACATGGAGTCTTCCCTTTCTGAAGGGTAAATGCAATATTGATGGGCGAGAGCCAACTCCAATGTTTGATCACGCAAGATTGAGTTTAAATTATGCCAAAAAGTCTATAGTTGAAGTCTGCAGCATCTCCAAAGGCCACTGTATTGAAGGCTCGGTGCCCAGCGTGGTGCCCTGGGAGGTGCTGCAGTCCTCAGGAGGGGTGCTGGTGGGGCTGTCAGGTCACTGGGGAGAATCCCTGAGGAGTGGGGGGACCTGGTCTCTTGCTCTCTCTCCCTTCCGCTTCCCAACCATGAGGTGATTGGTGTCTTTGGCCACACACACGTCCTCCATGATGTGCCACCTCAGGGGAAATGGGCAGCTGATTGTAGCCTGACCCCCAAATGGAACCCAAGAATTCCCTCCCTGTGTGAGAGCCGATTGTGTCAGACACTCGCCTGCATGTGCATCCTCTGCTCTGCAGGGACATGCCAAGCCCGTCCATTTCAACCAGGACAGGATGAGCTGCCAGCCCAGGGCTCCATGGCCTGGTTCCCATCTGCAGAGAGGGGTTGGATGTCATGTTTTCCTGGCAATGAGGTCAAGAACAATGAGTGTGCGTGAAGCCCCCCAGCCACACCTGGTCTCCCCAGACACCAGTTCCCCCTGAAACCCACACCAAGGCACACTGGTGGGTTTTGGAGTTTGGGTCACCATGGATTTCTTCTCCTTGCCATCAAATGATATTTCGCTATCAGGAAGACTGAAATGCAGAACCCCCAGAGCCTGGCACCCTTGTCCTGGGCTCCCTGCAGACGTGCAGATCCACAGTAGTCTCTTGAGCTCTGTCTGTGGCGTGAGGTGCAAAGATCCCAGCTCTCCAGGGACATGTGTGCATGCATGTGTGGAACATGTCTGGAAGACACTAGTGTGGCCCAAGCTGAAGAATTCTCACCTTAGGCCAGCCAAGACTGTCATTGAGGTTTCTTTGGAAAATATAAGGAGACCCTGAACCTCAGTCCTCCCTGGGTGAAGCCCATGGCCTGGAGAAAGGGTCAACTGCACAATCAGAGTGACGAGCTGGAGACAGTGCTGCTCCCTCCGGTCACATTCAAGTATGCAGTGGCCTCCGGTGCAAGCCTTGGCTCCTGCGTGGAAACCAGTGGATCAATTGTATTTCCATCCTGCAACTGAGAGCAACCTGACAAAGACTCAGAGATGTATTTCATCTTGATTCACCAAATTTCATTTACCAATCTCCATTATTTACTCAGATGCTAAGAGTACATCTTTTCTCGGCCATTTGTTCCTAATTGATGAGGTGGCCATGCGTGCAGATCGGGCTCTCGGATGGCTGTCTCTGGCTTTTGATCGACTGCATGAAGTCGGCTCTCAGGACTGCCAACAGCCTCTCCCACGGCCACGCAGCACTTGTTACTAATGAAAAGCTTGACGGTCGGGCGCTGGAGAGCCATCTAATTAAACCACGGATTTCCATAAAATGAGTTTGCAATCAATCAGTCAATACTGAAACCACTTAGGAAAATGTCGGGTGGGAACTGACCTCGCCCAGGAGGGGCCTGGGCACACTGCACCTTGTCCTTGGGCTCCAGGGCCCCTGTGCCTCTGCAGCTCCCCTGACCTTTGTTCCTGGAAGTGACATCTTCTCCCAGCGTTCAGAGGACTCCGCTAACATCTCAGGCAAGACCAAGGCCACCATTTCCCCAGACACGAAGGCATTTTCTGGCAGTTCCTGATGTGAGAACGGTCAACCCACCTCTGTTTCTACAGGGGACAGAGTCCCAGACCCCCACTAGCAAGGGCTGTCCTTGTACCGAGTCATCCGAATTTCCTGTCTACACCTGTCTGTGGAAACTGATTTCGAATATGCCAGGGCGTGGATGAGCAGAGCCAAATGTCCCCCCTGTCCCCAGACATCCAACCCTGCCTCATGAGATCAAGAACTCTTTCCAAGTGGAAGGGAGATGGTTAAAAACTCTGATGGAGGAAGTTATAAGGAGCACAGCCAGCCCATAAGCCACCTGTGCTGTGAGAAGACCATGCACCTGGGAGACAGGAGTAGCTTCTGAATCTCACTTGCTCCTCATGCTTAGTTGGTATTCCACTGCCCAAGTCCCTCCAGCCAGCCTCACCTAGCACCTTATTTGTAAAACTTGATTCTGTGAAAACCTTAAATGTTGAATACACTGATCCAGTTCTAGTGGAAACAGCTCTACAAGGATTGAACTAAGAATGAAGGTGACGATCTTTTGTATCTTCACTAGCCCGCATTTGTGAACTAGTTCTGTACTGAAATATTCAAACCATTCTCCTCTTCTGTGCCCATTTCTGTGGGGGTCTTTTGCCCTCTCTGGACTTTGTCAGTCTGTCCTGCATGGGATTAAAATGGCAGGTCCTATGTGGGCAGCAGTGTCAGCATGTAGCTCGAAACCAGATTTCCCCCCAGTCCTGGGCCAGCCTGGGCTTCTGGAACCAGCCTCACTTCCTGTCTGCCTTCTGTTCTCTCTGGAAAAATGCCTTTCTCTAGCTTCCACTGCAGATCTTCTGTGTGTCCATCTACCTGTGGTGGACAGACGCACAGACCACTTGTCATTCCAGAGGCACCTGTGAGAGGGAGACTCCAGCGCCTGTGGGCTCTGCTGGCATGGGTGACCCACGGTGAGTTGGGCTTTCACTCTGATGTGTCCATGCGTTCTTACGCGAGAAGAGATCTGTATTGCGGGACTTTGTTGTGTGGGTCTCGTAGCTGGCACTTTGCATCTCTCAGACCCTCTCTGGATCTAGTTATTTTGTATAATATGCATCCAACAAACACTCCCCCCGCTGCCCCCCCGCCCCAGGCCTCCAATGCTGTTATCAAGTGGTGAGGTCACTCAGGCATTGACCTCACAAGTCAGTGCAAGGGAAGCCCTTGGATCAGTCCTGGGATGGTAACTCAGAGAGGGAAGATAAGAGCCAGCCACAACTCTACAGTCCCTGCATGGGGGACACTGCAGTGGCAGAGCGCCCTGTGAACCCACGGCTGTCATGGCGCATGGGCAGAGACTCCTGCAGTGTGAGCAGTCACTGTGACGTGGAAGGTGATGAGGAGGAGTGCCAGGCTGGGTCTCCAGCGTCCACTCGATCCTCAGAGGTACAGTGTCCAAGCCGAGCCCTAGCAGGGAACAGAGAGGGGCTGACAGCCGGGTGGACCTCAGAGCCACAGCAGAGCCATGTGGAGGGGCCCTTGGGGAGGCAAGGGCAGAGTGGCACTGAGCAGTTCACGTTTAACAGTGGAGCCCCCTCCATGGCTTGGGCTTGGGACAATCCCAGCAAACACCTGAGTGTGAGCCAGATTCAGACACAGGTGTGTCAGACACACAGGTCCACACCAGGAGGGCGGCCAAGTGACCCAAGTCCAGGCAGTGCAGCCTGATGCAGGGCAAGGGCAGGCTGGGGTCCTACACAACCCCTCCCAGGAGCTTCTTCGCCTGCGTCTGGAGAGCCAAGCTCTGCGTTCGGTCCCTGCCCACCACCCTTCTCCTTCCACACGTCTCCCTGGTAGATCTGCTGACTGCATTCACAGGCCCTATCTTCTGCAGGGTCTGGCCACCCTGTCCAGGTTCCTGGTTGGTCCAACTGCAGCTGAATGTCTGTGGATGCCCCAAGCCTTGCAGGGCAGCACCTTCTCCTTCACATCCATGTGGGGCCCATGGACACACCTCTACCTGATTTCATATCTGCAACACTCACGAGCACCGTCATCGATAACTATGAGACCTGGGCTCAGCCATGAGTAGGGAACCGTGCACAGAGGAGACTTCGTGTTTTCCACCCTGAGGTGGACACTTGGAAGCTCCTGGGCCAGGGCCTGGGCAGCAGCTCCTCCTGCCGTGCGTAGTGGTCACTGGCCTCCACCAGCACATCAGCGACTGCATCTGCCCCACGCAGGAGTGTGCCCTCCAGCCACAGGACTCACTTCCCGTGTGGCATCCGGTTTCAACAGGGCACACAGGCGTGCTTTCCAGGTGTGCTTTCCAGGTGTGCACCCGCTCTCGGTCCTCCTGAGTCAGGCCGCCTCTGCCTCTCCGCAGGGGCGTGGGCAGTTCCTCAGTGGAGCTTGCTCTGGGTGCCCTTGCTGCCTTCTCAGGGGTGTGGTGCCTGAGATCCGAGGCACCTTCTGGTAAACAGAGTCGGGCCTGGTGGGGGGACTCTGCTTGTGCTGCAGACGACAGAAATGTGACGAGCCAGTGCCTGACTCCCTTCCCACTGCGCTCCACCACTCACATCCACCTGTCCTAAAAGCCAGGCTTGTCAGGCCTGAGATAAGGCAGGTTTCAGGGAAACAGGGTCAAACTGACCCAGACGGAACAATGTGGAGACACGGATTGCAGGTCCTCTGCCCGCCCTCGTCGTGCTCTTAGGTCACTGCACTTTCTGTGAACCAGGCCCACAGAGACTCTGCCCAGGCAGCCCAGGCTGGAGGCCATGTCAGAACCAGGTGCTCTCTGCGGAAAGCCCATCGGGCACGCTGTACTTTGGTGCAGGCACTAAGAATCGCATTTGCCCCATGAATATTGATGTGCATGTATGCATTTCCTTCCAGACAAGACAAACTGGTTCAAATTTGAGTGATGATGAATCAAATTAGAGGAAAAATGAATTCTTAAGCAGATAAGAGAAGCTTAGACATGCCATGATGAAACCATATGTCCAGCCATCATCTCCTAAGTACCCTGAGTCTCTGCAGACACACAGGTCACGTGGGCCTTCCTGCACCAGGACAGCCTGGCTGCCCCAAGCCTTTCACAGGGAAAAGATTTCCTTCCACAAATCTGAGACTCTTCAACCATGACTTAAGAGGCCCTCCTAAGAAACTTCCTGGGATTCAACATCAGCTGGGGTGATGACCAGGTGTCCCCATTCCTCTGTGTGACCAGGTGTCCCCATTCCTCTGTATGACCAGGTGTCCCCATTCCTCTGCGTGACCACACACTGAGACGAGTTCCTGAAGTCACTGCAGGCCCCCAGCACTGTGCAATCCTACTCCAAGAGCAGAGCAGTGAGAGCGATTTCTGCCAGACTGAAAATTGGAGACGGACGCTTGATCATTGCTCTCTAACTTACCCAAAAGGTAGAGGACATCTCTTCCCTCTTCCATGTTTTGTCCCAGGAAATTAAAAACAGCACACAGCTGCTAGAGGACATGCGAGTGAGCATGGTGGACACCGTTCTCGAAAATTGTGGTTTATTGCATGATGGAATCTTTCAGGATACTTTTAAACCAAATTGTATGTGTATATCAAAAGTAGACAATAAATTTGAAGTACAGGAAGCTGTGATGGTTTAAATCAGTGACAACTTAGAAGCTCCATCAGAGATCATGTCAAAGGAGAACACAGTGAAGAGACATGTGGCATTTTATGAAGACTGAGGGACAGCTGTTTACTAATCACCCCGTCGTGGGGCGGCAGAGGCTGCTCATGGGGCGGAGCGGCCGCTCTGCGCATGTGCTCAGTCCTGACCGCACTTCCTGAGCATGCGGAGCTGCAGTTCCACCAGGAGTGCTCCGTGGCCTGTGTGTGCGGACGGCAGTTGTCTCTGTGCTTCCTTGTGAGGTTTTTCACATCACACTCGTGTGCACACGAACTCGCAGACGCACGTGTGCCTCGAGCAGGGAACCCGTTTCAGGCTCCGCAAGCCTGAAACCTCCACACAGGGCCTTCCACGTTCCGGAAACCCGGGGACACGCCTAGGTGGCTGAATTGGTATGCAGCGTTTAACCTTGGCATTGTGGAGCGAAGCTGTTAGTATGCACCGCGTCCCTCCACCATCGGGCTGGCACCGATTTGTTGTTTACTGATTGACACTAATTCAGACAGTTTATAATATGTCAGAATTTTTCCAGGGGTTATAGAAGAGATGTTTTGGGGAGGCGTGCACAGCCACTGATAATTAGCACATTAGCCCTGGGGTGTTTCTGGTTTTATTTCTGCAAAGGGGAGAGGGAGAGAAGAAAACAAAACAAAACAAAACAAAAAAACACCTGGAATGTTAAAAAAAAAAAAAAAAAAAAGGCTCTTGACACAAAAAGCAAACACATTCAAACACACATGTAGAAGCACACTGGCACACACACTGCATGTTAATGTGTGTGCGCACACTAGCGTCATGCCAACACTCACCCCTTGCACTCACGTGCACACAGGGACACGCACATGGGTATACCACACACATGCACACCTTCACACACTCACAGTGCAGTTTTCTACAAACCAGTGAGATTCTGGTTTTTACACAGAACTCACATAATTTATGCCACTCTCAAGTGACAAGATGAACCAATGACTGGACGTTGCACCAATATCCAATCAAAACACCCCCCTCGCAAACATTGATAAATAAGCAGGATTTCTCTTTCCATGTTGAACCTACCTGACAATGCCGCCTATTTCTAAGGGACAGCTTTGCTGATGGTTTTGGCTATGAGACATTGTTACAAGAGCATCCTTGGGCTCAGCCCACTACTGATTTATTAAATGAATATTCACACAGGAACTTGCAACAAGCGGAGCTGATGTGATAGTTAATGAAACCACGCATCCTCTTGCTAAGTTCCAGCTCAGGGTGCCAGTGCAGTGGGGAAACGCTTCCTAAACAAACAAGACCATTTGTGATGCAAAAATTGTGACACTGATGTTCTACTTGTTAATTTTTGGTCTAGAACTTAACTTTGTATGTGAAGGAGAATTAGCTGGTGACAAGCACTTCTTTGAGATTCTGTCCCAGTCTGCCAGCATTCCTCCCTGGAAGTGCATCCACCCCTCACGGTGAACGCGTCTCTGTCACTCGGACTGCTGTCCCCTCCGTGTGCACCCACTTAGGTGCTTGAGACGTCCCACAATCCTCAAGGGCAACTGTGCCGGGAGCTACTTCTCTCCTTAATGAAAGGCAGGGACTGAAATGAAAGGTGCTTTGATCATGCACCCCAAATTTGGCTTATGAAGGAATTGAAAAGTGAAGAAAACTCCCAGAGCAAAGCTTATTTCTTCAGTGTCCAAAATCCTTTCAAAATACACCCATAATCCTTGAAATGCAGTTCTTGAAAAGAGTAAGAAGACAGACTAAATTTCGCTAATAGATCGGGCCAATGTGGACTCCTCTGGAAAACCATGTGTCACGTCCTTGTCAATAATGCTTCTTAACGTGCCATCACCTGGTGTTCATTTGCCCCAGGGAATTCCAAAGGGGTTTGTGTTAACTTTAACAAGTTATCACTGAATGTACGAATAAATGTAAATTATAACCCTAACACATAGCGTTTCCTGGTAGGGTGGAATAGTCGCACTTCTCATTTCTAAAGTGAGAACCCCATCTGCTAGCTTCTCCCTAGCCACGCCCGCCTGGCAGTGACCTGGAGCCTTTCCCCTCTGGATGCACCTCCCAGGACCCCTGGCCACTTGCTGGGACTAGATTTTTGTCACTGCCTCACATAAAAAGGCAAAACAGGAAAAAGGAAGACTTCCTCCATCTATTAAAGGACATAAGTCACCCTCTGCATGCATTTATTTAATTCAACCTACTTTTGAATCATTAGGAATTATTAATACACAAAACACAGAGAGACGGTTTGACCAGGATCGGGCAGCACGGCAGTACTGGTTTGATGAGACTTAATGGTACACGAATTTGTGAGACAGAAAGAGATGTCAGCTCCCTGTGAGATGGAGGGGAGAAGGCGGCATGGGGTGGGGGGAGGCATGCAGGGCGACTGCGGCAGGCGTGGCTGGCCTCCCTCCCTGGCAGGGCGTGCACCTCTGTGTCACGGCAGATCACAGCAATCAGTGCAGAGCGGCCCGACGTTTAGGGCTGCCTGTCCCCACGATTGGCTCCTTCACTAATAATCGGGATTTATTACTGGCCCCATCTGCTGTCTCTGTAAGGTCAAAAGGTAAACCACAGGCAGGGCCCGTGTCACCATCAAGGTAGCGGCTGCAAATGGACCCTGACAAGTGTGCTTCTGCGGAATATTGCAGGAGCGCGCTCTGAGCATGGGCGAGGCTACATGGAAACAGACCCCAACACTGAGCAGGTTTAACCCTTCCCCCACGTGCAGTCAGGCTGGCGCATCACGGCCCAGCAGCAGCCAGAGAGCAGGGTCCCTGCACTCCCATCAGGCGGCGAGGTCATCTGTGTGCTCTGCTGAGCCCTGGGCACACTCCACGGAACATGTGTGCGCAGCGTGGACAGCAGGCACCGCAGGCTCTGACGCCCCACAGCCAGGACAGCTGTGGAAGTGGGTGTCCGCGTGCCCTACTGCTGTGCCCCTGGCGGTCTGTGATGAGGGCCGGGTCCACACGCCCAGCAGACTTCCACACGTCCAGGAAGCACACACCTGCAAAGATTCCACATGTCCAGGAAGCACACACCTGCGCAGACGCAGCCTCTGACTGTATTTGCTCACACTTTATCAGTTTCTGGCCAAGACACCCCCTCTTCCTTTTCACTTCCCAGTGAACAGGAAAGCAAGAATGGCAGACCCAAAGCAATACAGGACTCTCTCTTCCCGGTGCGACAGTCGCTTTTGCCTCCCTACTCGGAACAAATTCAAATTCATTGTGAAATCGCTGCTTTGCCTCAGGTGGTGGTTTTGGAGGTTTTCGACCTTCAAGCAGTTGCCAGGCCCTCAGACCTTCTCCTTCCTCTGCTCTGAGTCGGTCATTGCTGCACAATTTCCTCTTGGTTTCCAGCCCTCTGCCTGGAATTCGGCAGAGACAGGTATTGGCCGCACACATACGCAGCCTGAATCCCAAGGACCCCAAGCCTTCCCATCACTTAGTCCACCGCGAGCTGGCCTCCTTGGCACTTGGCCTGTGGGTGCACCTTGACTGTGGTCGGTTGCAAGTCCACCTTGTAGAACAATGAGCAGCGGCTTTGTCCCTAGAAGGAAAGAAAGAAAGACTGGGTGGCAGGCAAGGTGCTTGTGAAGATGATGCTGCTGCTGGCAGAACATGCGCAGCTCCATGGGGCAGACCAGGCGTCCAGGTCGGGCAGGCTCCTCCACGTCCACGTTCATCCCAGGCAGTGGTGTTTGCACCTTGCCACACTCTGGAGATCAGAGGACGTCAGCTTCAACTTCCTGTCTCCCACCTGTGCCTCGACCTTCCCGCTGCATCTCCCTGGACTCAGGCACAGACCCCTGCAGAGCAACTGAGTTGTGTGCCAGCCAGGTGGGGAGGGACCTCACTGCCCTTCAAGGTGGCTTCCTTCCAGCCTTCCCAACACTGTCTTCCTGCCCCAGACACACCACCTGTCTGCAACTTGCCCTGGCTGCAGCCCAAGGCCCTGGTGGAAGAGATGAATCCCACAAAGCCCAGGAACTACCAGTTCAGGCAGAGGCAGGTGGGCCCTCCTGGGGGTCTTCTCACCAGAGGTCAAGGGACACAGGGCTATGGCCCTGCAGCTGTGGGTGGGGAAGGTGGGTGACCATGTTCTAGGAGCTAACCTGAGTCCCTGAGTGCCTCACCTGGAGTATGTTCTTCTCCAGCTGCCCTTCCACCAGGACGTGGGCCAGGATCAGAGGCGCAGAAACGCAGGCATGGTATTCACAGAAGCTGGGCCACCGTGGTCCCGACAGGGCTGGATGAGGAGTCCTGGGTGTTTCCTTCTGAGATGTGGAATCTCACCTTTTGAAACGCCAGGTGTGTCCAGAAGTGGGCTACTGAATTTGCATCCCTCCTGCACGACATTTACCCAAAAAGTTGATGACAAACTAATTCCCCGCCAGCCAGGCTGTCCACCAGCCTCTGCCAAGCCCAAGCAAGTCTGCGATTAAACTTCTCAAACCTAATGGAGAAAAACCACAGGAAGTTCTGGGAGGAGCCAGGCTCCCACGCTTACGCTCCCACAGTGACCGCTCCTTCCCTCCAGGTGCTCAGGGTGACTATTAGCAAAGCACAACTGTTTGCATCTGAGGTCCCTGGGTTCAGAGGCTGGGGCCTCTGCTCTTGGGTTTTATGCTTGGCGGAGGGCTTTGCATTTCCCGTCTGAGAAGCGCGCCTGCGCTGTTTCCGGACTCTAATGGAGGAACCTCTGAGGTCTATTTTGCGCTCCTTCCAACGTGGCGCATATCAATTTAGCTAACGAGGCACAGGTGTAATTGTAGGCATTCCTTCAAGAATTCTTCAGCTATGAATCTGCCTCAAATTATGCAGCATGGTTCCGTAGCTGTAGCTCGCTGGGAAAATTCACGGCCCCATGGTCGCCTGCACAGCCTCCGCCTGCGTGTGTCGCGGGCCAGCCTGAGTGCGCTGGTGCGGCAGCCGGAGCGCTGGGTCCACCCCCGCGGAGCCTCCCACGCTGCTGGGATTCGTGGCCGTGCTGTTTCAATTAGAGCCTCCTCCGCATTTGCAGAGAGCATGACTGCCAAAGGAGATGGCACGATTGATCCATTTCTCCTCCCCATCCGTCACTTCAGAGAGAAGGGACTGCCCCCGCCCTCGGCCCCCCACCCACGATGGTCCTGGTGCTGAATGCTGATAATGTGGCTTTGGGTGAATTCCAAACTACCCAGTAGTGTCCTCATGAACCCAACCCCCAAAGTGTAGCCGCGTGCTCAGGAAGCACACGGGTTGGGGTTACCTGAGCCCCAGTGAGGTCCCGCCGGGCGGGGCAAGCTGGGTGACTCCCACGGCCCATCCCCCGCCCACGCTGCGTTGGCCTGATTTGAAGGACCCTGGCAGCCTAGGGGACCTGGCTGTGCCACACTGCCGGGCGTCAGGATGTCTAACAGCTGAGGTCAGGGCTTCAGTCCTTCCAGAGCAGCACACCGCACCTCCTGGTCCATGATCACCCTTGCTGGTAAACAGAGGAAGACTAAAGGCAACCTCTGGACCAGAGGAAAAGTATCACGGCTAAATTCTTTTAAATTATGTTATTATTCTTAAAATTTGAATTTGTTAGTATCAAATTTGCATTCAATAAATTATGGTCAAAGAAAAATTTGAAGCAAACATAAATTTCTGAGTTTAGTGGCATTGACTTGAATATATTATTAAAGTCCAATAAAATTAGTACTAAGTACATCACCTCTTCTTTCCAGCTTCAATGACATATAGATGGACAAATCGTGTCAAACATTACAAACCTTCAGGTGTCGGGATGGAGTTTTGGTAAGTGCCGGTTGTGAGATGGTCCCTGTCCGCCCCTACTGCAGCCCTCCCTCCTGCAGCCACAGTCTCCTTCATGGTGAGGACTGTGAGGGCAGTCCTGTGGGACTTCCAGCCTTCAGCTCAGCCTCACCAGCTCCATTTGCATGTGGTTGGGGGGATCCAGTCCGAGACCTCCACACGTGTCTCCCTTGTCCCCACTTGAGACCCTAGATTTTGATGTAAGAACAGGGCCCTTGCCCCTCCATGAAGCCTCATTGAGTTAATTCACTGCAGGAGCCACAGCTATACACCCTCTGTTTCTCTGTCCCTTTGAGAGACACTGGTCCAGGAGGAAGGCCTGCAGGCAAACTGGGCCAGGACACTGCTAGGGACGAGGAGCTTCAGTGGCCTATAGGAATAAATACTCCTATGGGGTAAATGCCACCACCTGAGGCCCCGGCCCTCCCCATCCCAGCTGAAACCTCCTTGGCTCTGGCCTGGGCAGAGTGACATGGTCAGAAACTTCCCAACACTTCAGGTCTTTATTTGAATGGCACACATGCCTAAATGGTTGTCAAGACCTGCAGGGTGATCATTTATTACCTTCATTGTGGCAACTGCACATGCGTGAAGTTAAACATGCCAGTTTGAAAGTGAGTCATATATTGGGGAAATAGTTACACCTGGAAGACAAGAGGAGCTCTGGAAGGAGAAAGACCAGGAGCCCCTATGTCCCTGGAAGCCCCACCTCCTCTGCAGGGCCACCCCCTCTGCAGCTCCCGGGTCCCCTGGAACTGAACTTCCTGTAGGTCTTCTTTAGTGCAATTCTTTCTTCAGGCCAGTTCTCCACACTGGCATGCTGAGCTGGCAGCCTCTCAGGATCGCTGCTGCCAATCAGCTCTCCTGCAACAGCAGCAAAGTGACTGGGAGCATCACCCTGGGGTGCTGGATCACACAGCAGAGACGGAGAAGTCACAAAGAAGCCTGTGGACACGCAAGATTTCCTGATCGTGGCCCAGCCTGCCTTGTGCCAAGCCCAGCATGGGGACTCCCTGAGCTAAGAAGGAGAGCAGAGGTGGGTGGGAGGAGGGGCTGGAACACACAGGATGGGGCCTCCATGTTAAGATGCTCCAAGGTCCACAAGGGTTCCACAAGTCCTTGGCGGAGGAGGCTGGTTCTAGTCATGTACACGAGACTTCCCCAGGCTCAACAGAGCAGCTGCTTGGGGTGCAGGGGAGCAGAGATTGGAGGGTGAGAGGTTTGGGTGCTGGAGCTTTGTTCTAACCTGGCTCAGACCAAGAGTCCACTGGGAGAGGCCATGGCTTAAAAGTGAAGATCATGTGTCTAGAGAAGGGCTATTTCATTCCACCGTAGTCTCATGTCTCACTAGAATAAAAAAACCATCTGACAAGGGCCAGAAAAGATTCCAGGTTTGGAGGTTGAGAGCTAAGAAGTAGGCAGGGCGTGGGGACCTCGGGGTTTCTGCAGGTCTGCAAGAACACACTGGAAACCCGAGTCTGCACACGTGCCTGGTGCATGGCCAGCAGTCCATCCGGGTGCTTAAGAGCAACACTCTTCAGAGAAATATATCACAATCCGCAGACTCTACAATATGTAGCATTTGATTTCTTTTGTAAAATCAAAACTTACAAGACATGAATGAGCCTAGGAAAGATTTTCGTGCAAGAAGAAAAAAAAATCAGTCTACAGCAAGTGACTCCCAAGTGGCTAAGGTTTCAGATTTCCCGGTCATTCCACCACACTGCAGTCCAGCTCTGATTTGTGATGAAAGATCAGCTGTCAGTGCTGGGCCTTAAAGGTAACGGGGTCCTTTGCTGTATTTACTTTGAAGATTTACCTTTAGGCTTTGGTCTTCAGCAATTTGTCCCTTCTGTCCCCATATCTGGTTTTACCTTATTGGTGTTGCTGTGGATGCCCTGTGCGTCTGCATCTCTGACCAATCTTTCAATTCCTTAGACAGTGTCACTTGTAGTATTTCTCTAGCTCCTTCTGGGACTTCACAGCCAGTGCTGGGTGACCACCACGTTCTGCAGTGTCCTACTTCTTTTTGGTTTTTTGTCTTCTCTTAAGAACATCTGTGCTCTGCTGGTGGATTTTCTCCTGACCTCCTTGTTATGTGCAGTACTGTTTTCTCCTGTTCTGTCTTCTGAGAAATTAGTTCAACGAACCCTTATTCTCTGACATTGTGCATTTGAAAATTTTTAGACTAAGGAAATTTAATTTCCTTCCTTGTTTCACTTTCTGAGTTTTTGTCCATCCCGTCAGTTTCATGAGCGCAGTTGTTGTATGCTAATGAAATCAGTGGTGCGGCAGCCTGAGCTCCGCCCCCAGAAGGGCCGATTTCTGCTGGATGGTTCTGTTGCTCATCAGTAACAGCCTGGAACTTTCACCCGGGGGTCATTTTGATGGCACCTGGGGCACTGTGGGTAGGAGTGTGCAGAAGCTGAAGGTGGCCTTTTTCCCCCTGGGGAGGGTTTGCCTTTCCTCCATGGGGCAGCAGAGGTGAAGGCCAGTCAACTCAGACCCATAAGAGCTGGGCGCGGTGCCTTGCAGAGAAGATACGGGTGATATGCAGAGAGCCGTGGAGACACAGGGAAGTCGCCGACAGGAAGAATGTCAGGAAGCATCCCACCATAGCAACACGGGTTTTAGTACGCCAGCTGATTGGATTTGTGTTAAAGATGCAGTGCCCTGATACACATGTTCACAGAAAGATCTTCCTGGTCTGTGACAGAAGAAGGCACAGCTAACTCTGACCCGACCGATCGGGAGGAATCCCCACTTGCAACAGGACAGTATCGAGGAAGCCTTATGTGTCGAATCACGTAAGGTGACATGTTCTAGTTTAAAAATATCACTTTCCCTATTAATTAATACCAAATAATTTTGTCCATTATTTTACATAGCAGTTTCTTTTTTAAATAATTTTTATTTGTTCTAATTAGTTGTACATGACAGTAGAATGCATTGATGCATTTTGATAGATCCTACAGAAATGGAGTGTAATTTCTCATTTTTCTGATTATACATATTGTATGATCACATCTGTCACGCAGTTTCTTGATCAGTACTAAAACAACTCTTTGGTTTGTGTAATGCTTTAGTAGAACAAGTCATTTTGTCTAATTTAGTTTAAACATTATGCTCTTTGAATCCTCTTACTATTTAGCCACTGGAACCTTGAACCTTGCCATACGTGCTCTTCAGGGGCTGTGGGACTTTCTAAATCTGCATTTGCACATCCCATGGGAACACCGGCAGCACTCTGGCTGTGTGGTCCCCAGGGCTGTCACCCAGTCTAGTCACCAGGGGACCTGAGTGGAGCACGCTGTGCCTGCCTCATGGACAGGAGGGCCGAGCCCACCAGAATGCTGGTGGATGGAAGCCTAGGCCGCCGATTGTCTTAAAAAGAAATTACAGGGCTGGGGCTGGGACTGAACAGCAGAACGCCTACCTAGCATGTGTGAGGTGCTGGGTTCGATTCTCAGCACCAACACAAAAATAAATAAAGGCATGCTGTCCATATACAACTACAATTTTTTTTTAAAAAAAAAGAAATTATAGCCATGTCGACATTACTGGATATTTTTTAAATTGTTAATGGATTTTTATAAAATGGATTTAAAACACTGGGATTTTTTAAAACTGAATAAATGAAACTTCAGAATAATTGCTGGATGGAGGGGAAATGAAAGAAAAATGACTCCAGGAGTCTCGAGGTTGGCACCCAGGCTGCCGCTGAGCAGCGCGGGCACCCGGCAGACACCCGGCCTGGGCAGCCGAGGCCCTCACGGCCCTCTGCCCACCCTGAGGGGGGCTCTGCCCTGTGCCTGAGGGTCCTGGGCAGGTGCAAGGCTCAGGCCTCACTGGGTTGGGACGTAAGTTCTACTCATTTCCCACAAAGAGCTGGGCATTTCCTTCTTCCGCTGTGGGAAAGCTTCACGCGGCGTTGGCGAACCTGGAGCTTCAGGCACAAAGGGAAACCCAGAACCTGGAACTTTTGTTTTGCGCTGGGCATTGAACCCGGGGTGCTCTACCACTGAGCGACACCCCAAACCCTTCTACTTTTTTGTTTTGAGGCAGGGTCTTGTTAATTGCCCATGCTGACTCTGAACTTGCAATCCTCCTGCTCAGCCCCCTGAGTGGCTGGGACCACAGGTGGGCGCCATCTTTTCAATGGAGGCACAGTTTCCTGTTTACAGGAGGCTGGGCAGCGGGTGTCCGGTGCCCCACTCCTGACCGGTCTCTTGTATTGAGGATGGGCCAACAGCAGCCGTGTGACCCTCTGAAGTGCACACTCGTCCCCAGTGCCTTAGCTTTCCCCACCTTTCCTCCTTCTGTTCCCGGATCCCCCAGAACATGACATTGCATTGAGTCACTGTGACTCCTCCAGTTTTCTAGACTCTGACAATTGCTCAGGATTTCCCCGTTGCTAATGACCTGGACAGATTTGGGAAGTGCCTGTCAAGTGTTTTGTACAATGTCCCTCAAATTGGACTAGCCTGATGTCCTCATGACTCACTGGAGACAGAATTTGGGGGAAAAAAACAAAATTGTAGAAAGCATCATGCCTATCATATCATATCATATTATATCAAATTTACATCCTGTCCACAAGGCTCACCCCACTGACCACCATCTGACGACCTGGGATACTGTCCTGTCCACAGGCTCATTCCTGCTGACCTCTACCTCCTGACAACCTGGTACAATGTCCTGTCCACAGGCTCATCCCTGGTGACCTCCATGTGAGCTGCGGTCTCATGGCAAGACTGCACTGGCTTGGAGAGAAGCTACAAGCTCTTCCCCAGGGGCCGCACCGCCTGGCCTCCTCCCGGAGCTGGGCCAGGGCTCCCCTGCTCTGCCCCACAGCAACATGCATGGTCTGCAGTGCCAGCTGCTTGGTGCACGGGTCTCCTTACTGCTGTAGTGTCTGTGACAAATGACATAAAAAATCTTTCTTTAGGCTCAACCACATGTGTCTTTGGTGAATCATCTCTTCATGTCTTTCAAATGTCTGTCTGTCTGTTTGTTTACTTATGGTTGACTCCAGCATTCCTTGAAATCGCAGATATAAGTCTTTAACTAGAGGTGTATTTGGCAACACCTTCTTCCAGTTCTTTCTAATGTCCTTCCATTCTCTTCTCTTCACAGAGCAGAATCCTTTCACTTTAATACAGTTCACTCTGCCGATCTTTCTTTCATGCCTCTTGTGTCTGATTTGGAAACTTATCACCAAACCAAAGTCACACAGAATTTCTCCTACGTTTTCTTGAACAAGTTTTACAGTTTCACTTTAATGCCTTGATCTACAGTCTATTTTGAGTTAGTTTCTTGCAAACTGTAAAGTCTGTGTGTTGCTTAGTACTTTGCACATTGCTACGGATCGGATGGGAGGTGGTCACCAAACATTCCCGTGTAGACAACTCGGAACGTTCAGAGGTCCTCCTGCCGGCCTCACCCAGCGTCTCTCTGTTTTCTTCATTGCCGTGAGCTGGGCAGTATCCCTCTGCCACATCCTTCCTCTATGATCTTCTATTTCACCTCTGGTCCAGAGCAATGGAGGTGGCCAACCATGAAATGAACCTCTGAAAGTATGAGGGAAAATCAACTTTTCCTCATCTAAGTTGCTTTCATCAGGTATTTTGGTCCCAGCAACAAAGAGCTAAAAAACAAACTTATAGATTGTGTTTCGATCCCCTTAAATCCATAGGCCAAGTTGTGAATGATTGACATTTTACATTGTTGAGTTTTCTAGTCAATGAGCACAGAATATATCTCCATGTGTTTAAGTATTTGCTGATTTTTAAATTCAGTGTTTTGCAGTTTTTATCACATACGTCAATACATATCATGGTGAACTTATACATAAACATTTCTCTTTTTGGTGCTGTTGTAAATGGCATCACTTTTTTATACTTTTATATTCAAATAGCATATTGTTCAAACATAGAAAAACAACAGACTTTTGTATGCCCAACCCATTGCTATATTTTTTGTAGATTTTTGGAGTTTTCTGCGTAGAATATCATTTAATCTTCTAATTAAGGCAATTTTTTCTTTCTTTCCAATTCATACATATTTTACTTCTCTTTCTTGGGTGATTATTTGTAGGTAGGAATTTCAGTACATTGTAGACTAGGAATGGTGAGGATCCATCTTTCTCTGGATCGCAATCTCAGCAGGAGAGCACTCGGTCTATTATAATTTAGGACAGTGTTAGCCGTGGGTTTTTGCATCTGCATTTTTCATCTAGGAGACTTCCTATCTCCTCTCAGTTCTTTCAGGGCTTTTCTCTTGAATAACTAATACCTTTTGACAGATGCTTTTTCTGCATCAATTGATATGATCATGGATTTTTTTCTTTTTCTGTTTGTTGATGTACATTGGTGTGGTGGATTTTTAATGTCAAATCCATCTTGCACACAAAGAATAAATCCTACATGGTCCTGGTGTGTGAGTCCTGTATAGTGTGGGTTTCTGTTGATATTTATTAAGAACATCTACTTCTATGTTCCTGACGGATATTGCTCTGTAATTTTTTTTTTCTTTTTCCACTACTATCTTTATCTGGGTTTGTTATGAAAAGACTCATACAATAGGGAGACAAATTTTTTTTTATGTTTCTACCTTCCGGAAGAAATTATAGGGAATTCGTATCATCCTTTCTTAGATGTGTACTGAAATTTACCAGTAAAACAATCCTGGCTCTGGCCTTTATTTTCCTTAATTAATTTTATCCAATTTTATAATAAATATAAGGCTATTAAGGTTATCCATTTCTCACAATGTGATTTTTATAGTTTGATAGTTTTTCTTTTTCTTTAAATAATTAATCCATTTTCCCTTAGTACATTTATTTGTTAGAGCCAATGTAGGCAGAGTCTAAATAAACCCACTTTAGAGTCAGATGATCCTGAGTTTGGATCCAGGCTCCTCTGCTGATGGGCTGTATGACTATGGGGGATAATCGTGGCCCTTTTTCTCAGTACCTGACTCCTCAACCTGATGACGATAACCATATTCGCATCTTTGGTCATTAAGAAGAATGTGGAAGCTAGTAAAAATAGAGTGCTAAGGACAGCAACTGGAATATAAACAATATTTGACACTGCTAATTGTTACTATTTTATATACATTTTGTGCCATCTTAATTTGGTCAGTTTATTTAGATTTGCAGATACACTTGGAATGGTTCATACTTGGCTTCTTAATTCCTGACAGTAATCACTTATTGTAAAATGGTTATGCTTTCCAAACTCACAATATTTTTGTTTGGGGCATAACAGGTTTTATTGATGTGTTACTGTGTCTTCTTGGAGCTTATAAAAAGCTTCACTATTATGGAATATTTATGTATTGTGAAACAACCAATATATGTGTAGGAATGCAAGAAGAAGAAAAAACAAAGCAGAAGAAACATTAAAAGTACAAATAGCTTACAATTTTCCAAAATCAGTGACAGACACAAAAACCACAGGCCCAGGTAACTCAGAGGAGACCAAGATGAAAAATAAGTCTTATCATATTGAGAAACATATAAAAAACAAGAGACAAATGGAAAATCTTAAAGAGAAATTACCTGAAGAACAAAGATGAGAATCACAGCCAACTTCTTATGTGAAACTATGTGAGCAAGGAGAAAGTGGAATGAAATACTCAAAGTGATGAAAGTCCCAGGGATGTTGGCATTCACTGTCAGGGACGGCTTTTCAAGATCACTTTTGGAAAGACCAATATTAATAGTACTGAATAATTAATATGAAATACTATGATTATGACCTTTGTCATACACACACACTGTACACACACACACACACACACATTATATCCACAATATAATTCCTGTAAATAATTATCATTGTGCTCTAGCAGAAACTAGATTGAAAACCATGATAGCTTATGCCCACTAGACCATATAATATAATGACTAGCTTTTTCTGATTGTATTCATTTGCCTTAACCTTGGATATTAAAATAATTGTCAATAAGGATGAGTATGAGAAAATTATTTGAAATATACTTTCTTACAAATCTGTGATAAACATAAAAGTTTCTAATTATTCAGCTTTATTTGAATGAACTGGACCAGGGTCTGCATGAATTTTCATTCTATTCTTACCTCCCAACACCTGACAGGACATTGCAGCTAGTAAGTAGATTCTTAACAAATGCACTTTTAAATAAGTTGAACAAGATTCACTTTCAAGGCAAATCTGACTTGTATAAAACCATCATTTTATGCTTCAGCATAAGACCATACTACTGTACTCAGGTTAGAACCAGAGCAGCCGCAGCATTAGCCCCAGCTGATTTGAATACAGAGGGCTTTCAAGGAAAAACACGTCCCAACAAATCACTGCCTGCTCCTTGGAATTTCCCTGATGTCATGCGGAGGGCTTGGAGAGGCTTGGGGATGGTGGCAGCCTTCGGCAGCCATGTCGGAACATTGCACTGAAAGTGAGGAGCCCTGATGGGCAACTTTGGAAAAGAAGTTCCCCCCGGGCACCCCGATCAACGGGGCCCCTCTTACTTTAATCTGCTTGCATTAGCAATGCCCTCTGCTTCTCTTCCCCAGTAACCACCCTGTCCTGCCTGCCGCTTCCTGCGGTTTTCCTTAGCTCAGGGCAGTGGAAAGGGGGACGGCTTCAGAAAAGAGGACAACAATGCTTACTTGCTTATTTCCTTTTAATATGTCAATACGGAGGTCACTGCATCCCATTTGTTTTTAGAGTTACAATAGGATCCGGTCAAAAGCTCACTTGCTAAACCCAATGGTGTTTGGAAGCTGCTGGTCTCCAAGCAGGTCCTGAATCACACGTTTTCCACTCCGCGCCTGTTGACGTCTGCCTGGGTTTCTGTTGTCCCTGAGAGCAGGTAAGAGTTCCAACAGAAGCAACATCGACCCCTTTGAAACCGTAACTTTCATGGCAAAATTTGTGCACTTTCACAGTGACTCTAAAGCCCTGCCACGCACGCCGCCGGCTCACTATTGCCTTCCTGAAGAGTAGACCCCTAACACTGTCCTCCCGTCACAGTTGCCATCAGCGCTGTATTTGTTGCTCAATTTGAGTTTGTACAGAGATCCATGAACTGTACTGAATGAGAAGGAATGAAAATACATTTGAATGTTTCCTTTTTATACTGTAGAAATTTTTTTAATTCCCTACAGAATTTATTTTCCCCTCCACAGTGCAAATTTATGTCCAGTGGAAGGAGAGCAGACGGCATGACTCTTGGTCATCTTGAATTTTCTCCACTGTGTGTTCAAATCTCATTTTTGTGGCAGCCTATTTTATCACTGCTTTTCGTTATCCGCACCCCAAAGGATGTATCATCTGTTTCTCACATTTTTATTTGTTTTTTACACATATGGGTTTATTGTGTTCACGGTAATAAGCTGTTTTAAAAAGCTGAAAACATTTTACTAATTACCGAACGAAGGAAATAAATACAGTACCAAGAAAATGTCATTTAAAATATTACATCTGCTTTCTATTTTTAAACCTTCATCACTTCCAATTCAACCCTCTAATCACAACTTGCACTGCATATTAATCGTTGAACCAGATTTATCAGAAACTGCCTTTTATGTAACATCATCTACAAGATAATTCCAGAGAAGGCCAAGGAGCTGGGGCTCTGAGCACCCTCTCGTAGCAGATGCGCGGTGAGGACGCCAGGGCTGTTCTTGCCAGATTCTCCTCCGGTCCGCGGGCTCGCCCTCACCTCCTGGTGTCTGCCTGGGCCGCTCTCGGGCTGGTGATGCATGACTGTCCTGCAGGCAGCATTCGCACTCACAGCGGCCCAACATACTTGATTTGATGTTGGGAGATAAGAGTGAAGTTTTGAGACATAAACAAGCAGTATTTTGTGGTGGTTCATCTGTTTAAAATTATTCATGCATAGCGTGGAAGAAGAATCATACATAACCCCACGCTGGGAGAGCAGGGATTGGCTATCGTCATGTAAGTGAGGATGTAAGCCAGGATCAGGGGCAGCATAGATCAGGTCGGAAGCCTTGTGCAGAGCAAGAGAGGCAAACGTGGAATGCATTGAGGGGCTCTGGACGTTGCTGGGTCAAGATTCCTCACAAAAATCGGGCAGAAATCTTTGGATTCTCAAATCTGAGAACTGTGTTTATGACTAATACGCCAAATTTTGTCCATTACTTCAGGACATTCGCAGAGTCGGGAATTCACTGCTGGTCCTGCAGGCGCCATGTAAGGCTGAGCAGGTACAGAACAATGAAATGACAGCTCTTTGGGCATCACATTAACCAGAGCCCATTCCGCCTCCCGGACATTTGCAGGCTCCATCTTGACACCCTGAGCCTACAGGAAGTGGTCCCTGTCTTCTCTGCACTTCCTAGCTGTTCCTCCAGTGTCTCCACATTTCCTTTGTCTTACATAACAATGTTGTCTACTTATTAAAATAAATGGTGTTCTGTGCATTCAAAGTATGCAGCGTGGTACTAAGGGGCATCCACAGACAGCATGATGTCACCACAGTGCAGCAACCTGCATTTCCGACTCCCACAGTGACGGTTCCCCTCCAGGAAGGCTGCCCTTATCCAGTGCTTAGGCAAAACTCCCGAATGCAACACTTGCTGCAAACCATGGTCCTCTGTAGGGTGACTTCTGATGCGCTCGTCCTGCACATCCACTGCTTGCTTCTCTGTCTTCCTATGAAGGACGTGTGTCCAGCAATGCTCCACCCATCCAGACACAGCGACAGTGAGCCAGACTTGCTCTGCCACCTTGGACAACTGAAATCCTGAAAGGAATACACAAAACAGTTTTCAGAATATGAAAATCAGTGCATGGCTGTGCTCCCTTGACAATCAGCGATGGCTGTGCTCCCGACTCTCCAGATGGGAGGCATAAGTACAGGGAGCCCCTGGAATGACCTAGTTTACAGCCTGCTGAGCATCCCCAGGCCAGGTCAGGGAGGCCTGCACAAAGCCCAGTGTTTTAGCCAGCTATTCACACTGTGACCAAAAGACCTGACAAGAACAATTTTAGAGGAGGAAAAGCTTAGTGGGGCTCACAATTCCAGAGCTCTCAGTCCATAGGTGGTCAGTTTCAATGCTCTGGGCCCAAGACGAGGTAGAAAATCATGGCAGAAGGTTATGGGGAGGAAGGCAGCTCAGAATATGACCCAACAGAAGTAGAGAGAGAGGGAGCTCCTCCCACCAGGAACAAAATGTAAACCTGAAAGTCATGCCCCCGGTGACCCGCCTCCTCTAGTAGCATCCTACTTGTCTCTAGTTACCACCCATTTAATCCATTCAAGTGGATTAATGCACTGGTTAGGTTAGGCTCTCACAGCCCAAGCATTTCACCTCTGAACTTTCTTACGCTGTCTCACACATGCGCTCTTAGGGGACACCTCCTACCTAAAGAAGAGCCCAGGACCAGGTATGGTGGCTGAAAGTCACATAGTGTGGGCAACAGAGGGCACACAGACAGACAGATTGTCAAGTCAGCAGAGGACAGCACAAGGGACTCTGCTGAGAGCTGACCAGTGTGCCAGGAAGGAAATGAGCAGGGACAGGAACCCCCAACCCGGACCATCACAGGAGCCCAGAACAACTGCGGACCACCTATTTTCCACCTGGGCAGACCATTCCCTCCACACACTGGGAGGAATGAGGACTGAAGCCAACCTCAGGCTCTCCCTCGCCCAGGCCTGTCACCTCATGTCCAGCTGGGCCCCTGAACCAGCCGCCAGGGCTCTGCAGTAGTAATTCCCGCCTGTGCCCTTTGCATACAGAGATTAATAGAATTTACTGAATCTAGTGGAGTTTTTAAGGAAAGGGTCCTCTGCTTCTTCTTTGGACAAACATTCCAAAATGCTGAGGGCAATACTGACACCGCAGCTGTGACACCGCAGACCCTTCTGCTTTGCAGTTGGGCTGTGGACGTATGGGTGAGCTAGAACTGCCCAGCCTGCTCAGCTGTTGGTCACTTTTCAGAGTTGAGAGAACTAGGCAGGGAAGCAGTGTCCTTCACACATCCGAGCTGTCTCCAGGCAACATCTACCTGATTTCGACACCGAGATCTCTAACAAGTTTTGCCTAAACAACCAGCACAGAATTTCATAGAAACTTCCAGCCAATGGCTTTTCTTCCTCCCAGACCTAAGGAAATAATTTTAAGATTTTGTATTTACTGACATTCTCTTTTCATCTATTCTTCTCCACTATTTTGTCTTGCAAGGATAATTTTGAAAACTGTGGTATCAGTCACCTCCATGTAGTGGCTATCTACAAATTAGACAGGCTCACCTTTGTTGATGTCTAAATAAATTCATACGTGCTTTGGCTCAGAAGGGATAGGCACAAGGACAAAATGCGTCATTAACCAGAAGTCATCAATAAACACACTTTGGGCAAGGTAGTCTAGCCAGCTTGGACCCACCTTGAAAGCAACCAGCCAAGGGAGGACCAGGATCCCTGAGCTGTGAGACACCATGGAGCCAGGGACCCTGTCCATCAGCCCATCCTCCATTGCTACAAATACAGATTCCATTGAGCAATAAAAGGAAAAGGAAGTGGAACTTAATTCATTTATTATGGAAAGCAAAGAGCACAATAATTGAATTAAAACAAGATCATTAAAACATTTGCTTCTCTGGAGACTTGTAAACCAGTTTCATTTAGCTCTGTTTTCTATTTTTGATAGATGTCATCCATAGGTGCTTTGAATTTAAGAATTTAGGAAAATATAAATGAAAATGCTTTTTTTAAAAAATAAAATGACTCAGAACATACTAACCTCCCATCTCCTTGAGCTTTTAATGCAATTGTGTTGCTCTAGGTTGAATACTTCACCATTATTAGGAAAATAGCTACTTCCTCCCTGGGCCCCTGCCCCGGAGCCATGCCAGCTACCTCTGGGTCCTCAGGTCCTATGTTTCTATGAGTACATCCAGCAGACTGACTCCGGGCAGAGTCCTGAGACCTGAGGGCCGGAACCCAGGCAAGAGGTCCAGACATGGAGGACAGGCACAGGTGTTCTGGATCGAGACAGCACCCTGTTTTCCAGGGGAATGAGATTGGAACCTGCACCAGGCAGGTGCTTCTTAGAATGCCAGGGGGATGACTATAAGCCAAGCCACAGAGAGCCCTCAGAGAGGTCACTACCAACCACGGTGCTGGGGACCTCAGCCAGGGTCAGAGCTGCTGGTCTTCCCAGGATGCAGGGTCCTGGGGACAGGGCATGAGCGGGAGTCCAGCCATGTCCGTGCTGCTCCAGCAGTCTCCTGAGTCCTAAGGAGAGCAGGAGGGCCAGGCTCGGGCCCTGGGTGGAAGCTGGACAGCCAGGTTCAGCTTTGAAGTGAGTTCCAAGGCACTGAAGCAGGAAAGTCTGTGGCAGGCTCCAAGGCTGGTGAGGAGTGGGTTTCCCTAGGAGCTGGCACTGAATTGGGCTGGGACATACGAGTCCCCAACACAGCAGGCACACACAGTGCATAGGCAGTGGGGTGGAGCTGCAGGGCCCAGGGCCCGGCCACCTGGAGCTGGGCAGCAGCCCGGGCAGCACGTCCCCACTCCTGGTCGCAGACCTCGTCCCAGCTTGTTTCAGTGCTTTGTAGTTTCATTTATCAATTTCTTAGAATACTTTCAGAAAATAGTATCCCTTGCAATAAATAAACATATATTTGAATTTCCACTATAACCTTTATTTTACTCCATTTGCCAAAATTCAAGTTAAACTAAATTTTGTCTTTTAGAATACATATCATACTACATTCTCCTAAGAGTGCCAACTCCAACTGTCTGCATATGTGAATACAGGGAAAAAATTGGAAATGGACTTACTATTTCTGAAGGCTTGTTTTTTTATTTTTTGGTACCAGGGATTGAACCCAGGACATTTAACCACTGAGACACATCCCCAGCCCTTTTCATATTTTATTTAGAGATAAGGTCTTGCTAAGTTGCTTAGGGCCTCTCAAGTTGCTGAGTCTGGCTTTGAACTTGTGATCCTCCTGCTTCAGCCTCCCAAATTGCTGGATTACAGGCGTGTGCCCACATGCCCAGTTCCGAAGGCTGTTTCCGACCCTGGTTTTGCCCACTGTATTATACCTTTATGCTTTTATACTTTTCTTGATTTTTTTTTTTTTTTTTTTTTTTTTTGCGGTGCTGGAGATTGAACCCAGGGCCTTGTGCTTGTGAGGCAAGCACTGTACCAACTGAGCGATATCCCCAGCCCTTGATTTATTTTTAACTGCATGCTTACATACATTTCCTTAAAAACAATGGGGTCATTTTTCCTAAGAAGACAAGACTAAAAATAAAAACACACAAGCAAGTATAGTTAATTGTGGATGCTAAGGATTGAGTGACAGTTGTCATTTTCTTTTTATGTAATACATTCTCCTTTGTTTTCATTACTTTTAATGAAAAATAATGTTTCAAAAGTTCACTGACTGTTCAGGCCATCAGAGCCTTTATTGCTTCTATGTGTTATTCTGGATTAACATGTATCCTTTCAATACATGATAATACATTCATATGGTCTATGCATTATTCCAGGGGATATTGACATGTCTGGGAGATGTTATCTGGACAAACATCTGAGCAGAGGACAGACAGCCACCAGAAAGACCTGGCAGCCTCCTGCCTTTATGTCTGTCATATCTCGGTATACGGACTCAATACAGGAGCAGGACATTCTAAATTTTGAGACCCACCCTGCAAAACCAAAGCAGCCTGAAGGCAGCATCCTCCTGAGTGGCTTGTTAAACCCACCCCCCTGCCTCGCTCTGATCTCAGCTCAGGGGTTTACATTTGCATTTTGATTTGCTCACTTCACAACACAGGCTCACACCAGGCTTAGCTCTGGAGGAACAAGGCAGGTCCACAAGCTCCCGCATCCACCAGGACCGTCCACCCAGGACCAGGCTCATCGAACACACAGGCAGACAGGCCCTGCCTCACTGTGGGCAGCCTCTGCCGGCCAGCCTGGTGCCTGTCCTTCGTCGTTGGTGGAACCACCTGCTCAGACCCGGCGTGCTGCACCCAGCGCCCTGCAGGTCTCCGTCAGGCATCTCAGCTTCACACTGCATTGGCCTTTTAGACTCAGTCCTGTGTTTGGACACCTGTCCTGGATTAGTGGACCCAGTGTCACACTTCAGAGGGGACTTCCTGAGCCTAGAGCCCCACGTCCCTGCTGCTGCCCCAGGGCTTGCCAGCTCCTACCCAGGCACACCTGGGCCCACAGCCCTGAGTCACGGTGTGTGAGTAGATCCATTGTACTGGATAGAGCCTGAGGAAGGCCTTGCAGGTGGAGCTCATGCCCATGAGGATGGCCACCTGGACTCTGCAGTGATAGACTGTCCTGCACCCCTGGGAAGTCTGCCTGGACTCAAGTGCTGAAAAGAAGCTCTGATGCCTTGTCTAGAGTCCTGCAGGGCCGAGCGGTGTCCTGCGGTGCTCCAGGGTGCACTCTGCTTCAGTGCTCGCCGTGAGGTGCAGTCCCCCTTGGCTTTCCAGTACGGTCGCCCACGGTGTAAGGACTTGACCTATTCTGCACACCACCCAGTGCTCAGGATCTAGCAGAGTGAGACAGAGTTCAAGGTCAGGAGAAATTTCTTGACAACAGAACAAACAGTGGATGAATGAGGAGTCTGGGTGACTCCCACAGAACCTCTGCGGGAGGGTGGGACGCTCCAGCTGCAGCGTGGGCTCTGGAGGCCAAGCAGGCAGGGAGGGAGGGAAGCGTCTCTTCATCCCCACTGCTCCTCCAGTGTGGCAATACGGATGCCAGACCTTGGCTGCCCAGGAGGGCACAGCCTGCTCCCCTCCCGCACAGTGCTTTGGGAAGCACGGCAGGCCTGGCTTTTCCATCCCACCAGTTCTCTGGTTCTCCGCGGCTGATGCAATAAAGATGGTCACATCAATGTTTATAGCAGCTCAATTCACAATAGCTAGATTGTGGAACCAACCTAGATGCCCTTCAATAGATGAATGGATAAAGAAACTGTGGTATATATACACAATGGAATATTATTCAGCCATCAAGAATAATAAAATTACGATAGTTGCAGGTAAATGGATGGAGCTGGGGAATATCATGTTAAGTGAAATAAGTCAATCCCCCAAAAACCAGGCTGAATGATTTCTCTGATAAGTGGATGAGGGTACATAACGGGGATGGGGGGAGGTAAGGGAAAGGATGGATGGATGGAAGAGGGATGGAGGGATGGATTGTGTAGACTGAAATGAGGGATGGGGGGGCGGGGAAGGAAAGATAATAGAATGAGACAAACATCATTACTTTATGTACATGTATGAATACGCAAATGGTAAGATTCTACTTCGTGTACAACCAGAAAAACAATAATACTCCATAATAAGTACTCCATTTGTGTACAAGGAATCAAAAAATAAATAAATTTTTAAAAAGATGGATTGCAGGCTCTATAGCTCAAAGTGGCATTTGCTCTTATGTCTTGCGAGGACAGAGTGTGAAGCTGAGGTGCTGTCAGGCCACGCTTCCTCTGAGGGGGCAGGGAAGGATTCCTCCTGCCTCTTCAGCTCCTGGTGGCTCCAGCTCCCTGGCCTGTTTTCACATCACTGCAGCCTCTGCCTCCCCTTCTCAGGCCTGTGTGTCCCGTGAGTCTTTCCTGCTTCTCACGAGGACACCTGTCATTAGAGCAAGACACGCCTTCACCCAGTGTGGCCCCATCTTGACGCACCTTACGTGGCTTCAAACAGCCTCATGAGGCTCTGGTGGCCATGAATTCTGGGCACAACTGCAGCCCACGATGCTCTGCCGTATGAAGCCAGCCACAGCCCCCGGGCACAAGGTAGTGGGGCCTGGGCGATGCCACCAGGGCTTGTAAGTCCCAGATACAGAGCGAGTGCTCAGCACGTGTTAGCAGCAGTTATTTGTGTTCACATGTTTATAAATCTCTACCACTAGGTCCAGCTACTCTCCAGGAGAGGTGAGCTTCCTTGTGATTGCAGTCTGAGTCTCTATGCATTGATTGACATAAAACTCACATGCAAAACAATACCATTGAGTGGTTCTCTTAATGCTAGTTTCCTTTGGTACCCCAGTACAGGTGGAGCCTGTGGTTAGGATTATTATTGCCATAAAAGGTATAAATCTAGAAAAACAACATCCAGGGACCATCCATTATCATCGGTGTTCCTAGACCTCATGGTGCTGGTCCTGGGCCTCTGCCCTCTGCCCTGGCCTCAGAGAACTCCGTGCACCAGGGCTCAGGCAGTAAAGGTCAGGCCAACACCTTTACAAACAAGGCGACCAGTCCAGGTGCACGTGGACCAAGAAACAGACCCAGTTCCATTTGGGGGGCAGAACTCAGTTTTTTGTTTTATGAAAACTTCTCATCTGGAAGAATTCCAAGGCAAGCGCTTTGTGCTGTCGTTTGACTTTAGTAAACTCCGAAGTGCAGGTTCGGCGCCATCTCAGCCGGCGCCTCGGAGAGCCCGGTGCGGGATAAGGACAGGGAGGCCCGTGCTGCTGGGGCTGTTTCGGGTCCGAGGAGCCCTGAGTGTGGGGATGAGACGGCGTTTTCTGGCAGAGTTGCACCTGATGGATAGAGTCAGCCAAGTGGGAGTGAAAAACTCATTTTCTGACAGGGGAGGAGCAGAATCATCAGGCACCAATGAGGACACGTCCGCAGCTGGGCGAGAACCTGACAGGGTGGAAAACAAGGGTCTTCAAGGCTGATCTGTCCATTTCAGCCGTCCAGAAACATCACTGCACGGCAGTTGCTGCCCGCGGGCGCTCCTCGCTGCACCGCCAGTCTCTGCTCACTACGGGGCTTGTACAGGAAGCCCAGTAACAACTGGGGTCATCACCGAGCCACAGAGAGAGGTCCTCCTGTCCCCTCTGTGGACAGAGACGTGCAGGATGGGGACCTCAGGCACCCGGCAGACACAGGCTGCTCAGATCCTGATCCTGGTGAACCCCAACCCTCCTGACGAGCAGGACGCCCCCACTGGGCACCGCGGCTGAGCACTGCTGTCTCCCATGCCAGCCATCAAAGGGCCCCAGTCTGCAGCTGAAGTACCGCGGGACCGCGTCGCTCCGACGGCCGCCGGCTGCCTGCTGCTCCCGTGGTGAGTGCACTCTGTGGACCCGAGTGACGAGGGTCCCATTTCCAGCCCAGCATGGAGTAGGTGATCTCCTCAACTGTAAAATGAAGCCGTAAGAACACAGCATGAAAACGAATTAGCAACAGTTAGATAAGGGGGCCCCAGCAAGGCGTGCGCACTTTCAATTGGTAAAATAATGTCTGTACAAATTGTTTTTGGTACATTAAGTACCTTTCACAGCCAAAATTAAAAAAAAAAAAAAAAAAAAAAGGGAAAAAAAAGGAAAAAACAAACCCCACACAGACACGGATCGGTACACAGCAGCACGGCCAGTTTCTTCCCAGGAAAGTAATTTCATGCAGAAATTTTTTATTGAAGTTGTTTCTCTGGCTGACAGATCTGGTGTACAATGATAAATGACAGCGCGCCGGGCAGCCTGTCAGCTGTGCTGGGGGAAATCTCACCAAAACTCCTCGGTAATAACAGTAAGTGTGCGTTTCTTCCCGCAGAAGGCATCTTAAGCCGGGAAGCGCCATGGCCGGGCAGTGGCATTAAATGTCGGGGAGATGGAGCTGAGCAGAGTGTGTGGACGTGTGGGAGGCGGGCGACCTGCTGGCAGGGAAACGAGGTTATGAAACACGATCCGGCGACACAGCCAGCCCAGGAGCTCCGAGTCTGAGCCGTCTGGCCTGCTCGGCCCCTGAGGGTGCCAGGGTGCCCGGGGAAGTGGGCGTGGTGCCCAGGCCAACGTGCAGTGTCCGAGGATGTCCGACTTCCAGGGAAGGCAGCCGTGGTGCCCGTGGGGACGAAGCTGCCGCCGCCCACAGGAGGCTCCCTGAGCAGGGTCCTGCCCGGCCCTGGGAGCACCTTGCTTTGCTGGGCCTTCACTGCACAGAGAGGGCAGGCTTTCCACAACACACACAAAGCACTGTGGGAAATCGATGCAGGGCTGCCACAGAGCCCACTGTGAGTCCAGAACCTCAGGCTCTGGCCCTGGCTCCCATCTGATAGAAGAGTGAGGCCCAGGAGGTCAGGGGGCTCGGTCTCCTCACCAGTGAAAAGAGAGCCTGGGTCCACCCTTGTTGGGGCTGTTCCTGCTCTAGAGCCAGGGGCAGAATCGTGTCTTTCCCTGGCAGGTTGTTGCCAGAGGTCCAACTAAACACGCCCAGGGACGTCTCCCTCCTCTTCCCCACAGCTCCGGGGTGTTCACGGCTGGCTTCTCTCAGGCATCGGAAGGAAGCGACTGGGAGCTGTGGGTCGGTGCCTCAGCTGCCGAGGGCAGGACCTGAGGGTCTCCTGTGTCAGGAGACCAGGTGCCCAGCAGTGAGCACACACCAGTGCTACCCTCCAGGGCACACTGCAGCCCTCTGCCCGTCCTACCTGGGCACAGACCTCCCGGTGTGGGTGCCATGGCCGCTCCTGGACGCCCTTGCAGAGTTACACCAGGTGCCTGGCTGCACACAAGCATGCGTGACACCTCACTCTGGACGCAGGGACAGGGTGCCCACCAGACCAGGGTGCGTCTCTCGAGAGCCTGGCCACATACGATGCCCTTCAGAGGAGGAGACAGAGTCCAGGAGGCTTAGAAAAGGGCGAGGCTTCGCTGTCCAGGCACAGGCAGCACAGGACTCTGGAGCCCTGTGCCCCTCCTCCAGTGTGCGTGACTGACCCACCTGGCTTGTCACTCGCAGGATGATACATACCTGTGTGAAGATGGCTTTTCTTGAGGGTGTGGTTGTGGTTCTGCCTGTCAAAACCTTCAAACATGTCAAGCAACACATAATGGCCCATAATTCAGCAATTAACTTATACCCAGAGTTAACTAAGTAAAATGCAATTCATGACTGCCTTTCCCTGCTGAGTTATGGCCCCTAACATGATCTCGTGAGTTCTATGTTGTGCATCCACCAAAATCTTAATAGCAGATATTCGAATCTGTAAATGCGCCCTTTTTAGTGCACAGCATCAATGAAACCATTGCCAGAGAATCTGAGTGAAATGTCAAGGTGTGGGGAGAGCGAGTGTGGCCCGAGCGGACACCTTCCTCACGGCCTCTGCCCACTGTGCTCGGGCTGTGAATCCTCCTTCTGTTCCCGAGACATTATTTTTAGCAGATGAACACTGCAGAGCCCACTGCTGTTGATCTCTGCTGCAGAAGAGCTCTGAAATTATCCACGTGGCAGAGTCTCTTCTTCAGCCTCTGACACTTTCCTGTTATTAGTTTTAACCATAATTACTAATTTTCTGATCTAACCTCGAAAGGAATCGGGAAACAATGGGAGGGAGGCTTCTGTGAGCGGAAGACACAGTCCCTTCTGGAGCGGAGATGTTGTTTTCCGAAGCTCCGTGGAGAGGACCTCGTCAGTCTCCAGGGAGGGTCTTCTTGCAGCAGCTGCTCCGGAGGCGGGTGTGTGCTCAGGACTGGCACCTCCGCCCTGGGCTCCCTCTGCACTCGGCCGGCTACCTGGAGGCACACTTGCAGGAAGGCGGAAGGCGGATGTCTCTGTGCCCTTCTGTTTGTGGCTAGGACTGCTGCGCCCTCCCCGTGCCCTGAACGCTGGTGAGCTCTGGAAGCTTTCTGGAGCAATGCCGAGGGAACATGGGGAGCCCTGTTAGCAGGCCAGAGTCCACCGGCTGACAAGAAGCATCTTTGAATCAAAATAAAACTCAGTTACATCCACGCCTTCACCAGTGGCGGATTCTACAGGGACAAACATTGTTTATTCCCAGAACCCAAACTGGCCACCCGGTAGCACTGGCTTCCTTTGCCTTGTGAGGGTTCTTTCTCGCCCATGGCCTCCTGCTGTTGACAGGGACACTTTGATCTGACACACGTCTGGCAGTGTGGGATACAACGATGCTTACAGAAGAAAGAGGAAAGAAAGAGCACAGACTCCGTCCTGGCCACGCTGTTCCCCACGGGCGGCTGCTGGGTGGGAGGGCCAGCGTGGCGCCAGGCCCCGTCTCTGGGACGGTGTGGACATGCACTTCTAAGAAGGGCCTGGGCACATCCGACAGGACAGCAGGAGCCAGGGTGCCCACACGCTGCCTGGCGGGGTGGTGAAGGCGTGTGCCCTGGGCTGCCACAGCAGCAGGCACGTGAGCGTCCAGCAACCCAGAGAGCGTCAGGGAGAAGAGCGCGAGCATGGTCAGCCGGCACACCCCCGAGGCTGGGCAGGGTCGGGGCCTCAACGCCAGCTCCGTCTGGAGCGCAGCAGCCTCAGTGCCCAGAGCCACATCCACGACTCCAAGTCACCTGCCCCACAGATGCACTAGGATTGCCACCAGTCCCCGGGGACTGCAGCATCGAGTTTGGTTGAAATAGCATAGCCCATTTCTAAATGGTCTGAGTTTTAAATAGTACAATAATCTCAAATTTTTTATTTTCATTTTCAAGAGTGATATTTTAAAAATCTACAAAGGCGTCCTCCTGCACTCTCAGCCTGCGAAGGTGCTCGCACCTTTCACGGGACAGTGCACTCTTCCCTTACCACGCTGCGTGTGTGCATGTCTCAGTGCGAAACAAGCTGAAAGCCAGGGCGGGCTTTGGGCCCTGATGGTTTCTCTGCACTGCAGCACCTTGAGGTCGCCCAACATCTACGCGATACCAAACATCTGGCCATGATTCAAATGAACCAGCAATCCATCCGCTGCCCAGATGTTCTAGACTCCTCTGACAGCGTACAGCGGAGACACGCTAGCGAAGCAGGTTTGTCGCCTCCTTCCCCAGCCCTGCAGGCTGCCCCGCTCCTCAGACTGAAATTCAAGGACAATACATAGCTTGGGGTCCAGGGCCTGCCAAAGGAGCAGGGGCCATCTTGGTGAGCATGGACACAGAAGGCCGGCTGCTGAGGAGAAGCAACCACAGGGCCAGCCTGACATCAGAGACTTGGGAGCTGAGGCAGGAGGGCTCCAGGGCCCAGCCAGCCAGCAGCAGTGCGAGGCCCTGTCTCAGAATAAAAATAAAAAGGGTTGGGGGAGTGGCTCAGTGGTGGAGGGCCCTGGGTTCAGTCCCCAGTACAGAAAAGAGACAGGGCAGGGGAGGGGATGAGAGGAGAGGGGAGGGGAGGGGAGGAAAGGGGAGGGGAGGGGAGGAGAGGAGAAAGAAAGAGAGAAAAGAAAAGAGAGGGGAAGCGTCAGGCAGCCGTCCCCACAGGCGGAAGTGGCCTGTTTGCCTACTTCCGATGGAGAGTTTGGGCTGAAGCACGAAGATTGTGGGTCCAAATGTCCGAGGCCCTGACAGCCCTAGGCATCAGAACAAGGAGCCCCAGAGCCCCTGGAGTGTCAGCAGCAGGTGACGTTGAAACTCACTGCACCATCTCGTGGGTCCCAAGGTCAGGACCCACAGGCACAGAGTCCCTCCTGCCTCCGTTCTGGGCAAGTGCAAGACAGGCCCCTCCCGACCCTGACCCCAAGGTCAGCTCCCCCTGTGCTCAACCTCAGGGGGGGTCCTGGAGTGAAGCCCCCGGGGTCTGCTTACCACCCTCATTTGGGACCAAGAGGGCAAGAAAGTAGCCCTGGGACACCTGGGAGTCGAAAAATGTAACATGTGGATGCTGGAGGCTGAGATGGTGAGTGTCTTGTGCAAATACACAGGTCTGTGCTTCTGGGCCAGACCAGCTTCCCACAGGAAAGTGAGTCCTGGAGGTCCGACCAGTTTGTCATGGTCACTGTGGTCCCCCTTCGTGTTTGGGAATCACGAACAAACAGGCTGCGGGCGTGTCTTTGGAATCAGCTTTGTTTTGTAAGCGAGTTATTCAACCTGTACCTCCAGAGACTGTCCCCTGGTGAAGTCTGACAGCCCAAACCAAGTACGTGGCGGTCATCGCACACACTCAGCAACGCTGGCCACTGAGACTGCTGAGCTGCGCTGTCCAGCAGCCCTGTTAGACCTGGGCTGACATGCACACTCGTTCCCAGCCTCCCTGGATCTGCTGGACCTCTCCTGGGTGGGTGTGCTCTGAGCCCGCCCCCATTTCTCACCCTGACGGTCCTGGCGAGTGCCAGCACACTGGATACTCTGCCAATGGAAAGAAGACCTTGGCCAGGTGGGGAATCTAGTCCTCTCCACCCTAACACCCTCCTTAACTCTGCCACAGGCATGCTCTGCCACGTTCTGCCGTGCTCACCAAAACCCCCAGGGCTGGCCTGGTCATCTTACCGGCACACATGTCTCACGGCATTCAGGCGAGGCACTGGGCTCCGCCCCCTTCTGGGCTGCCTGGTCTGCTCAGGGCCCCCAGCAGCTCTGCCACATCCTCTGCAGAGGGGATGCTCTCCGGCCAGGGGAATGGCTCGGACACAGGACAGCCTTAACGTGTATTGGATTGTATGAACAACGTTTGGAGAGATGTATAACAGGTAGGGTTGAACTCTAGGAAGACTTGATCCCAGTTCACTACCAACACTTACATGCATTAAGAAAGGTGCATTTTCATAGCGTGGCCCTCTGCAGACCCTGGGGGGGGGATCTGCAAGAGTGTCTGGGCTCCCTGTGCTGGCAGCCGGCTAAGCCCGGAGCTCCGCCCGCCTTTGCTTGGAGCAGATGCAGGGCTTAGCTTCAGACTGCATTGCTGGCTACTCACTGGACCTCAGGCCTTGTGATCTGAGGTCAGGGTCCAGCTTCCTAGGCAGCAGGAATGGCTGAAGGCTGTCCGTGTGTGTCCCCTACGAAAGCACCCTGCGGCCTCATCCACGCTGCTGATTCTGGGACAGCCTCTTTCCCCAGTGACGATGTGGCCATGATATGGGACGAACAGCTTCTGGGGCATTGCCCAGACAGACTCCCCCTGCAGCTCTCTGTGGGCGTGGTGTAGCCAACTGTGAAATGGGGTAGCTCTCTCCTAACTCCTGCAGGGGCTTTGGGTTCACCGGCTGATGTTCTGGGGAGAGCACTCAGATGATGCATCTCGCTCTGGTGCAAGGCTGATTCCCCGAAGGCCAGGTCTGGGCCAGGGCTGCGCCCACACTCCTAGTTTCTAAGCTCTTGTGTACTGAGGCACCTTCAATGCTGCTTTAATGGAATCGAGAGGTTTTCTGTTTTTAAGCAGCTAATCTAATTCCCTTGGTAATGAGATCCTGCTCTTACGCAAGCTGAGTGGGAAGACCTGGGGACGGTGGAGAGGTAAAGGCTTCTGATGGAGGCTTGAGCTCTCTACAGAAGGCACAGCTGGCCCCCTGGTGCTCCCCAGCCAGAGCATTGATTTTGTTAATCCTCCCTTCTCGTTTGCCTCACTTGGGGCTAGGAACACCTCATCTGGTGTCTTCCTCTTGTTCCTTGAGACCTACAGACTTCTTTAATGGACTCTACTCATGCCAATCAATGAACAGAAGGTCCCTTCCTGGGACCCACGCAACCCCAACAACGGGGCAAAGCCGACGAAAGCCACGATGAGAGCGTGGTTTGGAAGTAAAGTGTAGCTGAGAAGTGGAACCAGATCATTTGCAATATTGTTACTGCAAACCCTTTCTCCTGAAAAGATCCCATTGTTTTTCTTTTCTATAAATGCACTAAAATTACACTAAAATATACACTAGACATACACTAAAATTACTTTAAAGTATTTTAGACCCTGTTTTGAGTTGGTGATATTTGTGAAAGAGTATTTCAAATACTAGAGGCTTTAGAAAGCCAATTTGTGTCTTCCTGACACCACGCAAATCTATCTCTCTCTCTTGCGGATCCATATCACCGCCGATAGTGGATGGCATTTCCTCTGCGTGCTGTAATGAGGAGATCAGCCCGCAGCACTGGGCCTTGGTCCCAGGGGCACTGTGAAGGGAGGGAAAGAGAGTGCAGTGCGTGCTCTGCTTTGGAGTGGCGTCTTCCTTGCACATTCCTTCATGTCTCACTTCCTGTCCTTTAAAATAATGGTTGGCGATTGGATCCTGGAGGTAGGATTCCGGGGGAGTACAAGCAGTGGCAAAATGAGATCGTTGCCTGGCTAACAACTACCGCATGTTGAATTCAATGTCACCATTCTTCTTATGAAATGGTAGATGGAGTACAGTTTAATGTCTTCCCCATTAAAAATAGAAATGAAGCAGCAGCACCTCTCAAAAAAGCATAGAGCTACCAATGTAGGTGCAGGAAGGGCATCTCTAGTCCAGGCTGGACCTCCATCTGCAGGGGAGCCTCAGGACAGTTCAAGTGTCCACATGGGACAGCAGGCAGCGGAGGGGGAGGTTGGCGAGGTCAGCGAGTGCAGCGCTGTCTGCTGGGCAGGTCTCCGAGATCACAACTCCTTCCTGTGGAAGTTTGTGCCAGCCTTGGATCTTGCTCCTATCCCCGTTTCTGCTCCCTCTGCCTCTCCAGGGACTCTACTGACAGCTCTCAAGTGCTCCTCCCATCTGGAGGGGAGTCTCTGCTCCCTGCCACCCTGCTGCCCCAACCCCCATGCGGCAGATCGGCCCTTCCCTCGGGAGAGAGCCCACCGCTGCCGCATCCGTGTCTAGGCTCTGGGTTCGGGTCAGCCGGAGCCCACGGGCAGGGTCTCCTGCTTGGCACCGGGATGCTGAAATAGCAGCATTTGACACATTTAAAACTTGCTGTTTGTGCAATCACTAAAAACTGCACCATTAGCTGGAATTTCAGATTGCATGAGTGCAGATCATTAAGTGTTATTACAGTATTAATTATTAGAAATGTCCTGTACTGCCCAAATTAAATTGGGATAGTCAACGACCTGCGAGTTCCCAATACCACGGATAATTTAACCGGAGATCTGCCGCTCTGGGTAAGGTGTCTCCACATGCCGTTCTTGCTGCTTCACATTAAGTACCAATGGAGGATCTCGGGAGAAAATAAATCAATCAGATGGCAATATCTTCCTATGGCGACCTTCAGAAAAAGCAAAGACGAGGCGGAGACCAATGTTGATATTCAAGCGAGGACTTGGCGCTTGAACACAGAAAGTAGGCTAATCATCACCAGCATCTCAGCAGCCAGGCTGCCTTGCTGTGGCAGCAATTCCCTGCGATTTCTGTGTCTGAAAATCTGCCTTCAGTTACAAAAAGGAGAGTAAAGGGAACTTAGATATTTAAGGCCAATTGGACCAAAGCTGGAGGAGTGCTTTAGAAAGCACCGTGGACTAACTGCTACCCCACCACTGGGACCGTTGCAGAAGAGTGGTCAGCATTGTTCCACACAGTGAAAGCCAGCCACAGCGCAACAGAAGCCCAGGAGTGGACACAGGCTTTGTGCCCAGCCAGCACCTGGGCAGCCCAGAGGGGAGCGTTTCCACAGAGACCACACCGCCACCTGGGTACATTAGCCGGTACCACTATTTCAACAAGAGCTGACCTTTGGCCATTAGTGCATCTTCTTGATTGAAAATGAAGCCCAAGAAAAACTGTATTTTAAATAATAAGGGGGATGTTTTTCATGAGACATATCTTTATCAATGTGTGCAAATAAATAATGCACTGCAGTAATTTACCTGGATTTAAATGTGCTACTGTGTATGCAACTACATTGTGTGCCATTAATTTCCACACTAGGGAAAAAATCGCTAACACCCTTTTGCACACAGATGTCTTGACATGGGCAGGAGCCGGGGCCAGAATCCACTGCTCCTTACTCCAAGTCTTCCTCGCCCAGGAGATGTTCCAAGCAGCGAATGAGTGAGCAGTGTCAACGTCCCGGTGCTTGGTGTAAACATGCACTGGTGGTGTATATGCCTGGTCCTTCCTTTTCACGGCCCTTCTTTTCCCAAACATGAAATCCAAATGCACCCTGGGTCCACACAGCAGCAATGGGGCACAGTGCCATTTGCCCTGCCTCCTCTGCATTCCAGCAACAGAAGAGTTAAGCTGAGGCTTCTCGCCTGGACACTTGGAATCTAGAATTACCCCTTGGATTGGAAATTTCATGTTTGTGATTTGCAGTGTCCGAACCTGCAAGGTCAGGTTTTGAGCCTGATGGAAAATATGCATGAGTGTTTGAAACACTGGTCATTGTGCCAGCCAGCTTTCACCACTGTGACCAAAGTACCTGCCAAGAGGAACCCAGAGGAGGAAACGTCTACTCTGGCTCATGAATTCAGAGGATCAGTGCATCATCTGCTGGCCCCACGGCTCTGAGCCTGAGGTGAGGCGGAAAGGGTGTGTGGGGAAGCCCCGCTCCATTGAGGGCAGGCAGGGTGCAGAGAAGGGAGGGGCCACAGGGCAGCCCCCTGAGAACCACCTCCTCCAGTCACCTCCATCTGCCCAGTCAGGTGCTTAGGCAGTCACAGCTCACAGACTGGGACTCACACAGCCCAGGCACTTCACCTCTGAACATGTCTGCACCAAGAGGAGCTTTGGGGAAACACCTCATCTGAATCACTGCAGTTGTACTAAGTCCAAACAGCAATTAACTCTAACAGAAATATCCAAATTTGAACCATAGAAATATCCAAAAATTGGGCCATGATAGAGCTATTAAATAACATTTTGTCTCAAAAAAGCAGTAGTTAAAAAGACTATGTAGTAATATGGAAAGTGATTATGTAACATTAATTGAAAAAGTAATATCAGATTTTATGTGTAAGCATGGTATTAAGATCACAACTATGTAAGAAAATACATATTAAAAAGGAAAAAAAATAACTAAGACTGAGTAAGTGTGTATGGATATGTATATGTTCCAGCTAAACCTGAGTGTTCACATCTGATTTGAAGTTTAGCAATATTCAGGGCAAACTCCTATCGGTCTGAAAAGCAACCTTTCCTAGTTCAGGTGCAAAGTCCTTACAAATAAGTAACTTCTCCAAAGCCCTGTGGTGCATACTTGTGACCCCAGCAACTCAGGAGGCTGAGGGCAGAGAATCACAAGTTCAAGGCAACTTAGAGAGATGCTGTCTCAATTTTTTTAAAAAAATGGGAGTGCGGCCTGGGAATGTAGCTCAGAGATAGAACACCCCTGGGTTCCAGCCCCAATACAGCAATTAATAAGCAAGTAGGCCAGGAAGCACTGTGTGGCCAATGGCCCTGGCTCAGGTGGCCTTGTCTTCTCAGCAAGGTGCTCTGGACCAGCTCCCAGCAGGGGCAGCACAAGCCATGGAGCAGAGGCTGGGCTCTGCAGGCAGCTGTGCCTGACAGAGGCTTCTAGATCCAGCACCAGCGCTTCCCACATTCCTTCCCACCACCATCCCGGTGCTGTTCTCTGCCCTCTCTGCAGCGACCTGCAGGCCGTCCCATGGTCCCGACAATGCGGAGGGAGAGGCTGCAGTTACAGGCCCAGTGTCCCCCCGCACAGTCTCTGCCCAGGGCAGCAACCATTGCCATTTCTCTGGCACAGAAAGGGACATGTGGGTCACCACCCTGAACTTCTCCAACGTGGGACACTGGGACAACCTGAGCTGGGGTCCGTGGTGTCAAAACCACCTTGTCTCCCCTGATTTGTGGAGGGCCTGTTCGAAGTCTCCCAAAAAGGTATGAAGCAAAAATAACCACAAACATGGTGGACATTGTGCTGTGGAGAGTGCTGGAGGAGGATGTCTGAAGAACGAAGGATCAAATCCAAAGCTTGTCCATGCAGAGTGAGCTCCAAGGCTGCTGGGTCCCAAGGACCAGCTCCGGGCACACACCTCCCAGTCTCCCAGGCTCAGAAATGCAGATCCAGCTCCAGGTCTGCATGGAGCACCAACCTTGCCATGCAAGCTGGCCAGTCCTTCACATGACAGACCCAACTGCCCATCCTGGCTCATTGTCCAAGGTGGCCTGTGGTGTCACAGTCGCCAGGGCTGGCTCAAGAGCTTACACACCAGGACCTGCGGGCCCAGCAGTCTCCCAGCCTCCCTGAAACCCCAGCCTCGTGGTCTGGGTGCCCAGGTCCCTCCCTGGAGTTCCAACCACATGGAGTCATGATGGACTAAACACCAGGTCTAACCAAAGGCTCCCACTCTTTGTCAGAAATTGAACTCTACGTATAAAGCCTATTTTAATGGAAGGAAGAAGCACTGTCCAACACTGACACACCAACATCCAAACCACTGTCCCTTTCTGTCACACCCAAAGCCTCTTAGGAGCCTGTGTCTCCTGCTCTTCAGAGGCAAATGGGTGCAGGGAGGCAGCAGGCAAGGGCTCCAAAGGTGGGTTCCCAGCCTGGGCTGCCGCAGGGCGAGGGGACCCTGGCGGCCCACTGAGGCTGTTTGTGCAAATGCTAATGTGTTTTCTGTTTCTGTCTGTCACTCCAAAAAACGCAGGAGAAATCAAACACAAAGACCAGTTCAGGCAAAGTTAGCATTACAAATTTAAGCACAAAAAGCCAGTAAATGCAAATGCCAATGTTCTGACTGTAGCATTACCTTGAACACATCTCACATCCTGGTTGCATTGACTGTGGGCTTGAAAGGTCTAATTAGGAACGTAAGCCACTGCGGGCCACACGGGTGGGTGGATGCTCTTATCAGGAGTGCCGGTATTTATTTACTTGTTATTTACTTATTTAGGTACTGGGTATTGAACCCAGGGGCACTTCAGGACTAAGTTGCATCCCCAGTCCTAGTTGAGCCAGGGTCTTACTAAGTTGCCTAGGACCTCACTAAATTGCTGAAGCTGCCTTGATCGTGCCATCCTCTTACCTCAGCCTCCAGAGTGGCTGGGTTACAGGTGTGCCACCGCACTAGCCGAGGGGTGCGTTTATTCCTTACAGCGTCACACCTCGAAGGAGTAAGCATCCTGAGGGTAGGCTTCCTCTCATTCCTCCCGTGCAGTGCCACCTGTTCAGTGCTGACCCAACAAAATAGACAGCCTCTGGGAAGGGACTTGTGTATCAGCAATGTAGGCCCCTGCTGCAGGCCAGCAGGGCCATGACTCTGGCCACCAGGCTACCCCTCTCTAACTTAAGAAGTCTTTCCCAAAACTATGATAGTTTGACTTAACTCCTCTTTTTTGAAAGTTGTTTTTTAGTTAGCTTTTCTTTGGGGAAAAATTTTAGAACATCAGTCATGGAATTAGAAAAATAAACCTTCAATACTGTGTCTGGGAAAATCGCCTTTTTTAATCTATTTTTCTTTCCTGTCCTTGTTAATGTAAAGCATAGTTTTATATGAGTTAAAATAATGGTATAAATACACATTCCTACCCTATGTTAGTGACTGCATACACACGCAGGTTTCTAACGTGTCATTGCTGACTGAGCTATCGCCCGACTGTGGGGCATGTTTTAATATTTTAACTAGAGCGGCAGTGACTAGTATTAACAGGGCCTGACGTTACCATTTTGCAACTGAGCTTTCCCTAGATCTATTTTTTTTTTAATTTAACATGCTCATAAGCTTTCAGAGTTTCTTCAGAATAAATCGCACAATAGCACATTTCTAGCACCCTAAGTTTGGGGTGACCAAGTGGCCAGGGGCTCTGACACCTTATGAAACACAGATGGACAGCTGAGGCCACTCTTGAAGACACGCTTGCTGTGTCCTCTGTGGTTTTAGTGGTTCATAATGACTCACTTACTAAACCCAGTACTGAGCCATCTGTAGCTGGGAAGCTGCATCTCTTCCTGGAACTCGGATCTGAGAAGCTGTGAGCACTTGGGCCAGCAAGTCGGTGCCATGATGGGCCAGCAGGGCAGGAGGGCAGGGCTGGCTGGGGGAGAAGGAGGAGACAGGCGCAGGAGGAGGGGCGTGGGAGAGACAGGGAGAGAGAGAATCCCGGAGGAGGGGGCAGAGCTGGGGGCTGCCGGGGCCTGGAGAGCTCAGGGAACCAGGAAGCAGTCAGGGCAGAGGAGGGTGGGGACACCCAGCTGGAGGCCATAGGGCAACCCTGCCCACTTTCTAAATGACCTGTGTTGGTGTGAAGTGCTCACATTTATGCAAATGATTGCCCAAATCTGTCTCCCCGAGGAGTGTGATCCCCTGGCTGGTGGCCACGGGGGCCACAACGAGCCGGCTCCAGGTCACAGAGCAGCCCGCTCTGCAGCCCCTTGCCATTGTTGAGTCCTGTCCCCGGCTGACTTTGAGAGCTGAGTACCCCTAGTGACCCATGTCTTCCCAGGCCCATGGCCATGTCCCTCTGCCCAGAAGCCTTAACCATCACCCGGGCCAGCGTTCCATGGTCTCTTTCCTGCTGTCACTGCAGGACCTCTCCCCGTGCATTTCCTCTCCTTAGCCCCTGAGATCACCTCTGGAAACCAGGGCAAGGTTAAAATTTCATGAGATTTGGTTGGCAGTATGTGGCTCCTGCCTTCTCAGAACCGCCCCCCCACCCCACCCCAAGGCCTCTCAGATTGAAACAAGACCCTGACCTGGTGTGCCTCGGCCCTGGGCTCTGGCAGCCCTCCCTGCCCACTGGGCCTGTGTCGCCTCTGTGCCACTCCATCTCCCCGAGGGACCCAGAGCTTCTCTCCTGCACACCTTGGGTGCCGTCCCCTGCTCCACTGGAGTCCCCAGGATGCTCCTCACCCCTAAGAAACCTTCAGGAAACTTCCCACTGCTCCCAGGGCCAGCTCAGTCTTAGGAAGCCCAGAGGATAAGCCTTTTAGGACAGAGAGGGGCAGGGGAGCCCCTTCTGCACTGTGGAGGCAGAGCCCTGCCCCTGAGAGGCTGTGCGAGCTTGGTGAGTTCTTATCTCCCCTGGACTCAGCGATGCCATTTGTAAAATGGGCACAGTGGGACAGTAAACATTGTCATTTTGCCAGCCGATGACAGATAAGTCACTCTGAGATGAGACTCATAAACCCTCTGTGTTTATAGTAAATAGTAAAGACTTTGCTGAACTGGCTTGTAGAAGGAACAACTGGTGGTTCTCAGGTGAGAGGAAAGAGGGAAGGGAGGAGAAAGGCAGGTAGAGGATGGAGCCCGAGCCCAGAGCAGGCACCGCTATGAACAGACAGCCAGTCTCATACACACACTCGGGGTGACACCCTGCCCGGAGCTCTCCCTCCCACACCCGACTCCCAGGAAATAACTGGGTTTGGGCCTGGGTCTTGTGTGCAGCACCATCAGGCCTGGGAGCAGGAGGAGGAGCCGGAGGAGCCAGAGTCCAGTCCCACAGTGCAAACTCAGACCCAGGACTGCAAGGCAAACAGGCCTGGCCCTGGTGGGCCCACCCCAGCCTGCTGTCCAACTCCATGGGATGCCAGAAGAACAGCACCGAAGCCTGCAGCAGGGAACAGCCTTAGGCAGCAACCCTCCCCACACACTGCAAGTAAAGGAAGTCCAGATGCACCAGGTTGCCCTGGCCCAGGGGCTGCTGAGATGGCCACTCACCCCTGCAGCCTTCAAAGCAACTAAGCCTCAGTCATGTATCTGCTGAACTGAGAAGTGGAGGAGAGCCGGATCATAGCACAGTGGCGGAGCGTTGTCCCGGCACGCACAAGCTGGCTCCCACCCCCCGCACAACAAGAAATGAAAGGAAATGAAAAACAAAGAGGGAAAATAGAAGCAGAGCTTATGCATCATCTCAGGCACTTGGTCATACACTCAGAAACTATCACCACGAGCTTAACAGCTATACTTTTTTGGTAGATTATCCTTCATTGTCCTCAAAATCCCATGTTGAAATTTAATTGCCACTCAAGGGAGGGGAGGTGGGCCTCTGAGAGGGGATGGGGTCATGAGGGCCCCATCAAGGCGCTGTCACAGGAGTGGGTTAGTGACCATGGGAGCTGACTAGCTATCACAGGAACTCGTTCCTTATCACAGTGGTGGGTTAGTCATCCTAGGAGCTGGTCGGTTATCATGGGAGCTGGTTCTTTGTGATGGAAGTAGGTGAGTTATCTGGGTGTGAGTTAGTTATCATGGGAGCTGGTTAGTTATCATGGGAGTGGGCTCCTTATCACAGGAATGATCTAGTTATCATGGGAGAGGGTTAGCTGTCACAGGACTGGGTTAGTTATCATGGGAGAGGAGCCATCAGATCCAGAAATGACCCAGCAAGTGGCCAGCCAGTGCCCCTGGGGTGGTGATTCCAAGGATGGGGACTTGTTGAGGGCAGGAAGCACAGGCCTGCCTCTCCAGGTCCCAGAAGGAGTGTGAGGTCACCAGGGCACTGCATGGTGCCAAGGGGCCAGCAGACCCGCCTCTCACCCTGGAGGTGGCCTTCACCCCTGCTGCGCAGGGTGCTTGGGGGAGGGTAGGAGCTGGGTGTGGCTACATGGCAAGTACCCTGTGCCGGGACGGGCCTCGTGGTCATGGGCAACCACGCCTGCAATTCTCACAAGCCACACACTTGCCTGGTGGTTCCGCACTCCTGACTAGCGTTCTCTAATAGGTAACGCCTGGTCTAACTTGTTTGTACATAATCCACTTCAGAGGAAGTGGGCGTTTCCTCAGGATGCCCACCAGCACAGTGGCAAGGACCTTCAGGGCAGCTGCTGTGTGCAGAGGGCGAAGCCTGGGGTGGAGGCACAGCTCCACCGCCGCTTGTGCCCAGGACCACGGTTCACACCTGCTCACTGGGGAGGAAAAGTGACAGAGAACACAAGCAACGCTGCTCAGACGGACTTCACGGGCAGGGACACCCTCAGCAGTGAGCACAGTGGCTGACGGGCACTGCAGTGACTGAGGCTTGAGTAACTGTCCTGACTGCGAAACCAAGTTATCAACCAGGAGGCAGGAGCACTCAGGGCTGTGTGCGAGGGCTGGGCACGGCCCCCTGCAGTCCCACCCCCAGAACCGGGTCACACTCCTCCTCTACAGTGTGCATCCCTGCGTGCACCCATCCACGAGGGGGTGTCCTGCCTGGCCCGGGGGCCCTGAAACCTGGCTTCTCCACTTGCTGGTTGGTGGTCAGCACCCCCTGGGTGAGTGTCTCCAATCAGGGGATGTGGGGAGAAGGACGGAAGAGAGATGCATTAGGCTCCCCAGGGAGAGACAGGCCCTCCGGTCACAGGCACAGTGGCCCAGCAGCCCCCGCCCAATGCAGGCACATCATCTCATTCCTCCTCCACAGCCCAGAGCCTGCGAGAGTGAAATCTGACCACAGGTGGCAAAGTGCCCACCAAGGCCGAGCTGGGATCCGTGTGGGCCAAGAGCACCGGATGAGCGCTCGGCCTGGATGTGCTCAGTCACCACGGATGCGCTTATGAAGGATCAATGAACTGCACTGTCTTGCCCCGGCGAGGCTGGCCGCAGGATGGGCGTCCAGCTAGGCAACGAGGCTCAATTATATATTGTGTTCACTGTTGCTTCATTTCACAAAACTGCAAAAGTCCAGGCACCATTTTGTCAGTAAAAAACAATAAAGAATATGAAAAGCCCATCTTCACAGAACATTGGACATTGCAAAACAACCTGCAGCTATTATGGGATATATCAAAACTGACAAGGAAACTTTGGCTGTTGATTGGACCATATCTCACACGGACAGCACAGCTCTCCACCTCCACTAGCAAGAGCTGCGTGGCCACCAGACCTGGGGTGGGGAGTTTATGCGCCTAATTGAATTGGGGTATTTGGATGATAGAAAAAAATTGGTGACATTGCAAAACCAGCAGTTAGATTTTCAGGAGCGGAGGGATGCTCATGCCATACAGCCAGAGGAGGAGCACAGGTGGGAGGAGAAATCAGTCTTGTTCACAAACCTACAAAGCCAGCACTGCATTATGGGTCATCATTAGCTCATCTGCCACTCATCGTTTCTTATGTCCATCCTAAGGTCATTGAAAAGAAGTGCTTTTTTCTCAGAAAGAGAAAAAATATTATCTTCTGTCCTGTATTTCATTCTACCTGTGCGTTGTGAATTGTTTTAATATCACTTTGGGTCTTTCTAATACTGCACTGAGAACCTTGTGTGTATAAACTACAGTCAAATTAGATCACAAGGAAATAATTAGGAACATTGTTTTTCCCTGTGCTGTTTAAAATAGGAGAAAAACAAATGCACTAAAATCCAAGTAGGGGTCAGATCCTCAGCTCCAGATGCACGAAGGAGCCCCATTATGCACAACCAACACCCCGAATTCCCACCGGCACACCTACGTGGCTTCAGCCGGGCTCCTCATTTGTATTATGCTGCTGCACATCTGTCTCCGGGTTTCCAAGACACTGTGTTTAGAACATAAAGGTTTGGTATTAAGGGGAATAATTAGCATGTTTCTTGGCACCTGGCCCCAGGGACAGACATTGCTTGAAGATGACAAACCCTCTTACACCCCATGTTTTTGTGGGCGATTCCTGGAGTGGCTCATGACTGGGACAACAGCCTGCCCACGGGGCAGCAGCGTGGCATGTGTAGGTGTGGATGGGGGCCAGCACTCACTCAAGGGCACTGAAGTCAGGCGGAACCATCTGTCCTTACACGTGACTGGAGACTGAGACTTACACATCTCAGTTGTAAGGCAGAGAGGACTCTCCAGTTCTAGAAGCTGAAGTGCTCTCAGTTACAAAGTGCAGCTAGACACCTTGGGACATTCCACAGAAGCTCGCAGACCATGCCTCTAAAACTCAGGCCCACCCCCCGAGCGTCACACCTGCCCAGGGCCTACTTGGGGGACAGTTTCTATGTTGATCAGGGATTGTTCAGTCCTTGCTTTCCTTTAGGACACAGAGAAACTCATCCTCCTACAATCTGGAACCTCTTGCAATAGACAAGGAGCAGAGGCGGTGAAGAGCTACTGCTGCGTTTACCTTCTCCCCCTCCCTCCCCACCGGGGTGCTTAGTCAAGCAGGAAGTCATACGGAGCATGCATCTATGCCGTCTGCCCCTCTGAGACCACCATCAAGATTTTAATGGTGGGTATTTTCTCATTTTATTGAGTTCTATGAAACACTTTTGTTCTAAGTTTGGGGGAAGCTCAAGAGCACATTCAGGGGTGACCACTCATCCAACAGGAAGTGGACTGCTACCTAGATGTGGCCACAGGAGAGGAGAACTCTAACCCGATCCAGGGAGCTGCACGATCGATCGCTGCAGAGCATGTCTGGTGGAGGTTAGGCCACGGCGCGCCCCTTCCCACACCTGCTGGGTAGTTGATTTTGACGGGTGTGCTCTGCGGGGCAGGCGTCCACCCTCCTCTGGGTGTGCTCGCGGGCTCGGTTCTGAAGGCGCTAGGTATTGCTACTACAATTAGCCCCTGTTCTCAGAGCCGGGTGGAAGAGTGACAGGGAGCTGGATCCTGCAGGCGGCGGCCGGGCGGCAGCGCGTGATTGAATGATCTCATTCCAGGCTTTTTGTTAGACAACAGCCAGCGCTCTATGAAGATTGATACAGAAGTGCCGGGCTCGGCTGGCTGGATCATCAAATGGATTGATATGATACTCCAGCGGTGGATGAAGACAAAGTAACTGTTATCATACTCAATACCAGGGCTTGTCAGGGGCGGAAAATCACCCGTGTCCCTGATTATGGGAGCGTTTCATGACTGTCATGCGAATTTAGTAGCAGGATGTCATGGGCAGGCTGCTGGGCCCAGAACTCTTTATTTGTGAGGAAAGTAAGGGACGCTTGCCATGCCAGCCCTGGAGCCCCGAGCGGGCGGCCGCTGCACTGGGAAGGCCCCACATAAAGCCAGGCCGGTGAGTCGCAGTGCTTGAACGCACAGGCTCTTCTCCACAGCAGAAGTCCAACCAGAGGCCAGGGCTGGGCAGGTGGCCCAGCGTCCAGCGTGCATGGTGGAAGGTGCCCATCATGGAGAAACGCAGCAGTTCATGGAGCCCTGGGGTGTGTCTCATTCGTTCTTTGCATACACTGGGGAAGCCACCGATGTCCCCCCAGGACAGGCTCACACAGGGGCCCAGCACCTTGACCTCGAGGACACATGCTGCCCATGCTCCCAGGGTGCAGGGAGTGCCCACGCCCTGGGCCACACTGCCCTCTTACAGTGACGGAGCATTCCGGACACCTATCCTCCCCTTTTGAAATGCAAGATGTATAGCCCCTAAAGGAAAGGGGACAGTAAAACACTTCTGCTCCCCAACCCCAGCCAGGAAGGGCTGCGAGAGCAGGCCTGGCGGGGCCTGGGTGCACACCCCTGGAAGGGCTGGCTCTCCCTCAGCACGCCCGGCGCTGGGCCGGCTGGGCTCTGGGGAAGGCTGGTCTCTTGCACGTGCACCAGCTCCTGGCTCCTTGGGATGATGTAAGCTAAGGCTGGTGACATCACTGCTTCTGCCCCCAAGACCCAAGACCCCTCTCTGAGTGGGGACAGGCACCCAACTGAGAGCACCATGGAAAGGATAGGTGTCCTCATCCAGCTGGCCTCCACTGGACAAAGCACTGAGAAGGACAGGAGTGCTGCGGCAGGTTGCTTCCTGGAAGACTGGTCTCTGTCCTTCCCACCAAGCCACGTGTCTCCCATGCTGTGTCCTGGCACATTCTCCTGCCTGAATGCAACCTACCCCACCAGGCTGGCACGACTGGGCTGTGGAGGAGACAGCCCTGCAGGAGACAGGCTCTGGGTGAAGTACGTCACCTCCCAGTGCAATGATCCTGTCATTGCCGACGTCACACAGCACCTGTGCTTTATGGGATTAACAAAGTCACAGCGACCAACATAAACACTGCTCCTCCACTCCAGGGCTGGTGGGGAAGAGCAGTCCTCCTGGGCCACTAGAATACAAGACCCTAAGCTCTGCCGTACTGGTTGAGGTCCCAGCTGTAAGCAGGGCTAGTGCCTGGTGGGCGTCCGAACTCACTGAGGAGCATGAGTTCCCAGGACAGCACCTAGAAAGCCTCGTGAGTAGAAGAGGCATCACAAGGAGTGCAGACAGGGGCTTGGATGTCGTCCTGGGGACACAGGAAGTGCAGAAACGCACTCAGTGGGTGACCCATGCTCAGAACTGCAACTGCCGTGTGCAGCGCAGATCAAGGTCACCTCAGAAGGGAAGTGCTGGTGCCCACAAGGAGCCCACCAGGGGCCAGGCAGAGGAGAGGGCGCATCTCCTGCCCTCGGAGGGACTGGCAGATGGAAGAAGGGCAGGTCCAGAGAAATGCCATGAGAAATGCTGACCCAGGTGTGGAGAGGAGGTTCTGGGCTCTTGAGGACCCTGGAAGGGCAGAGACCTGAGATGGGGCAGGGTCAGCAGCCAAGAGCTCCGTGTTGGTCACACTCAATTTGGATGAACACAGAAGAGAAGGTGCCGGCCATGTGTGTCTGGAAGTTCCTTCCAGAGAGATGACAGGAAAGCAGGAGGAAAGGCCTGAGGAGAGGAGAGAAGGTACCGGCCTGGCTGGGAGAAAGGCCAACTTCCTGGTTGGGTGGCAGTGAGCTGATCTGCGGAGATTTGGCCCGAGTTAAAATTCCAAGGCCGGGAAGCGGTCAAGGGACGTTGGCGTGTGCCGCCTGCCAGGGCCTGCTCTCTGTCAGCACAGAGCTGATGAAGCCCAAGTTCCTCGTGGTATTCAACACTAATCACTTTTCCTCATTATTTTTCAGAGCTAAGACCTCAGGATGTCAGGAATCCTCAATATAAACAAGTTCAATTCTCTGCCATCTTGAGAACTCAACAAAGTCTTCCCGCCCCCCACCCCGTCTATTCATAGCCCACCCCGTGAAGCTTGGGTGTATGCACCCACTGGTCAGAGTCAGGGATGCCGGGGAGCTGATGGCGGGGATGCTAAGGGGCTGCTGGGCAGGTCTGTGAGGGAGCTGGGGTTGCCCACATGTGGGCCAGGAGGCTGGGTGAGGAGACTGGCCTCCCTGCCTGAGCTGGACATCCCCTGCCCTGCCCTCCAGCACAGAGCTCCTGGTCCTCGGCCTCGGCCTCCCTGCTCTGGCAGCAGCCCTCCTTGCACTCAGGGTACTGACAGCAGCCTGGGTCTCCGGATCCCGGAGCCGAGTCCTGTGCGTCTGCTCCCGGCACATCTGTCCTGCATACCCCTTGGTTCCATTTCTCTGGAGGACCTGGATCAATGCCCTCTGCTTCTTTCCATGGGAAAACTCCAGAAATGCCGCTTGTCCTCTGCCTCCCCTGCCTGTGGCCTGGGCTCCAGCCGCCAGCTTCGCCTCCCAGTTTTCCAGGGGTGGCCCCAGCGTTCCTCTCCACTTTGCTACAATGGCGTTTTCAAGTTCTCCCCCACTTGCGAGAGGCAGCAGAGAGGAAGGCCAACCTTGAAGGAAAGGGCTGTTGTTGAGCTGTGTGTCTGCAATTCTCCAGACACGACAGTGGCTGCCGTTCTCCCTGTCTGCAGGGACCTGGCCTCCTCCCCGGATAAGCTGGCAGCCTCGTGATCCTCTCCGGCGCACATTGGGCACACCCTTCTTTCCTCCTCTCCAGATGTTTAAGATCCTTTCAGTACCAGGCCAGCCTCTGGGAGTGAGCACTGCCCAGTGACACTCCCGCCCGTGAGTCGGGGCAGGAGTGAGGCCTTTTCAGGCACATGCACCTGAAACCCAGCGCGGGAGCCTGCACGCCATTGGGAGGAGAGCAGCAGAAGGTGCCTCGGTGCTGAGCCCCACAGATCTCGGTGGCCTGCCCTGGACTGCTCTGGACTGTGTCCCCAATGTGGCTATGACTTAGTGATGGTCTCAGTTGTGGAGTGAACTTGGCCTCCAAAAATGAGCAGGACTGAAGGTAGTGCGGGAACTGACAGCTCCTCCTGGTTGTGAAGTGCCGGCAGTGTGCGTGCGAGCTGCAGAGCAGCGGCTTCGGACGCCGTCAGCTGAGTAGCTGGGAGGAATAGCAGTGCTGCCATCTCATTTCTAATTTTTTTTATTTGTTCTAATTAGTTGGACATGGCAATTAATAAATGCATCAGAGAGTTCATTTATACATTTTGGTAGATCGTACATAAATGGAGTGCAATCCCTCATTTTTCTGACTGTACACATTGCAGGATCACATGGTCATGCAGTCACACAGGTACATGAGGTGGAATGTCTGTTTCTCTCTGTCATTCCTCCCCCACACCCCTTCCCCTCCCTTCACTCCCCTCTACCTAATGTAAAGTAACCCTATTCTTCCCTATCCCCTGCCACCCGCCTCGTTGTGAACTAGATTCTACATAGCAGAGAAAACATTTGGCCTTTGTTTTTTTGGGCTTGGTTTATTTCACTTAGCAAGATATTCTCTAACTCCATCCATTTACCAGCAAATGCCAGAATTTCTTTCTTCTTTGAAGCCAAGTCATATTCCATTGTATGATTAGCTCTCTGTTTACCCTTTCTTCCACCCCGACTCTAGCATGGGTGCCTCAACTCTTATGGGAGAGGGAGGGGAAGGCCCTCCAGTTCTGCTTGCTGCCCTCAGACTTGCATCCAGGCATGTGGGCTCCTTAGGAGGCCCCTGAGAGGGGGTCTGCATCCTGCCGCATCCTGCTGGGGGCATACAGGCCCCTGGGTACCAACAGGTGGGGTCCACGGCCTGGCCACAAAGCGCCCCTTCCTGAGGATGCCCCTCACTCTGCAGAAGCCCTGACACCCACCCTGAGACCCCAGGATCACGCAGAGCAGACCCTCCCCTCAGGCCGAGACTCCCAAGCATGCTGCCGTGCCCCTCCCATCCTAACCTGTTGGGCCCCTCTGAGGGATTTGGAAGCAGCAGGAGGGCAGGACAACACTGGGAAAGGAGAGGTCGAGGAGGCGCGTCCACCAGAATAGGGTCAACTCGCTTCAGAGCAGGAGTGGCTTCCAGCTGAAGAGGAGACACACTTGCAGGACACACCTGGATGTTCACCCGCTCTTCTAAAGGCAGGCTATTGTATAGCGTGGCCTCCAGTCCCATCAAAAGGTGCCACTCCTGCAGGGAGCTTCCTAGCACTGCAAGACCACATGAGCAGCCTGTGCCCACCCCAGGTTCTGCTCAACCACAGGGTCTTGCTAACCAGGCAAGAGGTAGGTGTGGCTTAGGCATCACACTGAGCTGTCAGGACCGCCTCTGAAAGTCAGATCCAAAACATGCTAACTAACAATGACCGTCCTTGAACTTGAAGGAGAGCAGACCTGAACAACAACCCTGGTGTCCTCAATAAAGACCACGGAGAGATCGGCAACCTGTGATGCCCTCGGGTGCCCTCTGGACCTTGTGGCACAGAGACCCCCTCCTATGAGAACTTTTAAGCCCTTCTGTTTCCTATTGCACCACGCTGCACCCCGCACCACGCTGCACCCGGCACCACGCTGCACCCCGCCTGGAGTTCACTGGTCTGGAGCCGCAGTCCCAACAAGCCCTCCGGTTCCCTGGGGAGCTGACAGACCACCACTGTCACAGGGAGGCAGGCAGCGCGGCCTGTCACCGAAGAGCCCTGCACCTCTACTCTCACTGCCAAACTCCCACCTCTGACAGCGACACTGGCCTGGCCGCACCGCACACCTGGTCAGCTTCTCCTCCATGAAAACAGACGAGGAAACGCCAGCCTGGGCAGGGACAGCAGAGGAGGCAGAGGGGAGGCTCGGGCTCCCTCCCCTCTGGAGAAGCCCACCAAAACCCCTGCCCCCGGCCCGCCTGGGTTGCTCGCTTCTGAGGAAGGAGAGCCTGAGGGCCCAGTTGGTCCGACCGTTCCGGCTCAGCACATGGCACACAGAATATTTAAAATGAACGGAATAAACAGGGCTAAGGGATTGGAAGTCGTGCTTCTCAAGCTGCGGGTGCAGCCCTGTCATTCGAGGGGGACCCCGAGGCCCAGCCCCGCCACGCCCTCCCGCCACCACCCAGGTTCCCCTCCTGCCATCTCGAGTGGTGGGAGGAGCCAGTCTTCATTAGAGCTGTCCCAGCAAGGGGGACGCCACCCTTAGCACCATCGAGGCCGGGGGCCAGGCCGCTGTCCTGATGCCGGGCTCTGTGGATCCCTAGGTAGGAAGCAGCATTAAATCAGGATGTGAAGTGGCGCCCGCTGCGATGCTGCCCCAGGCCCCGCCCTCTGCAGCTGGCTCCGGAGCGCTGCCCCAGCTGTGGGCTCTGCCTGCCGCTGTGCCGCCAGCTGGTACCTGGCCTCTCTGAGCCTCGTCCCAGGCCCGGCGGAGCGAAGGAGATAAAGCAGATGAAGCCGCAGGGCTTGGCGCCAGGGCACCTCTCAGCCACCGAGGTACCTTCCTGCCCCGCGTGGGGACTCTCCTGGAAAGGTCCCCACAGGCCCACTGACACACCTGCACTGCTCAAGGGAGAGGCCCCTTAAAGCTGCCAGCAGCTGCCGCTGGCCCTCGGGGAGCTCACCCCTGCGCACCGACCTCCCAACCAGCTCGGAGCGCCCAGGACCACCAGCCCCGCTCCCGCGGCCACACCAGAGGCTGTGTCCCTGACCAACCCTGAAGCACCACGAGGACCATAGGACACCAGCAACAGGGGGAGGCTGAGGCAGACGCTGCCATCACTGCAGCCCAAGCCGTCGGAGCGGGTCCTCTCCAGCAGGGTGGACAGGAGTCAGCCGAAGCCACCGCGCTCACCTCGAAGCTGGTCAGCCTCCACGCACTCCCGGCCTCCCTGTCAGGTCGGAGCTGCCCCGTGGCTCCTGCCCCCCCAGTGGCTCCTGCCCCTCGGGTTTCCTCTCGCTCCTGGGATGTGGTGCGGGGCAGCCTGGGGATTGCCTGGGCCCAGGGCAGGTGTTCATGACAGAGGTGACTTCACTGACCGCAGGATGGGATTGGCTGGGACACTCAGCCTCAGGGTGGTGGGGTGGCTGGGCTTCCGGGGACCCGGGAGCTGAGTTTGGGATTCTGCACCCACATGCAGCCCAAGAGGACGGTGGCAAGTGACAGCAAGACCAGAGGAAGTCCACTGCTCCGAGCGGATGGGGAGGACACAGCTCCAGTGTGTCTGCACCAGCGGGCAAACCCCGGCCGGGAGCCCAGCGGCCGTGCCCTCAAAATGAAGCAGAGAAAAAAGAAACTGCTTTTAAAATTATGGCGCTCCCTGGGAAAGCCATAGTTCATGGGCTGCTCTGCGGCGGTATTTATTCTCCCTGCCAGCGGAGGGGGTTTATCACCAGCAGGGAAGGGAACGCTCTCCTCCCGCTCCTCCTCACCTCCCCTCCCTCCACACACACACACACACACACACACTCACACACACACCCCTGCTCCAGCCGTCCTAGGTAAGGACACATGCATGTGAGTGCACGTGTGTGTATGCGACATGTGACGTGCGGTGTCTCACTCTGGGTCAGGAGAGGGGTCATCTACACACGCCTGCCTCAGAGCACATGCATCACAGGGTCTAAACACACACGCCAGCCGTGCTTCTGATTGTTCTCTAGAGAATGTACACAGGCAGACACAGAAGGTCACACTCCTGTCTCTCTCCACTTCTCCCTTTTGTGCTCCTGTGAAACTGAAAGCCACCAAGGTGTAGATGTCCCCCTGGATTTGAAGTCATGGACTTTAAGCAAACGCTGACCCCGCTCCACCCGAGTATCCACTCTGTCCTCCGTGAAGGTTGCCCTGGACAGCACTGGCGCCCATCCTGCTCCAGGTCTTCAGAGGCGCAGGGCGAGAGGCCAGGGGCCTGCTGCTTCCAGGCAGGGGGCTCAAGTTTAACTCCCTGCGGTTACATCACAGCGTCTCTGGATTTGTGCAGTGCACAGCCAGAGCACCTTCCCAGAAAAGAACTCTGGGAAGTCCAGAAGGGCTGAGAAATAAGCACAGTCACAGTCCCCAGGTGGCTCCTCAGAAAAGAGCGTCTTCACCCTCACCACAGCACACACGCTTCCTGCTGAGCGTCAGATCTTAGAATCCACTTGTCACAAAGTTGAGAGGACATTGATGCAATTGAGGGCAAAGTACACGCACCTTGAGAACTTAGGCACAGGTGAGGGACCAGGGCTGTGAGCAGCCGGGCAGGGTCACACAGCAGGAGCAGGTCCCCGGGCTCAGCTCACAGAACAGGGGGCCTCAGCCACATAGTGACGAGGTCATACATGCCAGGCAAGCCAAGGGTCCCACGGCATCAAGGCCAACCCTGGTCTGGTCACAGGGAGTCAGCAAACCACGGGAGGAGCTGCATGGCACAGCCCCACACCCACGGCCACACCTGGGTGGGACCAAGCAGAGGTCCAGGATGGCTCCCAGCGTGTCCTGTGCAGTGCGCTGTCCACGCAGCGCCTGCGACACCAGAGCCACGCACTTGGAAATAGTGCAACTCCTACTGCAGCTCACAGCGAGTGTCCTCGGTGAAGGGACACCTGCAGGCCGGGTCACACGGGAGTCACTTGGATCGCTGTTGGAAATCTGAATCATGTAGGCAGATCAAAATCCCTAAATGCCAGGTTTCTCTTCTCTTTAGCTATTTCCTTCCACCCTGTGCCAGCTGAGACCCTTTCCTCTGTCCGCTCGTCCTCCCTCCCCTCTTGCTCTCGCTCTACACACAGTAATTTTTTAAGAAATCAGCAGTCATTAGCAACACGAACGCAGCCAGGAACGCACAGCCGACACTCTCGCCGTCACCCGAGGCAACGCCACGCACACCCACATTTGTCGATCTGCTTAACTTAACATATCAAATATTAGTGTCAAATGGAAATAAGGGGCAGATAATTTTAGAGACTTGTTATTACATGACATTCAAAATCATATGCTATGTTCTGCAACACTCAAAGGAAGATAAAAATGAAAAATGAAGTTAATGAAAAGTTATTGCCTTACTGAAGACTGCAGAATCAGGCACTTTACATTAAAATAAAATCTTTCTAGAACACTAAAGCTTATGGAAAATAATAATTTAAGAGTGAATCGCCCTAATGGAATACTCTCAGTCTCATCCCTCAAATAGTCTTCCCAGCTGACTCCAAGGCTTTATTTTTATCATCACACACGATTTATAAATAAGTCTGGGGCAGGCACGGGGCTGCCGCAGACAAGGTAGGTACTGCCGTGGGCTGGACCCCAGTGTCCCTTCCAGGGCCACCACGAACCAGGTGAGCATGGCAGGTGACCAGGGGCTACCAGCGGGGACTCCCAGGTAGCACACGGGGGCCAGCCAGCCAGGGTTCAAGGTGTGTGTCCAGCTCTCTCGCCCCTGCTCCCGTCCTGGACCTGCCTGCTTCATGGCTGTCAATATGCTGGTCAGCTCGAAGGAGACGCTGGGCCATCCAGGGCCCCAGGGCTGTGTGGCCTCTGGCTGCAGGCCTCTCGCTGCACACGGCACTCTGAGCACTCCTGATGTACAGCACAGCTCCACAGACTCATTCCGGAACCTTCTACCCCACACAACCCGCAGGCTTTTCATCAGTCTCTGTCCATCTTATTACTGGTGCCCTGCTTCTGAAAATGAGGCCTTACTCTAAACCTCCATTTCCAGACCCTGTCCCTGCTCAGGGACCACGTCACACTGGTCTGCGTGCTGTCTGCTGGACTGTCCGCTGTTGGCCCAGCCCAGCCAGTGACCACCACACAGACAACCCGGCCTTCCTGGCACCAGATAGAGCCCGTCTTCCCTCCGCGCTGGCCTCCTGGCCTCAAGACAGGCACACCACAGGCACAAATCATACCACCTTAAGACACAGAGCAGGTCACATTTTGAGTGTGCCCATTTGGAGGGACCAGCAGAGCCTCCTCCTGTGCTGCTGCCCCATTTCCAGAGATTAACCCATTTCCCAGCTCCCCCTGGAACCTACACTTTCCTGCAGGACCAGGGGCTCAGCCTCATGTGCCTCCTGGTCTCAGCAATGCCAGTGGCCCTGGTGCCAGCTGTCCCCTGCTACTGTGTGACTTCAGCTCTGACTCACCGGCCTCAGGAAGTGGCCACAGCTCTCCTCCGGCCACCCCACCCAGCACAGTGGAATCCCACAGGGAGAATCTGGCCCTGGAGAGGCACTGCAGCCTCGAGAGCAGAACACCCAGACCCTCACCCATGATGGGCAGTGGCTGTCGTCCCTCTGCCTGGGGTCCAGTCCACCACCCCGGAGCAGGACCCAACTTCCCTCCTCTCTAGGGAAGCCAGGGGTGTCCCTGCCCCAGGATTAGCAGATTCTCTGACCCCAAGGCCACCTTTCCAAAGCCTCTCCTACTGCAGGGAGTGACTTCTTTCAGGCTGATCAGCAGAACCTCGCCCACACATGGCTAGGCTGAGCTCGGCCGCAGGACTCCGCACATCCCTGAGGATCCGATGCCAGCACCGCCAGTCTGAACCATCCAGCTGTGAAGGGCACCCGGGCATGTCCACTCCCAGCCTCACGCTGGTGGATCCTCTCTCCCCATCCAGTCTCCAGGAAGACTCGATGCAGCCTGGCCCATGGCCACCTTCCTACAGAGAGATCCAGCCTGGACCCTCAGCTGGCCTCCAGGGTCCATCCCTCTCCTCTGCAGCTCCCCTCCTGAGGCCCGGCCACAGTGTGGCTCACTGATGAACCAGGCTGGAGAATGTGGTTGGGCACCCATCGTCTTTTATCCTGCCTTAGGTGACACATGTCCCCCACTCAGAGGATCACTGTAGGTGGAGTGGGCATGTGGCACCAGCACCTGGTGGCCCTCCCTGCCCTGAGGCTTCACAGAAGTGGCCCAGAAGAGGCAGGTTAGGAGTGGCCAGGCCACGCCCTCCACGGAGCCGCCCTCCCCCAGACTCTTCAGGGATCTGTGGCTTACTCTCCCTTCCTCTGGGCTCCCTCCTCAGGACCCCAGGGCCCTTTCTCTGCACTTAGTGAGGATTGATGTTCATGCAATGAGTCCACACTGCAGTGTGTGGGAATCAGTACCGACACCTCTGATGCCCCACTGGCAGCCCAGGCAGGACTCAGGTGGCCCTGCTAGGGGCCCTGAGCCCCTGACCAGCTCTCCATCCCAGAGGCTGTGCTAGAATCCAGGTTGCAGGCTGCCCCTCTGGTCTCCTTGCTCGCAGGAAGCTTCTGCAGCTCTTGTCTTGTGCCAGATAGCATTCTGGGACTCAGACGTTTGTCTGTCATTTCTGTGACTGATAGGTTGTCACCAGTTCCAGCAGATCATTTTCACTTTTCCTGAGTAAAAACAGTACTTCTGGGTCTACTGGTAAACACACAGCATCATTAGCAAGAAGCTGCGGGCCGTCTTCAGACACAGCTAAGGCGAGCCACCCAGGGCCCGCTTTTCCCTCAGCTGTGCCTCTGTCCAGGCTCCACCCTGCAGGGTTGGGGGTCCCCGCTTTCCATGTGCCTGGATGCCTTGCCTGCACCTCTTGCCATGTGCACAGCATGTCTACTGGATGCATTAAACTTGTAAGTGTTTTTATTGACTACTTTGTGTTCTTATTACTGATTCGTAAGATTTGTTCATATAATTCTGGGTAAAAATCTTCTCAGGGACACAGTTTTTGCAAATATTTTCTCCTAGATTTTGAATTTCTTTCTCATTATTTTAATGTTCTTAACTCTCTAATTTTGACAAATCCAATTTAGTCTTTTTCCTTTTATGCTCTGTGAATTATGCTTCTTAATACAAGAAATCTTTGCCTAAAATCTCTAAGATTTCTCTTTCTCCTAAATATTTACAGTTGAACTTTGATATTGAGTTAATGATTCATTTTGAGTTTACTTTGGTGTAAGATGAGTGAAGGAACAAGTGTGTGTATATATGTGTTATGTGTAGGTGTGCATGTGTTTATGTGTTATAGACATGTATGCATGTACGTGTGTACGTGTGTTAGTGTGTCTCTGTATATACGTGTGTTGTGCATACATATTCATCTGTATGTGTGTGTAAACCAGTATGTGTTTATGCTTATATAGACTTGTGTGTCTACAAGTATATGTGTATCTGTGCACACATGCAACTGAGTACACACATATATGTGTGCATGCACATGCACATGTGTAGGTATAGACATACATGGGTGTGCACATGCATGTGTGTATGTGTATGTGTGCACGTGTGTATGTGTGTGGATATGCACATGTGTACGTGTAGACATATGTGAGTGTGCACATGCATGTGTGTGTATGTGTGCACATGTGTATGTGTGTGGATATGCACATGTGTAAGTGTAGACATACGTGAGTGCGCACACGCACACATGTATGTGTGTGGATATGCACATATGTAAGTGTAGACATATGTGAGTGTGCACATGCATGCATTTATGTGTATGTGTGCATGCATGTGTGTGAATATGCACATGTGTAAATGTGCACATACGTGAGTGTGCACACACATGCGTGTGTGTGTATGTGTGCACCTGTGTATGTGTGTGGATATGCACATGTGTACGTGTAGACATACATGTGTGTGCACACGCATGTGCACAGACACCTAACTGGCCCAGGTCCATGTGCTGGGAAAGCCTTTCTCACTGCACTGCCCTGGACGCTAGGAGGCCAGAGCCCTGCCCATGTGGGTTCCTTGTGGACCACCTGTGATGTGATCTGCACTTCCACCTCACCCCTGCACCACAGTGTCTTGATCGTGCCGACATGGCAATGAAGCCTGGAATCAGGGTGCAAGTCCTCCCACACTGTTCTCATGCTTTAGAATTGGTTGGTTCAGTTCAGGTCCTCTGCACTGTCATATGCATTTAAGAATTTGTTTTCCAGTTTTTACTAAAAAACAGCCTTATAATTTTGACTAAGTGCATTGCATCTATCAGTCAACTTTCAGGGAAACAACATCTTGATGACCCCCAATCTTCCTGATGACATTTTTTTACATTTCTCTGGCTTTCGTGACTCTTCTTAGTGACGTTTCACAGTTTCAGTGTGTAAGTCTTACATTTCAATTTCCCCTAAGAGTATCACACTTTTGATGCAATTGTAAATGATATTTTTAAGGTTAATTTCTCACTGTTTGTTGCTCACAAATAGAAACACAACTTCCTTTTGCATGGTGACTTCGCATCCTACCATCTTGCCAAATTCACATCGGTCCTGATAGCATTTTAGTGGATTCCTTAGACCCTTCTACACTGAACCTCACGTCACCTTCTCATAAGCCTCCAGGCCCTTGGCAGCACTCTCCCACATGACCTCAGAGCAGCACAGGGCGACAGCCCGTCCTCCCGCCTCCCTGACTCCAGGTGCTGCCGGGTCCTCCCCCAGCCCAGTCTCCCCAGTCCCTTCTGCTGTCCTTCCATCTGCCTCCTGCACCTAGGCCTGTTACATCATGCCAGGGGTGTTATGAGCACCCTTCTCCTCTCTCCACAAACCCTCTGAAGGCCTGCATGATTGTGTAAGTGTGTTTTGTATGTCTATGTGTGTGGAATATACACACATGTACTGCTCAGAATTTGAACCTTAACCCTCACTGGATCCACACATCTGTGTGTGGTCTTCCAAACCCATGTGCTGCCCATGTCCTCCAAGATCCAGCCACTCCATCCTGTGACTCCCTCAGTCCACATCCAATCTCAGTTCCAGCCTGTGGTCATCTAATGGACATGCACACATGGGTCCACTTGCCCACTCTGCTGTCCACACATGGACCCCTGTTCCATCTTTTCCCCATGCTACTCCCAGGGCTCCTGGGTTTTCCTGTGACCTGGGATGCTGCTCTGTGGCCGCCATGTTGTGGGATCACATGTGAAGGGTGAGCCAAAGCCCTTGCCCTGCACACACCACACAGGCCACTGTGCTCTGAGGGCCAGTGGTGTGCCCGTGACCCCACTGCAGGGCCAGGTGGGGCTGCTTCCACTCCCCTCCTGTCTCATCACCTCTAAGTTCTGGTGCTGGACAGGCCTTCTTCCATGGCCCTCAGAATGAAGCCAGGCAATGACCCGCTTGCCTGCAGTCTAGATGGCTCCTCTGCGTCCCTCGGCTTGCTCTCGGTTACTGCCCCTTTGCTTGGACTTGCTGTCGCCTCCTTGGTGTGTGAGAGTGGGAGTGGAAGCTGGTACCTTCTGCTGTCCACGCAGGTAGGAGGCTCTCAGACCCAGAGTGGCTCCGTGTGCTCACAACCTCTTCCCTCAGGGCTTGACCTGGCCTGTCTCCCGCATACTTGGCAGGGTCACCTGTCCTGTTGCAGGGTGGTGGTGACTTTCATAGAGTGATCTGAGGTTGTTAAGAAATGGCCCTCGTATGTCAGAGGTCAGAGAGGTCATTCCACCGATGGCCATGCCCCCCCAGGACAGCACTAGACCCAGGGAGAGTTCCCAGGCAGGCATTGCCTCTGCTGACCCCCAGACCCAGGCCTGTCAGGGGTCAGTGACCTGCTGGGGTCGTCCCAATAGACCAGGCTGCTGCCCCAGCCACCGCCTGCTGCCCATCAGTTCCCCATCTGGCCAGCATGCTTGGCCCAGGAACAGGCCCTCCAAGTCCCTCCGAGCCCCGTCTGCGGGGCCGCCCCCGTGCTCACCACGGTGCACGCTGACGGTTTCTTCCTCCACCTGGTCCTTTCGCTGGCTTGGAGCATCTCTTCATGAACATCTGACACAGGTGCATGATGATGCCCCCTGCTCTGGGGAGATGGAGCTGCAGGACCTTTCTCCTCCCCTAGGACTGGAGGGGCCTCCTCAGGCCACAGCCCAGGCTCACTCACAGGTGTCCTTGTTCTCGGACATGCCAGTGGTCTGTGCTCTGTGGCTGCCCTGCACCCCCTCAGACTGGAGCGCTGTGGTGCAGTCAGGAAGCAGTGAGGTGCTAGACCTCCTGCTGATCCCTGCTGGGGCCTCCCTGGACCTCTGCGATCTGCCCAGGGTGTCTCACTCATTCGCAGACATGGTTGGCCCTCATGCCCCGGGCACCCGCTCCTTCACCTCCACTCTCCCCCTGGAACTCTTGGTGGCTTCCTTGCTCTGTAGCCTTGGGTTTGGCTTGTCTTTGAAGCCCTCCTTCCTCCTCTCCCTTCCTGCTCCATGCACCCATCTTCTGGCTCACCCCTTTGCTCTCTGACTTTGGGGCTCTGCTCCCTCAGCAGCAGCTTTCTTGTTTAAATTCTATTGCATACGCTCAACTTGACTTCTTCCCCCTCCTTGGTCTATTGTGACCACCTCCTGGCTCTGCCCTTTTCGTACCTGCTGCTGTTTCTCTGAGCATGCCCAGTGCACCCAGTTCTGCTGCCCAAGTGGTGGCCGTCGGCATGCTAGCAGCCCCCTCCACGGTGTGGCCTCTGCCAGCTGCAGCTCAGGTGACCAGGTTCCTTACCTCTTCAAGTGACTGGGGTTTTGAACGTGTGCTTCTCAGGATGACTCCTGCACAAAGCTGTGGAAGCCAAGGTCCGGGTGTGCTGTGTGGGATTAATAGTAATCATGACCCTTGGGGTTAATAGCTGCTATGATCTGAGCTGACAGGCTGGTCACAGCAGATCCCTCCTCGTCTTCTGGTGCAGGGTTTGGCCTCCCTACTTATCCAGGCATTGAAGACACAGCTGGGGATTGCACATTCACACTCTGGAAATACGGCTTTTGTCTCTCTCATATTATAAGATTTAGATGATAATTAATAGGACATTTTCAAAACTAAGCATTTTTGAAGTGTGTTTTGGGAACTGAATGACTTCATGAGATTTTTCATCTTCTCTTTGCACAGCTTTTGACAAAGATAAATTCCAAAGATTCCCATATATAAAGAAAAAATTCAACTGAATATCAGACAACTTACATTTAGTTTACACTTAAGCTTCTAGAGGTCAAAATTTGGTCTTTGCAGATTTTAGAACAAATCTGCACAATAATCTGAATCACCTCTGGGATCAAGAAAAGTTTATATGCCCATATGCTTTGCTGTGGAGGCCCAAGGACCCACGCCCAAGACCCCACGAGCAGAGAAGGCACGCTTTCCGTGACCCACTGAGGTAAGACGCAGTTCTTCCCGCAAGGTGGGAGCCAGGCTGTGAACACTGCACTTCCTACCAGGCTCCATGACACGCCTCAGGAGTCACCCTGGGAGCCCTGGACCCTGAAGGCTGCAGGGGCAGCTGGACTGAGGTCACACAGGGTATGGGCTGCCCCCGCCAGCCTCAGAAGCTGAGAAGATGCACTGAGAGCAGCAGGCTAACGTGAATGGACAGGGAACAGGTCTGCAGGGTAATCTAACCAAGTCTGTGGAGAGACAGGTGCAGGGTGGCCAGGTGACAAGCCAGCACCCTATCCTGACATGACAACTGCATAGGATTTTGGTCAGATACCGACTATGCTGGTTTTTGAGGGACAGTGTCTTGGAATGCCAGGTGACAACAGCGATGGTGCATTTAAAGGAGCTGAAACTTAGAAGGTGACTATGACTTGGTGGATGACTGTGAGCTGTTTTTCCGAGGGTTGGGTTTGTGTTTCACCAATTCCTTATCCAATTAGCTGACTTTCTATGACCTGTAGGGATCTTCGTAATTACAAGGTCACATCTGAGCTTAAGATGTGACCATCCACATATCTTATCTGTAATGTCCCTTGGCCTCTTTTATTCAGTTGTAGCAAACAACTGTGACGAGTCACGGTGAACAGAAAGAGCGACCTAAGACTTTGCCAACAACAACTGTGTGCCAATGGTACTGGTGTCGCTAAAGGAGGGCACGTCCAGTAGTCTCCAGGATCAGTCTGGAACCTAGCCTGGCCTCATCATTTCTGCTCACGACAGTTTACACGCTCTGGCCATGGCTGAGGTGCTGGTGGGGCAGTGGAGGTGGCCTCAGGATTCCAGGTCTGGGAAGTGAGTGAGGCTCAGGGTGAAGGAGTGTGGTCTTCAGTCACTTGCTTTCATTCTGCCCTTTAGATGGTAGCCACAAAGCAGCACTGACCCCACACGCGTGGCTCTGAGCGTGCCCCTCAGGAGATCCGGGTGCTCTGCTGGGGCTGTGGTCAAGGCCTGTTGGCCATCTCCACTGGTCAGCATTCAGTGAGCCCAGCCTGCTTCCGGCTCCAGCCTGTCAACCTCAGCCTGTGGTGGAGGGGCTGCCCTCACTTGTGCGGCAGGGAAGGCACACAGCCTGGTTGGGGTCAGAGGGCTCCGGAGGAGGGGCCCACCCACTTAGCACTCGGCCTCCTCCTGCTCCTCTGGGCCCCGGCTTCTTGAGCAGCCTTCTCTCTGCTTGCAAGGGATCAACCCAGGGAAGTGGGAGGAGCTCATAACCCAGCTCATAACTGGCCCACTCGGGGGACCCAATTCTTTTTGCAAGAAAACTAGATCTGCATGGTGAGAGGTGTGAAGGCATCCTCTGGCATCTCATTCAGCGTTCAGTATTCCACTCTGAAAACACTCAAAGGAGAAACGAAGGAAGCAAAGAAGAGCAGCACCTCGAGCCTCTCTGAGCCATGCACGTGTCAGGATTTGTTGGCAAAATGCTCTTGTGACAGGCATCAGAAGATTGCCGCAGGGAGGAAAGAGGCCCCCACTTATTGCTGGCTCACCTCCAAGTGGGTACAGCTTAGTCGACACTCTGAAGACCCCACTTTCTGGGTTAATGCAGGGCTGAGGTGGGGCCCGTGGGGAGCAGTTTATGTTAAGCCTCCTTTGGTGGGTGCTTAACTACCACTAATTTAGAACAGTGGCTTGGGGAACGATATTCGTGACATATCAAATTATTCCATTGTGATTGGTTTTACGGCGGTGACTGCCAGGGAGGCGTTATTGATGGGAAGCCTAAAGAAAGGGCTGCAGTCTGTGTCGCTCTGCTTACTGGGCCACTTGGAGAGGGCCGGGCTCTCTCCTGGGGCTTGGAGCACAGGGAAGCTGACAGGAAGCTTCCTCATCAGGCCTGAGCCGGGCGCCCAAGGAGCCCAAAGCAGACAAGGCTGGGGCCTGGGAGCCCAAGGGAGCCTCCCATGCCACGTCAGTGGGCTTCAGCCACACAGCCTCCGTTCCACACTGCGGAATTGTCTGCCCCATGCTTGCCAAAGCCCCTCACTCTGCTTCCAGGTCCCCTGTGCTCCAGAGACACAGAGCCCCAGCCCTCATGGGTGGTGGGCCACGCCAGGTCTGTGCCCGCCCCAGCGACTGCCTGCAGGCAGGCCTCTTCAGCAAGGAGCGCCTGCCTGACTCACACGCCAACCCTGACCCCGTGCCTGGCTACACCTGGCCCTTCGCCATCCTGCCTCTGTGCTCCTTCCCTGGGTCCTCCTGACCGGGCTGTCTCCGGCTTGCCCTCCATCACCTTCCAAGAACACACTGCAGAGGCCTCACCGTGCCCTGCTCACTCCGCTCACAGCTCCCAGGAGGAAGGTAAAACCCGATACCTGTGCGGTCTCTGGGCCACCCTGTGCCTGGAAGCTCCCACCCTCTCTGGGCGCCCCTCAGGCCCACTACAGTGCCAGCACCTGCCAAGGGCCTCACTGGCCTGGACTCCTCCCTGTGGTCACACTCCCAGTCTCAGCCATTGGACACCACCCTCTGGCAGCCTGGAGAGGCTCCGGGCCTCTGACTTAGATGAAGGCACACTTCCCTGCCCTTCCTGGCCCCTGGCTTCTCCTCCCAGCCCCGTGGGACTCCTCCTGGGTCTTCTCTGAGAACCTCCATCTGCAGACCATGTACTGGGCCCGACAGGGCTCTCATGAGGGGATGACAGACAAGGGTCTGAGCGTCAAGGTGAGTGCACCTGGGTGCCTGTCCTGGGAACAGAGCCATCTGCAGTGCCTACAGGTTTTGGAGGACTGTGAGGACTGGCTGGCAGCGAGTCCCCTGGAAAAGTGCAAGCTACCCCAGCTAGGGAGAGGCCACGGTCTCAGCAAGGCTGAGGCTCACCGAGCTGGGCATTCCCATCTGAATGCCAAAGTGCCCTTGCAAGGCATGGGTGGCCCCACGGGACCATGGGCCCTGGAGGCAGCACTGCGGGCGCCACATTCCTGTCCCCTGCCTACTGCTCTCCTGCTCCAGGGCCTCAGTCAGAGGATATGGCAAGGGACAAGCAGGAAGCAGACCACCTGCCCTCGGGGGTCATGGGCACAGTGCCGCTGGCTTTCCATCATCTTTCCAGACACCCTGGAGCATCTGCCTGTCTGACACTGCTGCCTCCTCTGCCTTGGCCACAGGAAGTCCTTCTATTCTTGCTCCCTGCCCCCCTCCACCCTCGGCCTCCTGGCTCTGTTTGCCTCGTCTTCCCAATGCTCACTCACTGTAAATGAAGCACAGACGGCTTCTGTCCTTGCCCTCCTAACAATTTTGACACATCACTTAAAATAGTGATAAATAATATTCTAGAATGTTGTTCCCTCCTTGGAATTAAGTCTTCAGCACTTTAAGAAACCAGTTCTAACAACTGGAGATCATGGAACCATTCATTCTGGAAGAACACTGGACATGCCACAAGACCGGAATGTTCCTGCCTGCTCGCTGCACGCAGCCAAGAAGCAGTGCGGGTGCCTGTGCACACACTCTGCAAGGCTGAACAGGGCCGTGAGAGCCGCACTGAGAAGGCTGATGTCGACTGGAGAGAAGGCTCAGTGCTTCCCGTACCAGAGGTCAAAGCCAGCTGCGGTGGACTCGTTAACAGTGCACTTGCCTGGGTTGAGCAATCGAGTAAAGTCAGGGTGCGTGGCGGCAACAGGCTCCTCACTGCTGCGGGGAGAGGCTCTGAGTGGGCCAGGCAGGACCTGAGTGGTCCAAGGGGCCAGCTGGTCGTGTCAGTGTGAACGCCTGCACAGCTTGGTATGGACGCAGCAGGATGGGGGGATGTCACAGGCACGTCATGCCTGCGTGTCTTCTTGCTGTCTGCTGGGAGAGCCTGAAGCAGGGGCACCCACCAGGAGCAAGTTTGCCCACTGGTCCGAGAGGGTGAGTGCTGACTCCCAAGCCAGGCAGGACGCACGCAGGGCCAGCCTGGAGCAGCCCGCACGCAGAGAGCGGCAAGGCCAGAAAGGCAGAGAGGAAACTGCATCCCAGCAAAGGTACATACCAGGGGGACCCTGGAGCCTGGTGAGGGGCCCCAGTGGGGAAGATGGGCAATGGTGCTGGATCACCAGCCACAGGAGACTGTCCTGTGTCCTCGTGGATACCGACAAGGGATTGAGGGCCGGTGCTTGGTGGTGCAGGCCTTGATCCCGGCTGCTGCGGAGGCAGAGGAAGGAGGAAGGCAAGTTCCAACCAGCCTGGGCAGCTTAGTGAGACCCCTCCCAAAATAAAAAATATAAAGGGCGAGGATGTTCAATCCTCAATATCATAAACTGAATAATTGATTAATTAAATAAAAATCAAATCTATGCAGAGAATTCAAAATGTAGTACAAACTGCTCTTCAAGGGGGCGTGCAGAACTCCCTGCCCACAAGCTCGGGGTGCTCACAGGCCTTCCTTACAAGGGAGCAGCTTAGAGAGGGACCCCACAGACGGCACAGGTGCAGGCGGCCAAGGCGACGCTCCACAGCCCCCCAACCCAGGAGCCCAGGCTATGCTGAGGGCAGGCAGATCCAGAGGGGCTGCACCGTGCTCGGCAGGAGAACTTTTCTGCCTCATGATTTGCAAAATTGTCAAGGTCGCCACCAGTGAGAGACTCTGAGAAGCTACAGCAGCCAAGAGGAGCCCAGAGGACACAAGGTCCAAAGTGGCGGCATCTGGATGGGTCTGTGACACGGGGACAACCTGGGTACAAAGCAGAGGATGGAGAAGAGTGCCTTTGCTAGTAGCAACACATGGGTCACTAATTGTGACAGCTATGCACTGAGAGCTGGTGACAGGGAGGCTGCTGTGGGTTCGCAGAGATGTCACTGTCTTCCCAGGGCTCCAGAAAACAAAGGCGCTTCCAGGAAACGGAAAGCTTTTATTTTGAAGTCAGCCATGGAAACAGAGGAGACCTCATCCCCAGGTAAGGAGGTTTGGGTGGCAGGGAATTTGGACAAAATGATTTGAAGAAAACCACCCTAAAAAAAGCTTGGGCCGTGGTGTACGGAAAGGTTTGGGACACAGGTAGGCACGGGAGCAGGGCCCTCTGCTGCTGCCCTTGTCTGACCAGGACCAGCACCAGTCTGGGGCCTTGCAGTGGGCGCTGCCGTACCCTGCACCCCTGGAAAGACTGAGGGGACATGGCACAGATGCACAGATGCACCTCGTCTCTGACGATCACACGCTGAAACACAAAGAGTAGAGCCATGAACTCCTCAAATCAAAATCAGGCCTTCAAGGCGGTTTGACTTCTGGTGCCTTCAGGAAGACTAGGTTGTAAAGTTTCGGAGCCGAGGGAGTCGCAGAGGCTGTTTCTCAGCACTGCTCACTGTGGGCTGCGGGACAGAGCAGCTCAGAGACCGCCGCCACAGCGACCTGCCAGTCGAGAGACTGAGCTGGAGCAATGTGCTCGAGGTCCCAGTGCTGGTGGCAGTGGCAGTGGCTGCGTGCCGTGTTCTCTGCACTGTCCCTCCTCATGCTGTAGACCAACACCTGCAGAAACACTGGCTTTATTTATCCTCCTTCATAAATCACTTGCAATTTTGAATGAGGTTTTGACACTAACGTTACAAAAATTTAAGAAATTGCCTTCTTTTTTGCAAACCTCCTCCATGAATTTATTGTTGAAATTGAAAAATCTCTGCAATGGGTTTCAGAACAAAAGTTCACCTTCCCTTTGCTGCAGAGGTCATCGACAGCCAGCCAGGAGGACAGCCGTGGGCACAGACTCAGGCTGGCGATCGGAAGGTGCGAGCTCTTAGGTGGCCCCTGTGAGAGCCGGGAGCCAGGATGGAGGGGCTGTGATTCCGGAGCTTTCCACTGAATCTGGTGGAAGCCATGCAAGCATCTCTGAGGCAGCCTGTGCACAACCCGCGGTCCACGAAGGGCTCTCCCTGCAGACTTCAGGGCACGATCCGCAGGCCGAATTTGGAAAAAAGAACCTGGAATCTGATTGCTAAATACACAGACACTTGGAAAAAAATGAACTTGGGTTTTAGTTTTATAGCCCAAATAATTTTTAGCTGAAGAAAATAATAGAAATGAACAACAGACATAAAACTTTAGCCTGTGTAAATTAAATGGTTCTGCTGCATTAACTTCATAAAACCATGATCCTGTCCTCCATAAACCATTACATGCACCGCAACATATCTGATTTATGGGGTGTGGAATCGATGGGAAAAAATTAATGCTTGAAAAACATATTAGAGACATTATTGAACAGATTTTAATTGAGATTTGATTTCAAAGCCCCTTATCCACATGATTAATGGGCCCTGCCCCTCGACTCCGGCAGGCTGAAAGGAGTCTTTGCTATGACAATTAAGTATCCATCTCGGGGTTTACGCAGCACCCCACTCCTGTCGCCTCATCAGTACAGTGTGGCTTTTGTGCAGATTAAATTGAGACTCAATTTTCTCTATTTTCCAGCACTTACTTATGTTTTATGACAAGCACTAAATCAATTTTATGCTATTATTGATTTTTTCTTAAATGGACACAAACCATTTCCCCTTTTGCCCTTCTTTCCACTTTCCATCCCTCTCCTTTTCTCACTGTATGCTTGATATACGGCCAGCTGAGGAGATTTCTAACATTTCCTGAGATTTCTACAGGTCGTGCCAATTCATTCTGTTTTTACAGCATCAGAATTGACAAACTTAACCTGGAATTCTATCAAAACTTATCCTTTGTAGCACTGGGAGAAGGACTGAGTTGCTGGGTTGGTTTTGTTTCTTTTTTCTTTTTCTTTTTCTTTTCCTTCCAAAACAAAAAAGCCTCAAGGTTAATTCATTTCCCTGTAAGTTCTGGCTGAGATTTCTTTATAATATTGCCTAAATTTTTTGAGCAGAAGCTTAGCTGTAATTTTTCTGACATCCTTGAAGTCTAATTAATATAGCCATGGAGGGAGGATCTATTTCATGGCTCGCAGGGAAAGGGCATTATCTGCGAGGTGCAATAGCTCCTTGGAGGAGCCAGGCGACAGCCAGTACCAGGCAATGCAATTAAGAAGCTCCGATCTTGGGGCTTCATCCTCTGTGACCTAGGGCAAAAACTAACGGCCGCCTTGGGCCAAAGAAGGAAGAATAGGGACATAATTTGTAATCAGATAGCATTTTTCTGAGTGAAGAATTATCCATGGAGGAAAGCAGCCCGCAACACAGGCTGCTGTAATGGACTCGCATTTGTTTGGGGATTCAACTGCTTGTCTTTGAAAATATAATCATGTTTAAGTGTAAGTACCTGTTTTTAAAAAATGATTATAAGACATAAACAAGTAGAGCTCAGTTCCCTAGTTAACACCTCCTGATTGTCTTCCACTGTGACAGCTCAGCGACATAGAAATATGGAAACGGCAGCTCTTCCTTCTGCCTTCAGCCCTGCCCTCACCTTGGCAGGTAGTAGCATGTGTCGCCTGTGTTTGTTTTGAAACAAAGTTTCAAAAACAATAAGATTTGCAAATCCAAATAATACAGAAATCAAGCACTTGCTTTTAGTATCTTTAATAATGCAATGTTACTTTACATTCAAACTTTGGAGGATAAAGAAAAAGAAAAGGGCATAGCCGTCAGGAAGCTGATTTTCTCGAACTCATCTGGTTCTTCTTTTTTCCATCTCAATGTTGCCTCAAGAATACAACTGGAAATAATATAAAAGGCTTTCCAATTATTTTAGGTCGTCTCACAGGGTGAGGCTCATTAATACAAAGGTTAAAAAGCAAAGGCTTGCTAAGTGCTCTCCGTGGAAACGGCCCTCCGGTGATTGATGGTGCAAGTCTGGACACCCACAAGTCACTCTCGCGCTGGAAATGCTAGTCTGAGCTCTGCGGCTGCTGCCGCCTCAGTGCCATCCGCCGGATCTGCAGTCCCCATTGGATTCCGACTGGACGGCCAGCTTCAGCCGAGCCGGGAGCCAGAGAGGGCCAACCGCAACGCAGCTGCTCAGGTTCCCTGGCTCCTGGCCGGGTCTCGGGCTTCGCGCTCTCACCAGTCTGGGTGACTGCCTGGGGATTTGCACTCTCTCTGCCGTCCCAGCGAGTCCTGCAGAAGCGCAGGCTCCCAGGAAGCAGGGGCCACCTGAGGGTCCCACAGCAGGGGCGACAGAGAGGATGTGTCATGACTGAGAACACACGTGTGTAAGAACACACCAGGCACGCTGGGACCGTCCAGGTATACCACGGGCATGAACGAATGTGTCACTTTGTGTGTGACCACGATGCACAGTAGAGATCTGTAGGAAACACGTTGGAAAGACAAGCAGGGCAGAAAAGGAATGGGCAACAGATCAGAGGAGGTGACTCACAGGAAGTGACAGAAACAAGGTGAAAACCATGACTTTAAAGACTTCAGCATCTGTTCCAGTGCTGCTGGACGCAGCCTGGCCACCTCCACTTCTTGAAGGAGTTCTCCTCTGGTTGTTAGGCCTGCCCCTCTCCCAGCAAGCCTCCTCAGCCTCCGAGTGGTGGACACTGTAGGAACTTCCTGTGTCCTGTCGGGCATTTAGCAGCACCCTGACCCCCACCACACAGGCCAGAAGCACCAGCCCAACTAAAAAAAAAACAAAATTCCTCCATCAGTTGCCAAAGTCCCCCAGGAAGAGCGGGAGCCAAGTGGTCCCTATGAGGGGCTGAGATGAGCCTCACGGGGATGGTGTTCAGAGCCTCACGGGGATGGTGTTCAGTGGCCCTGCTCTGCAGCTTGCAAGAGGCCTGGAAGGGAGGCCTGCAGTTCCAAAGCCCTGCTCCTCACTTATGCTCCATGCTCACATTAATGATTTAGCTCATGTTTTACAAACTTCAAATCAGTCATGATTGAGTAGTGCTCTATTCACTTGCAATGAACTTTGATCAATCCAATGCACATATCACAGAATTTACAAATGGAGAAGATCCTCTTGTTCTTAATGATCATGAAATTGTTCTAAAGGAAGGAAGCAGTCCACACTCAACCGTAGCTCACCTCAGGAGCAGTTGCCTCCATTCAAACATTCTCATCAAATTATCCAACCGTTCGCCTTAAGCACCGTCAGAGGCCCAGGACTCTGGCTGCAGCTCAGTGCTAGCGTGGACCGTGGTCATGACTGGGGGCCAGCTGCCTGAGCAGAGGCAGGGGGTCTGACACTTTGGGAGCAGCCTCACGTTTGTCCACGTGGGGGAGTGAAGTCGGCCCTGGACTCAGAGCAAGGGCTACAGGAACCAGCAGCCAGTGCCCACTCCACCCCCAGAGTTGGACAGTCACCTCCTGGCCTTGGTCCACCTTCAGCTTCACACCTGCGGTCTGCCCTTCGAGGACATGCCCCGTGAAGAACCAGGGCTGGTCACCCTCCCACAGGTTCTAAAAAGTGTTTGTTTAGCAGAGCTATGGACAGAATGTCAGGCAGGGAGTGTTGAGCCAACAATCTAACACCAGACCAAGTTTCCATGCACAGACCAAAGACAAAGCCCACACTAAGTCCACGTTAGGCTCCCACAGACTGATGCACCCACACTCCATATCTGTGCCTATTCAGAAACCAAAACACAGACAAAATGCTTGTCTTCATGCAGCTCAAGTTCTGAGAAGATGAGTGATGACCTAGGAAGATGTCACGTCATTGACGTCATTGGATGGCGATGACACCCAGGAACTCACGGAGGGAGGAGATTGGAGATCAGCGTGTTGGGTTGTTACAATAGGTTCTCATTAAAATAATCAAATACTAGAAAAATCTGATTTAAAGAAATGTATTCTGTTACAGAAATACACACTCTCAAAATGTAATGAAAATAAAATCATTTATAATAGCATGTCACTAAGCCGGGCAGAAGAATCACGCTGGTAACAACGTAGGGTCACGTGGCATTTATGCTCTTTAACCAGCTCGTTTCTTAAAAGCTTCAGCTTCACATAAAGCAAAGTTGTCTTCCCTTTAACCACAGTGCTCGTCTCTGTCTCCTACCAGCTTCGTTTAGTGAGCTGATCCAGGCGAGAGGGTATGTGGCGGAATGAATCAGGTCCTCGGACCCTCAGGTCCTCGGACCCCCATGAGCAAGGCCTTGACCTGTGTTGAAGAGGGAGAAAACCACAGAGGCTTCCAGGCCCTTCCAGAGGGGCTGCTTTCCACCTGTGACATTCAGGAGGCCACAGCAGAGGTGGGCGAGGTGCCACGGGGGTGGGCAGCGTCTGGGCTCACCTAGGCTGGTGGCTGCGGTGCCCACACCTGCCTCTGTGCTGCCCGGGCCTGCTGCCTGCTCCACACCCAGCCTGGTGGGAGTGATCTTCCCATCCAGGAGGAAGTCACAGCCTGACAGGTCCCAGAAGTCCTCGGTGCCGTGGGAGGTCCACTCGGCCTGCTCGGAGAAGCCTCCAGCATGCTTCCTCCAGTGCTCACTGCTTGGGTTCCACCTGGGTGGCAGCTCTGCGAGATGTCACAAGGGCTGCCCAGAGACAAGACGGTCACAGGAGCTGCAGCTGCATGGGGGGACCAGCAGCAAGGGGAGGGCCAGGCTCACAGACAGGCCGAATGGGCAGGTCCCCCTCCACATGCGATCTGTCACTTCTTTGCATGAGTCTCCTGTCCCCCAAGGTGGGCCAGCCTCCTGATAGTCAGGTGGAGTCCCCTCTGGTTCAGGAGCTGCAGCCACAGCAACAGGGCGGGGCCCCAGCAAAACACCTTAACTCAGCTTGGAGGGGGCGGGACCACCTTCCGCGTGCAGCTGGAGCTGGAAGCTGCCTGCCTGAGCGGGTGGAAAGATGTGCAGAAATTACCTATCGCTCCCTGTAGAGGCATCCAGCAACCAGCCCGGCCCAGCCTTCCAGCGCGGCGATAATATGCTCCTATCAGTTTTAATAGCCCCGTGCTGGATTCAGGAGGTATTATGGATTGTACAGCAAGCATATTGTCATTAAATTAAATTTTCAGAACATTCCCCAGCTCATCACAAATACCGCAGAGAGTAATCATAATCGGTTCTCAGCACATGTGTAATTGCCTTCAGCTGGCGTCTCTTACAGTTGACATTGTTCAGCGGTGATAAGGTGATGGGCGATCTGAATACACAGCTTGTGCCGGGGCTGCTGTAATTGAAATATGGTATGTGTGAATGGAAGATTACATTAAGACCCAGGATAATCACCTGACACGAGAGTAATTGAGTCTACAATCTGCCACTGGGTCTCTCAGGGAGGGCTGCGATGGAAGGCAGCCATTAGTGGATTACACCACTGCTGCCGGCGCCGCCGCGGTGCCAGTCTGCCATCCCGAGCTGCGGGCGGCGTGCCGGCGCGTCGCGGGCTCCATAAACGACGAGGAAGGGAGGGAAGCAGAACCCTGCGAGGAGAGCTGGCCCGGCTCCGCGGGGAGCAGGCTGCTCTAGGACGGACGCAGAGCTCGGTGGACGCCTGGCCACCACGGCTGTGGTCCTGCATCCAGGAGCCCCGGAGGCGGGAGGCAGCACCCAGCCCTGGCGGCCTCCCGCACCCGCCCTCTCTGTGCCACCTCTCCTCCCTCCTGTCCACGACTCTGTCTCTGCTCCTCTCTGTCTCTCTGCCTCTGCTTCTCTCTGTCTCTCTGCCTCTGCTCCTTTCTACATCTGCTCCTCCTCCCTTCTGTCTCCTCTCTCTCTTCTCTTCTTTCTCACTCCTCCTCTCCTCTTTTTCTCCCTGTCCTTCTCTCTCTGTCTCTGCCCCCTCCCTCCCTCCTCCTCCTATCTGCTCCTCTCTGTCCCTGCCCCTCACCCTCTCCCTCTCCCTCCTCCTTTATCTGCTCCTCTTCACCCTCTCCCTCTCCCTTCCTCCTCCTCTCTCTCTGCTCCTCTTCATCCTCTGCCTCTCCCTCCTCCTCCTCGTCTCTATCTGCTCCTCCTCTCCCTCTCCCTCTGCCTCTCCCTCCTCCTCCTCCTCTTTATCTGTTCCTCTTCACCCTCTCCCTCTCTCTCCTCTGCATCTGTCAGGCTTCTCTGTCTCTATCAGCTCCTCTTGGCTCTTTCTCCCTTGCTCTTCTCCTCCCTCTGTCTCTCTTCCTCCTCCTTCTTTCCTCCTCCTCCTCCTCGTCCTTCCTCTCCTCCACCCACTCCCAAGGATCCTGCCTCTTCCTGCTGTCTACCTCCCGTGGGACACGTGCAATGTTCCTGCACAGGTCTGCTAGGTACAGAGGTCACTTGCAAGAGACCTGCAGGCAGAACTATGGCAGGAACCAGGGAGGAGGGGGGAAGCCAGACCTCACCATGTCCTGCCGCGGCCAGGCAAGGCTTTTCCGTGGTGATGCCTGAGCATGCGGGGCTGCACCCCACTGCCTGATGGAGGACACACCTGCCAACCTGCCATCTTGTTCTGAACAAAAGCAGTGAGGTACAGCTGCTGTGCCCAAGGTCAAAATGAACTATGGTGATTGAACTCCTGAAGCAGTGATGTCCAAATCACCCTGAACGGGGAGTCGGGCTCAGCCCCCCATTGGCTCAGAGCCCTGGGCTCCACCTTAGTGGCTGCAAAGACAGGAGCTCCTCCTGTGCCCATCTTCACAGGTACACGTTGCTTCCAGACCCCGCAGGTCAGAGGTCACACCTGTTCCAGTCAGACCATGACCTGGAAGCAGCCGGGACTTCCTGCACTGGCTGCACCGATGTTTCCCTCTCCTCCTACGAGTGGACCAGGAGCCCACCTCGGACTCAGACCTGGGACCTGGTCTCAGCTCCCCCATCTGCCAGTGTCCCCCTTGTGTGCTGAAGGCAGACCTGGCAGCTGGGGGAACCCCTGAGACAGCACCGGCCACAGGGGAAGCAAAGCCGTGACCGTGAGGATGCTTCCAGGAGGCGTGGCTGTGTGTCCACGTGCTCGTCTGCAGCCAGCAGCAGCGGCCCAGGTGAGCCCGCCGCACACACTCGTGCTTCACGGAGAAGCTCCGTGGACCAGTCTTGGGCGAAGGCCCATGTGAGAGGACCCTGCGGCCACCACTGGATTTGTCCCACTCAGGCGGGTGTGAGTGGCAGGCGATTCTGAGGTGCTCTTGACCTTGGAGAAGCCTGAGAGTCCCAATCAACCCAAAATGACAGTATTGATGGGGAAAGTCCTAGGGGAACTTAAAAAGCGGTTAACAGGGCTTCCCAGGGGCCTCTGTGTAGGACGGCGAAGCATCCAAGTGTCCAGGCCTTGAGGAGCACATTAGCTCAGTCCTCACATCCCAGAGGGCCTCGCAAGAAGACCCCGGAGGTGTTCTGCCCTGACCCAGCCTCCACCCAGGATGCTCCAGCCTCACTCCAGGTCCCTGGCCACAGCCTGAGGGCAACCGCAACTGATCTGCCCCCGGGAGGTGCAGAAGGAAAGACCCAGGCTTTTTCCGTCCCTCCAACTTGAAGGCCCCTTGCTTCTACTCAGGCGCTGATGGCCACAACTTCAGCCATAAAGTAGCAAAGTTTGAGGACACACAGAACTACAGTAGCACTGTACGGCACTGTCAATATCATTTATGGCACAATTTCACACCAGGGAGCGAGTGTCATAAAAGAGAAACACCTCCCATCAGCTGCCCGAAAATGACTCCTTCATAAATAAGTCGATTTCTAAAAGGGAACCAATAAAGTCCTAGCAAATACAATTTTTCCCACTAAATAATCACCCTGACCTCTTCCGGTAATAGTAACCCCTGGGAAAAAATAATAACGCTGGTCTTGAAGCAATGAAACGAGCCCATCCTTGATAGGCAACCTCCGCCGCTCAGGAGGGAGGGAGGAGCCCTGGGCGGGAGGACACGAGGAGGAGGGCTCCTGGCAGCCCTGGGAGGCCGGGGCTCTGTCCACGCTAGGAGCAGGCCAACCCGTTTCTCGGCCCTCCACTCAGGTTGGCCTGAGGAAGACCAAGCAGGGCAGGTGGGGAGCCAAGGACAGGCACCTGGGACCTGCCCCCTGCCACTTGCCTGGCGACCCTCCTGCCTACCCTTGTCCCCACCACAGGCAGAAGCAGCACACGCCTGTGCAGGCACACACATGCATGCACGCCAACGCACAGGCCTGCAGCCTGCTGCCCTCCATGCACCCCCTGTGCTGGTGACCCAGAGGTCACTGACCCTGCATCCTCCCTCACGGGCATGGACTTGCCTGTCTGCAGATCAGGGGGGACCGCACAGGGTCTCCTCTGCACAGTGGAGTGGTGCGTGCACACAAGAGCCCCCGGGTGCCCCACCGGGTCTGGAGAGCCCTTCCCCGCCTGCCCCAAACCCAGAAAGCGCTGTGCAGGGGACACAGGCCTGAGCTGTGTGGCCCTGCTGCAGACAGAGCTGTGGGTGTGCTGAGCACATGGCTGCCGTGCTGGCTCCATGATCCTCGCGGGAGGGTCCAGTTCTGACAGACACGTGGCTTTGTCCTGTGCTTTGCGAGATGTGAAGTATTTGAAAATTCCATCACTGTGAGAAAAATTGACAAGAACTTCCAGGATTAGTGATTAACATATATATTTCTTTCTAAGAAACTTTAAAACCCTTATTTCTTAATTTAAGATGTGAATTCACCAGTGAAGAGCAAAATGTCCATCTTTTTATTTTCCCCACCTTTCTGTGAATTTGGGGGACCGAGAGGACTGGGGACAGGGAGCTGCTGCTCTACTTTCCTTGCCCTCCTTCGTCCTGGCTGTGTGGTGAGGGCTCTGTCACCTGCTTGCTGTGCAGCAGCGGGCTCTGGTCAACCCAAGGTCTGGAGTGGAGCCTGGAGTTCCTGTCCTCGGCTCCTGCCGGCCGGGCTTGCTGTTCCTCCCCAGCAGCCATCACAGGCACGACTCCTGTCCACGGCAGCAAGCGCCTGAGGTACACAGCTTCGCCCTGTGTCCGAAGGCTGCTCCGCAGTCCCCAGCCACGCTGCAGCTGAGATCGCTGCACCTGGAGTGTGCAGCACCTTGGGACTGCCATTTTAGAAGCTGCTATTTTCCTGGCGATACCTAAAACTGCCCATCTTCCTTGGTAGGTTCTTCCAGCTTAGATCTAGGAGGAATGTCAGGACAAATGAATTCATGTTGGAGGTTAATGTTTTTCAAACATTTCTTGTGAAATTATGAGGTATTCAACATAATTCCAAAATTATTATACATCAGATCTAAACATCTGCCTTAAGCCAGGTGTGGCAGCACATGCCCAGAATCCCAGCCACTCAGGAGGCTGAGGCAGGAGGGTCCTGCAAGTTCTAGGCCGGCCTGGGCAACTTAGAGAAGCCCTGTCTCGAAATACAACACAGAAAGGGCTTAGGTGTGGCTCAGGGACAGAGCGACCCAGGGCTAAGTCTCCAGTACTGTTTAATAAATAAGAACATTAAAAATCAGTTTCAATTATAGTCCCAGTGCTCTGTGCACGTCTATACACATGAGAACTCCGGCCACAGCCTCAGCGCAGAAGGACATCCTGCCTGGGAGCTCGGGCTGCCTGTCCTCTCCCTGTCTGTCCTCTTCATAGTGGGCACACAGGAGACCGTCACCAAATAAACTTGAGGATCAGGAAAAAACCTTAACCATGTTTGCTTTTATTCGAAGCACGTCATTTGCTAGTGTCGGGAAACCTGAGCGACCCAACATGACTTGCCAGCCTGCACGGGGCAGGTTGCTCTGCTAGTCCTCCATCTCAATCTCAACCTGCAGCTGCGCTGGGTGGTGGCCTTCGGAGCCCCGTGGCCCGTGACCTGGAGAACAGAAGAAGGGCCAAGAGCCTCCACGGGCCCTGGCCTGGCTCTGCACCGTGGAGCCAGGGCTGACATCTGCTCTTGCCGCCACCACAGGAGCCGGGCACCAGGTGCCACACCGGGCCCTGGAGGAGGAGGCGCCCCGAACCGGAGCTCCCCTGAGCTCGCATTTGTAAATACCTCCCTCCTTGGTTAAGTTAATTATTTTCTTGCTTTCACGAAGCCAAGAGAGGCAGATGCCATACGCCGTTGGCCGTAGAGCTCCTCACAATCTGAGCTCGGGTCAGTTCCGCAGGCTGGCCCCGGCCACGTGGCGCGGGCCGAGAGGGTGGTGCTTCCTCAGTTCCTGGCCGCGTCCGCCTCCCTCCAGGCGAGGTCTCCCCTGAAGCCCTCGGCATGCCGGCCTTCACTGTGCCCTCCCTCGTCCCCCGCGCTCCAGGCAGGGACAGAGCCTGTGCCACCGGGCCATGCGGTGGGCTTCCCGTGACTCACAGGACCGGGGGCAGGTGTGCATTTCGCTCCCTCCAAGATGATCAATGACTTGGGGACATGCATCGACAGCAAAGATAAATTTTTTTGTCTAGAAACAAAAGTATATAAAGGAGGGAGATGCTGCTGGTTCCTGGTGTCCCGTGAGCTAGATGCCTTCCGCCGGGACCTCCCCCTCTCCTGCGGGTCCCAGAGGTGAGAGGACCCGCTCCGTGGTGGGTGGGTGTCCGGGTGTCGCTGTGTGAACTCCCACAGGCACTGAGGAGACGTCACCAGCACACTCCCAGCTCAACCATCCCACCTGCACAGAACAGGGGCAACCCCGCACCGAGCAGCCTCTCTGTGCCTATGGGGAGGGAGGGGTGCTGGGCATGGCGAGATGGCCCCAGTGGACAGGAGATGCTAGTCTGGGCCCTCAGGACAATGAGCTTGAATTGAGGCCCCAAACAGGATGAGAGGGGAAGTTGGCCCAGCACTGGGAGATCCACGTCTGGGAACTTATGACCACAGCCTCTGGCACACACTTCTTGGGGATCAAGTTTATAGGTCATGAAGTATACGATTATCCCCAAAGGAAGGAATTTACATAAATCATAGCACCTGGCCAACCATGGACTTGGGGGGTGTCTCTGAACCCAAGCTCCACGGCAACAGTTGGCTGGACAGGGCTCATCACCCAGAACTGGGCAGTCAAGCCAGGAGTGTGGAACTGGCAGACCCAGTGAGTGGAGGGTTTAGACCATCTTCCCCCACAACTCAGAACATGAACCATCTACCAGACATGAGAAGAAATGAAGGAGTTGAGGCAACAGCTGGGCAGAGGTAATGTTTCCATGGAAGAAACTGAGCCAGGCTCGGGAAGATGGAGGCTGAGGGACTCAGCAGCCACTCTAGCCTTGAGCTGGGCCTTAGCAGGAGGGTTGGGGGAATAGTCCAAGGAGCAGGTTGGAGGAAGGACACAGGAGGCCTCTGCACACACTGGGGTGGGCCACAGGCTGGACCCCCTCTGGGGTACAATGGAACTCACTCTGGGCAGGCCCGAAGGACAGGGTCCCCCCAGCCCTGGGGTAGCAACAGAGCAGGAGCTTGCAAATAGCAAAGAGCATGCACAGTCCCCAGTTCCTCACGGCCTCCCTGAAGATGGGATGGATTTAGATTATCATATACAATACAGAATTAAAAACTAATGAGTTCTGAAGCTTCTGGTTCAACTGAATAGATGTCAAACAAAATCTAGAACACAAAACACAAATCTGCAGAAAATGGGTGGCCTGTGGACTGATCACAGAGGTGCAAATATTGGGGTGGGCAGAGCAATGGTGGCTGGGAAAGTGTCCTCCCAGGACCTGGCATGTGAGTGTACCCTGAGGACAAGGACTCACTGTGGCCCACACAGGGAGGGAGAGAAGGAAATGAGGGTCCCAGAGAGCCTGGGAGTCGGACGTGCCTGGGGAGCTGCAAGAAGGCCAGGGCAAGTTCCAGACTGAGCAAGGAGCACCACCGAGGAGTCAGAGGGAGCCAGAGACAGCACCGGGCCTGGTGCCGCGGGAGGAGCCTCTGGCCTTGGAGGGTCAGCAGCTGGGCAGCACTCACTGGGTGGAGAGCAAGGGAAGAGCAGGTTAGGGAACAGGAAGCAGAGGCCCGTGGCCGCCTGGGCAGGAGCAGCAGTGACAGAGACCAGGAGGAAAGGCTTCCGCCACACGGGCAATGTACAGACGGCCCGTGCCCAGAGCCGCGTCCCCTGCAAGAGTGCAGCATGGGATGGAGACACACTGTCAGTCGATTCACCGAGCTGGTTTGGGGAATTGTAGGAAATTCTTTTTTCTGGAGAGATCTATGCAAATATGTCATTTCTCACATGGAGAAACAGTGGCACAAAGAGACTGTGATGAACCAAAATACTGGTAATTGAGGAGGCCAGAGACCATGCCAACACATCACCCCTGCCAGGGACACACCTTGGTCACTGCTCTCTCCGCAGCGGTGAAGGGCTGGGCCTCCCAGCAACCACGTGAGGTTCTCACCCCCTGCCAGTTCTGCAGAGGGCACTGAGGTGGGAGAGGCCCTGAGGCCTCCTGGACGGCAAGGGAGGACTCCAGGCTCAATCCCAGAAGGACGAAGGGACCGCTCGCACCACAGTCATTCCCTTCTCCCTTGATGAATTAAAGAATCCAGCACGTATTTTGAGAAGCAAATACCAAGAGTTAAGAGAGCCAACATGGCGCCCTCATTCCATCAGGTCAACAATGACCCAAAGGGGAACAGTTTTGACACGGTGCCGTCTAATGGAAAGAACCAGCTGAAGTCGTAGCTGGCTCAATTGTGATGCAGACCACCTGGCAGAGACGGGCGAGCACACAGAATTTTTCCCCAGCACCATCTGGAGAGTCTCCAGGAGATTTATTCCAGAGTTATAAAAAGTATAAGAAACAACTGGGTCTTTGCCAGATTCAAGAAGATGAGCACTGCTTCTGTAACTGCCGCCCGCCGGCATCTCGTCCACCCCAGGACACCCTCTTTCTTCTCACGGGACCTTCAAGGAGCCTTTACCAGACGGCCGGCAGCAGCTGCTGGCCACAGTCCTTCCTGACAGAGTGGCCTCTGCAGAGGCTCAGCCCACCCAGAGGTGCCCTCCAGCCATCCCCCAGGCTCCCGAGGCAGGCAGCAGGCCGCCCTTCCTCCTGATTCCAGACAGAGCGAGACAACATGCACACTGGTGGGGTAGAACCCACCTGTGAACCTGGTTTCTACAGAAGGAGTAGGGTCTGTCCGCTGCTGCTTCTCCACTCACACCTGCTGGGTGAGTTCTAAGCTGGGGATAATCAAATAATTTCAAAAACCTGCATCTCACCCCACCAGACACCTGTAAGATGGGGAGCCAAGATATACAATATGCTGACCCAAAGAGTCCAGTGCAAAATCACTTACGTTCATCAATAATAGTAATAAAGTAAAAGCAAAAAGTTCTCTAAATATTTTCAAAACAAAAGACATAATGCACAAGGTTGTGTGCCATGCTGTCAGGATGTCTGCAAGGGAAAGGGAGAGGCAGGGTGCTGGGCATGAACGGGGTCAGGAAAGCTGGCACCGCTCCCAGGTCCCCACCAGCACATTCAGCTCTTTGTCCAGAGCAGGGCAAGTTCCAACCAGCCGGCCAAGGTAGGAGGAGCGCCTACTCCACCTGGCTGGCAGCATCAGAATCCCTGCCTCCCTGCGCAGCATGGCAACCACAGCACCTGCCCACAAGGTGGCAGCAGCACAGGAAGCAGCACCCCCCCTCCTGTGTCTGAATTCCTGTGAGTCCTCCCTGGGAAGGGCCTGCCCAGGGCCCAGCTGCCCAAGGCTGTCTGCCAGGCTGGAGCAAGCAAAGCAGAGGCAGGCTGGTCCTTCCACCCTCAGGCTGCCCTAGGAACCCACCCTGCTCACGCCCATCCCGAAGGTCCGAGGATGCAGGGAGGAGAGGACTCTGCTCCCTCCCGGTGGGCGACACGCTCCAAGCTCAAGTCCACTAGCCAGCCTGCTCCTACAGCGCCTGTTCCTGGGTCTAAACTTAGTTATTCACCTGTCACGCAGGCCTGTTCCCAACAGTATTCTCCAACAAAAGGAACCGAATGCTGGGAGGAAAGGCTGAGTGTAAGGGCTGGAACGGGGAATGTAGAAACGAATCTGGGGTACCTTAAGGATCAGAGAGTTGGGATACACACTCAGATGAAGCCTGTCAAAGGGTCACAGTTGCCCTCCAAAAGAGCTGGAAAGATCTGAGCAAAGTGTTCAAGTGTTGGATTACAATGCAAAGAACATCCAGGTTTCTACACACCCACACCAATAAAGGAATGATGAAGAAAATGAGAGACAGCAGATGAACCTCCTGTGCACCAGAATTCCAAAACCTGTGTGTAGGAGCTGCCTTAGGGAGGAGGACCTTCATTGCCTGTCCTAGAATGACCTCCTCCCAGATGAGGATGGGAGAGCAGTAGCTGGAAAAAAAATGGCCCATCCACCACTGAAGATCCACGTCAGCTGCAATCTGCCACATGCACCCCCAGTGCGACCAGAGAAGGATGCTACATGCATATGGTCTTCCAAAACCGCTCACCCACCCTCTCATGAGAAAGATAGGAGGCAGGCACAAAAGAACAACTCCAGGGACTCCTACTCCCCGCTACTCCAAATTGTGCATACCATCAAACACGAGCAGGACACAGGAGACAGAGAGCCAAGGCAGACCGGCACACAACACAATGACAGACACTAGACTCTAACAAGGAAAGAGGCTGCAGGACAGAGCAAGGAGGCTGCGAATGCACTGCAGCAGTGCTCAAGAATCCAATCTCTGCATTCACTATCACAGCACGGGCAGTGCACTGACTCCAGGTGCAAAAGACCACCTCTGCAGTCAACATCACAGCAGGTGCAGCACACTGACTCAGGGGCAGAAGAGCACCTCTGCATTCACCATCACAGCAGATGCAGGACACTGTCACCAGGTGCAGAAGAGCACCTCTGCAGTCACCACTATAGCAGGTGCGGCACACTGACTCCAGGTACAGAAGAGCACCTCTGCATTCACCATCACAGCAGGTGCAGGACACTGTCACCAGGTGCAGAAGAGCACCTGTGCAGTCACCACTATAGCAGGTGCGGCACACTGACTCCAGGTGCAGAAGAGCACCTCTGCATTCACCATCACAGCAGGTGCAGCACACTGTCACCAGGTGCAGAAGAGCACCACTGCGTTCACCATCACAATAGGTGTGACACACTGACTCCAGGTGCAGAAGAGAACCTCTGCAGTCACCATCACAACAGGTGCGGCACACTGACTCCAGGTACAGAAGAGCACCTCTGCAGTCACCATCACAGCAGGTGTGACACAATGACTCCAGGTGCAGAGCACCTCTGCATTCGCCATCACAGCAGGTGCAGCACCCTGACTCCAGGTGCAGAAGAGCACCTCTGCATTCACCATCACAGCAGGTGCAGCACACTGTCACCAGGTGCAGAAGAGCACCTCTGCATTCGCCATCACAGCAGGTGCAGCACACTGACTACAGGTGCTGAAGAGCACCACTGCATTCACCATCACAGCAGGTGCAGCACACTGACTCCAGGTGCAGAAGAGCACCTCTGCAGTCACCAACACAGCAGGTGAGCACACTGACTCCAGGTGCAGAAGAGCACCTCTACATTCACCATCACAGCAGGTGCAGCACACTGACACGAGGTGCAGAAGAGCACCTCTGCATTCACCATCACAGCAGGTGCAGCACACTGTCACCAGGTGCAGAAGAGCACCACTGAATTCACCATCACAGCAGGGGCAGCACACTGTCACCAGGTGCAGAAGAGCACCACTGAATTCACCATCACAGCAGGGGCAGCACACTGTCACCAGGTGCAGAAGAGCACCACTGAATTCACCATCACAGCAGGGGCAGCACACTGTCACCAGGTGCAGAAGAGCACCACTGAATTCACCATCACAGCAGGGGCAGCACACTGTCACCAGGTGCAGAAGAGCACCTCTGCAGTCACCATCACAGCAGGAGAAGCACACTGACTCCAGGTGCAGAAGAGCACCTCTGCATTCATCATCACAGCAGGTGTGACACCAGGACTCCAGGTGTAGAAGAGCACCACTGCAGTCACCACCACAGCAGGTGGGACACACTGAATCCAGGTGCAGAAGAGCACCTCTGCATTCATCATCACAGCAGGTGTG
>JAJEJO010004110.1:0-36974 GCA_020662805.1 Glaucomys volans
GCTAAGTTGCTGAGGCTGGCTTTGAACTCGCGATCCTCCTGACTCGGCCTCCCAAGTCGCTTGGATTACAGGCGTGCGCCACGGCGCCTGGCTTTCGCTCTCATTTCTTAATGACTAATGATGAGTTTCTCATATGCTTTAGTTATTGTGTATCTTCTTTGGAGAGATGTCTTGTCAAATTCTTTTAAAACTCCATTTTTTTTAAAAAATATTTTTTTGTTGTAGATGGACACAATACCTTTATATTATTTATTTATTTTTATGTGGTGCTGAGGCTTGAACCTAGTGCCTCACCTGTGCTGGGCAAGTGCACTACCACTGAGCCTGAACCCTAACCCTTAAAAATCCATTTTAAGGCATTTGTTAAAGCTCTTTATATAGCTTTTCGTCTCTTCTTTTTCCTTTTTCCTTTTTTTTTTTTTTCTTTTTTCTTTTCTTTTTTCTTTAATGGTACTGGGGATTGAACTCAAGGGATACTTTTACCACTGAGCTACATGCCTAACACTTTTTTTTTTTTAATTTTGAGATGGAGTCTTACCAAGTTTCTTAGGGCTTCACTAAGTTGCTGAGACTGGTCGAGAACTTGGCATCCTCCTGACTCTGCCTCTCAGTCACTGTGATTGTAGGAATGTGCCACCAGCTGCTCCTATATTTTTGTTTAAAATATTTTATTATAGATTTAATTGTTACATTTAGGTCTCTGATCCTTTTTTTTTTTTTTTTTGGTAGTGGGGATTGAACTTGAACTAAGGGGCACTCGACCACTGAGCCACATCCCCAGCCCTATTTTGTATTTTATTTAGAGACAAGGTCTCACTGAGTTGTGTAGTGCCTTGCCATTGCTGAGGCTGGCTTTGAACTGGTGATCCTCCTGCCTCAGTCTCCTGAGCTCCTGGGATTACAGGCGTGTGCCACCACGCCTGGCTCTGATCCATTTTGAAATACTTCGTGTATATAATGTGAGGCAAGCAAACTGCTTTTTAATTTTTTTGCATGGATACCCAATTATCCCAACTTCATTTGTTGAAAAGACTATTCTTTCTTTATTGAATGATCGTAGTACCTTTAGTTGAAAATCATTTGACCATATGTGCAAGAATATATTTCTGAACTGTCAGTTCTGTTCCTTTGATCTATGTATCTTCCCTTGTGCCAATACCACACTGTCGTGATTACTATAGATTTGTAGTAAGTTTTCAAATTAGAAAGTGTGAATTCTCTAACTTTGTCTTTTTTAAGCCAGTTTTGGATGTTTTCGGTTACTTGCATTCCATATGAATCTTAGGATCAACTTATCAATTATTGTAGATGTCATTGGTATTTTGGTGGGGATTTCATTGAATCTGTACATCAATTTGGGGAGTATTGCCATCTTAATAATATGAAATCTTGGGATTGGCTCATTGAGCCTTGCATGTGTAAGGCCCATCATGTATGAGTTTGATTCCTAGCACCACATAAAAAAATAGGCATCATATGAAATTTTCCAGTCCATGAATGCAAGGTTTTTTTTTCTATTTATTTAGCTCTTTAATTTCTGTTTTTAAGAAACAACAGAAATTTATTTTCTCATCATTATAAATAGGTCTTTAATTTCTTTCAACATTTTTTGTTTTTAGTTTTTCTCATGAAATTTTTGTGCTTCTTTTGTTAAATTTATTACCATTTGGGCTGGGGCCATAGCTCAGTGGTGGAACACTTGCCTTGCATGTATGAGGCACTGGGTTCGATCCTTAGCACCTCATAAAAATAAATAAATAAAATAAAGGTATTGTGTTCAGCTACAACTAAACATTGTTTTATAAAATTATTACTATTTTATTTTTTCTTTGTGTGTGTTTGTTTCCTTTAAAAAATTTTTGTCCTCACTTTATTTTAGAAGATAAATCTTTGAATAGGCATGAGATTCATTTACTATCTGAGCCTAATTTTTTTTTACTATAGGTTATTTAGGGCCTTGCACATGCTAGACAAATGTTGTACCACTGAGCTACACTCAGCTCTTTTTGTTTTATTTTGAGTCAGGTTTTTGCTAAGTTGCTCAAGCTGTGCTTGAACTTGTGTTTCCCCTGCCTCAGCCACCCCATGTAGCTGGGACTCTTAAGTATTTTATTCTTTATGTGGTTTTTTATTTATTTATTTTTTTGGTACCAGGATTGAACCCAGGGGTGCTTAACCACTGAGCCACATCCGTAGCCCTTTTTATTTTTATTTTTATTTTTTTATTTTTTTTTATTTACTTATTGATTCATTGAACACAAATGGAGTACAGCTATTGTTTCACTTTATTTTTATTTTAAGAAGGGGTCTCACTAAGTTGCTTAGGGCCTCACTAAGTCGCTCCAGCTGGCTTTGAACTTGTGATCCTCCTGCTTCAACCTTTTGAGTTGCTGGGATTACAGGTGTGCACCAACGTGCCTGACTTTTTATGATGTTACTTTAAGTGAAAATATTTTCTTAATTTCATTTTCAGATTATTCATTGCTAGTGTAGCTGATTAACATAACGTAGCTGATTTTTTTGTATATTGATCTTATATTTGGCAATCTTGCTGAACTCATTATTTCTAACAGTTGTCAGTTTTTTTTTCCTTTTTTTTCCCCTGTAATTCCTTAGGATTTTATGTAGACATAATCATGTCATCCATAAATTGTTTTCCTTCTCCTTTCCAAACTGGATGCCTATTATTTCTTTTTCTTAAGTAATTGCTCTGCCTAGAACCTCCAGTACAGTGTTGAATAGAAGTAACCAGAGTAATGCCAAGGGGTGGTGGCACATGTCTATAACCCCAGTGATTTTGGGGTGCTGAGGAGGGAGGATTGCAAATTCAAGGGCAATCTTGGCAATTTAGGGAGACCCTGTCTCAAAATAAAAAAATAAAAATAAAAAACTGGGCATTTGCTGGTAAATGCATAGAACTGGAGACTGTCATGCTAGGTGAAATAAGCCAGTCCTAAAAAAAAACAAAGGCCAAATGTCCTCTTTGATATGTGGATGCTAACCCACAATGAGGTGGGGGGAGTGAAGAATAGAAGTTTACTGGATTAGACAAAGGGGAATGAAGGGAGGGGCAGGAAGATGGGAATAGGAAAGAGTAGGATGAATGGGACATAACTTTCCTGTGTTCATATATGAATACGGGACCAGTGAAACTCCATGTCGTGTGCAATCACAGGACTGGGATCCTAATTAGAATAAGTTATATGCCATGTAGTAAAAAGAACAAATTAAAAAAAATGAAAAAAAAAAGAATAAATAAAAAATGAAAAAAACCAAAAAGATGTATCTCAATGATAGAGCATCTCTGGGTTCAATCACTGGTACTGACAAAAAAAAAAAAGTAACCAGAGTGGATAGAGGAATTCTTTCATTGTTTCACCCTTAAGCATGGCAGAGCTGTGGGTTTTAATGTTGAAGTTTGGATTGAAGAAGTTCACTTCTGTATCTAGTTTGTTGAGTGTTTTTAATCATGAAAGGATCATCTAGTGAGATGATCAGATAGCTTTTGTCATTGACTCTGTTAGTGTGGTGTATTATTCATTGATTAAAATATTTTGGACTATCATTTCATTCCTCGGATAAATCCTACTTAGCCATGATGTGTAATCCTGTTTATATGTTACTGAATTTGGTTAATACTTTGTTAACGTATTGTTGTGTGTGTGGTATATATATCCTTAAGAGATATTAGTCTGTCGTTTTCTTGAGATGTTTTTGGCTGGCGTTGGTATCAGGGTAATGCTGACCTTACAGAATGAGGCAGGAAGTGCTTCCTCCTCTTCTACTGTTTGGAGGAGTTTGTGAGGAATCAGTGATAATTCTTCTTTAAATATTTGGTAGAATTCACCAGTGAAGTTTTTTGGTCCTGGACTTTTCTTTCTTTTTCTTTTTTTTTTTTTTTTTTTTTTACTGGGAATTGAATCCAGGGTCACTTTATTACTGAGCTACATTCAGAGCCCCTTTTATTTTTTATTTTGAGACAGGGTCTTGCTAAGTTGCTGAGGCTGACCTCCAACCTGGAATCCTGCTCCCTCTACCTCCCAAGTAACTGAAATTACAGGCATGCACCACTGTACCTGGCTTCCTTATTTCTGTTTTGATTCATTGTATATTTCGCAATGTGTTAATTTTAGCTTGTTGAAATTTCTTTTTGTTATTGATTACTAATTTTATTCTATTTTAATTAGAGAGTATACTTTAGGTTTCCGTCCTTTCATATTTATTGAGTCTTACTCTGTGGCTTGGCTTAAAATATGGTCTGTAGTGCAGAATGTTTCATGTGTACTTGATAAGAATATGTATTTTTCTGGTGTTGGGTGGAGTGTACCATACATGACTGGTTTATGGTCTTGTTCATATTTTCTATTTCCTTGTTGATCTTTCATTTTGTTTTGTCTGTTGTTTTTTGCGCTACTAAGGATTGAACCCAGTGTCTCACACATGCTAGGCAAGCACTCTACCACTGAGCTACTTCCCCAGCCCTTATTGTTTTATTTAGAGGCAGGACCTTGGTAAGTTGCCCATGCTGACCTTGAACTTGTGATCCTTCTACCTCAGCCTTCCCAGTAGCTAGGATTATAGGTGTGTGCCTGATACCCCATTTATTTTTTTAAAATGTTACTGTATTTTTTATACCTGTTATTTATATATTTGTTTGTTTATTTATTTATGTGGTATTGAGGATTGAACCCATTGCCTCACATATGCTAGGTAAGAGCTCTACAACTGAGCTACAACCACAGCCCCTGTCTCATTCTTTTTAATGGTTGGGTAGTAGTCCTTTGTTCCACCTAGTCTGCTAAATCCAGTCTCTTTCCTACAGGCATTTCTAGGTTGTTCCCCGTCTTAACAGAGCCTTCAGGGTCACCAGTCTGCTGTGAGGAAGTGGATTTAGGATGATATTGAAAGGCCTACCCCAGAAGGCTACCCCAAGGTTCTTGTGGGGGTGCCAGAGAGAAGGGTCTGTCCCTGTGGTGGTGGTACTTGTGATTGACATCCCCCCACTCTGTCACCCTGTCAACTGATCCTGTGCAGTAGGACCCTACATGTACAAGCACCAGGCTTCACGTGTCTCATTCTTCTAGTCCTAATGACGGCCTACAGATGGGTGCAGTTACTATTCCCATTTTTTAGACGGAGAAACCAAGGACAGGGAAGGTGACAGCCCTCCTGCCAGTCACATGGATAGGCTGTGGCTGAGCCATGAGGCATCAGGCCCTGTGCCTGGCAATCTGTGCTCCAAGTTGTCTCCACAAGGAAGCTAGAACTGGCTTTCCTGTGTTCAGAATTCAGTTTCTTTTCCAGATTTGCTCCCAGACATGCAATGTGGTGACTGGATGGTGCCTGGCAGATGGGGACAAGAGCGAGGTGGTCTGGGTTGGCCCTCAGTGATCAGGAGGGCAGCTCTTAGCACTGTGGCTTTGGTCTGGGTGACTTAACTGCTCTAGCCACCATTTTTCCATCTACACAATGGGACTGGTGAGAGCCCTGTGAGGGTGAGACAGAAGCCCATGTGCCTGAGCTCTGCAAAGCTCCTGCATGTAATTTGTACTCTGGAGATGCCAGCCAATCTGCTGTTGACTCATCAGCAAGCATTTAGTAAACATATATGTCAGACACTGTGCTGGGTCCTGGGGACATGGCTGGGAACAAAGAAAACAAGATGCTAGCTCCTGTGGGGAGCTGCTGGGTCACTGCTGGATTTAGAAACAAGGTCATGGAGGTGAGAGGACAGTCTGGTCCTGGAGGTGCCACTGAGCCAGGGTCCAACAAGTGAAGGGTGCTATGCAGACAACTGGTGGCTGAACTGTTCAGGCAAGGAATCAGCCAGAGGGCCATTCATTGCCGGGTCCCCAGGAGGCCCAGGGTGCCTGAGGCAAGAAAGCAAGCAGGGAGCAGTAGGGAGGTGACCAGGATAGTAATGCCAGTCAAAGCAAGGAACTGGATTTTATCCTGAGTGTTACAGACATAGTTGGGTTTTAAGTACGTGTGCATTATGATCCAACTTGCAGTTTGGGAAAAGCTGGGCTCGGAACACATGGAAGAAGTGTTGGCCTGACTGAGGGGACTTGGCTCAGGGAAGTTGGGACAGAGCAGGTGAGCAGGGCATGCATCCTGGATGCACTGAAGCCAGTGCCACAGTGTTTGCTTAGAGATGGGCTGTGAAGTGTGGGAAAAGGATGACCCGAAGACAGGCATGGTGGTGCAAGCCTATAATCCCAAGCAGCTCAGGAGGTTGAGGTAGGAGGATCTTGAGTTCAAACCCAGCGTCAGCAACTTAGCAAGGCACTTAGCAACTCAGTAAGACCCTGTTGGTAATAAAATATTAAGAAAGGGCTGGGCTGGGGATATAGCTCAGTTGGTAAAGTGCTTTCCTTGCAAGCACAAGGCCCCGGGTTCAATCCCCAGCACTGCAAAAAAAGAAAAAAATGGGCTGAGGATGTGGCTTAGTGGTTAAGCACCCCTGGGTTCAATCCCCAGTACCAAAAAAAAAAAAAAAAGAAAAAGAAAAAAGAAAGGATGACCCACAGAACAGAGATGAAGCTGCCCTGTCCTTTGTGCACTGTGGACCAGATCTGCCTGGACAGGCCCTTAGAGTATGGCTGGAAAGGTGCTAGGGTATCCCTGTCCACTCTCCTGCCTGTGAAGGCACCTGCAGGGTGGATGGTTCTGGAGTGCTTGAGTGGACTGAGACACTGCCTGTCTTTTCCTCCTGCATTTCACCAGTATCCTGACTAGGAGTTCATTTGGGCCCTTAGGGTGGTGACTTGCACAGAACTGAGAATCCACATGTGGCCCCTCACATCTCATGCAGGACTGCAGAGACACAGTGAACACTCATTTTGCTCTACCACCTGCCTGTCTCCCCCTGCTCCTTACTGCACCCCATTTCACAGAGGAGGACACCTGGTCCAGGATGTGGAAAATTCTGCTGAGGTCACCCAGCTGACGTGTGGCAGGGCTGGCCATGGGACTCAGGCCATCTGCTGAGTGTAGAGTAGTTAGGACAACATCAAAGGGACCTCCAGGAAGCAGAGTTGAGAGCCCAGGATCCCAAGATGCTAGCAGTTTTCTCGTCATGCTTGCAAATACTGCCTGGTTAACCAGTTGCTTTGGGGCTTCTTAGTCCAATGGGCAAATTACAAGTTAAATATTTGCCTGTTATAAAAATTATAAAAAGCTATAAAAGTCATAAAAACCTGAAATTCAAGTCACAATGGAGACTATATGAAACAGAAACTTTATCATTCCCATTTCACAAATGACCTCCATCAAGCCTCCACAAGCAAGAAATATGGATGTACCCCAGAGCCCCCAGGTGGCAGGATGGCTTCCAGCATATTGAAGCGGGTCTGCACTTCACTCTTGGCTTTCAGCACTGCAGTTTGGATTACTTCCCAGACTAGTTCCCAAGATTGATTTACCCAGTTGTCTGCTGCTGGACATTTAGGTCTTGAATGGTTTTCCCTCTGAAAAGTACTGCCCCAGGCAGTTGGCCGACCTTGCAATCCCAAGCAGACAGTCTTTTGGGGCATCTGCTGGGGCATCTGCTATGTGTCAGCGTTGTTATGGGTGCTGGGCCCAAGAAGGGGAGACCTTCACACAGCCCTTCCATCAAGGTGCTGACCTTCTAGTTGGGGCCCATCAATATACAGACAAACCAGAAAAGTGCTGTCTCCTGAAGGGTGCTGTGCAGAGAACCAAACAGGGTTGGCCAGGTGTGGTGGCGCACACCCATAATCCCAAGTGGCCCAAGTTGAGGCAGGAGGACACCAAGTTTGAGACCAGTTTTGGCAAGCTAATGAGATCCTGCCTCCAAAACAAAATAAAGATAGGGTGTCATAGGATGAGGGTCAGTAGGGTCAGTAGGTCAGCCAGGCCTTTTTGGGGAGGTGACATCATAGCTGAACCCTGAGTGACCAGAGGAAGCTGGGGTTGTCAAGTGTAGGGTTGTCCTTCCCTTGGATGCGAAGGTCATTCAGCATGTGCAGAGGCCCTGAGGCAGGAATGTGTTTGGCCTTCCTGCTCTTGTGCTGGAGGGAGTGAACAAAGGGGAGGGCCAGGGAGAGGGCAGGGAGGGGATGGCCTCAGAGGCCTTGAGGAAACCCTCAGAAGTTGAGCAGAGAAGAAACATGATCTTGCTTTGTATTGAGTTTTCCTTCGATTTTATGGACAATTGCTCTCTTTTGGGCACCATTGGTAAGAACTTGGCAGATTCCCAACATCCCTCTGAGGCAGGTGCCATCATCCCCATTTATTTAAAGAGGAAACCACATCTTTGAGGCATGGCCTGCCCAGAGTATCCAGAAAGGACAGGATAGTTCCTGGGTTCTAGTGGGGGCTTGAAGAGTCACAGAGCCATGGCCACAAATCACAGTGGGTTGCTTCTTGCTTTTTGCTGTCAGCCTGGCTTGTGCTTCAGATGAGATCAGAGCAAGTGACGATAAGGCCTGAGTGCCAAGGGTGGGGCTCTGGATGCAGGATTCCTGAGCAGGGAGGAGCTGCTGGGCTGGGAATGTGGTGGTGAAGCAGGCCAGGGGTGGCTTGTCAAGGCCAAGCAGGCGGTAGCCTCTACCACTGTCTGGGCCTTGGTCTCCTGCTCTGTGAAATGGCAAATTTGAGTCTTCAGTCCACCAGCATTTTGCACTGCTTGGTGCCTAGCTCAGGGCTGTGGGTGCTGGGGAGAGAGCTAAGATCCACCCGGCTACAGAATATTGCACCCATGAGGCTGGAATGGGTGGGTGGGACGGGGACAGGGCTGGACTTGGAATAGGGAGGTGACAGTTGAACTGGGAGTTGCCAGCTTACTCTGAGTGCTGCAGGAAGAGGGTTCCAGTCCAAGAAAGCAACCTGTGCACAGGCCCTGAGGTGGCATTGTGCCTATTGTGTTTGGGGATCATGAAGGAAGCTCTGGTGGCCTAACAGAGCAAGCAAGCAGGAGAGGAGGAGGAGGAGTATGCAGGAAGGGGACAGTGCAGGTTGTGTGGGATCTGGTGGCCACAGGGAGAATTTAGACATTTCCCCTGAAAGAGATGAGAACCCTCGTCTTCCAGGGAGAGATGGCCCTGGGAGGTCTTAACAAAGAAGAAATGTGCCCTGACTTGGTGTTCACAGGTACCTCATGACCCCTGTGAGGGGTGACAGAGTACGGAAGGCAAGGCCCAGTGATAATGAGACCAAGAAACCAGTGGCCTTGATGTGGAAGGAACTGAGCAGATTCTGGCTTGATTTGGAGGTGATGCCAGCAAATGTGGGGCATGAGGGGTGGGAAGAGCCCCTGGTCTGGCCTGAGTGAGCCAAACATTTTGGCACCCACCTGGGAATGCTGAGTGGACTAGGCACCATGACAGCTGGAGCATCCACATCACGTCATCAGTCATCATTATTAGGAGTTCAGAGGGGCTGACTGAGTTAGGTGCAAGAGTAGCTCCATGGGGCTGAGGTTATGGCTCAGTGGCAGAGCACTTGCCTAGCATGTGCGAGGCACTGGGTTTGATCCTTAGCACCACATAAAAAATAAATAAATAAAAAACAAAGTTAAAAAAGAGTAGCATCATGGGCTGCTGGTGGCGCTTCACTTTGCTCTAACCAAGCCACAAGGAGGCTGAAGCGTGGCTGGATCCGCCTCATTGGTGTCTTGCCCGCATTCCTGTCAGGGCTCTATTCCCTCCTCTTTGTGTGGCCTAGGCAAGAACTAAAATGCTGAGCATCAGTCTGCCCATCTATGAAATGGAGGTCTTGGTTCATTCCTTCAGGGGTTGCCTGAAGATTTACTAAGATGGTGCCTGAGATATGGTTGGAGCCAGCTCAACAGGCAGCAAATATGGCTCTTATCAGAACCCCTAGGGGCTAGGTGTGACCAGGGCCCTGGAATGTGACGTACCTGCTGAGGGTCTCCTTGTGGCCCTGTGTAGAGGTCTGGGTGTGGTATTTCTCGAGTCCTGCCAAGCCACCTCAGGCTCTGAGAAGCTGTGAATAACCCCACAAGTGTATGACCATGAGGGAGGGATACCAGCCCAGGGCCTTTGCTGGGCACCCTGCCAGCACCAGCCTACTCAGGTGACAGGTGGCTTGGACCTTCCTGCTGACTCATCCTCTATTGGCTTATCTATTTGTTTTCTGTACCCTGAGAAGACCTTGGTTTTCAGTCTCCATTGTACCTGCACATAGCTGTCCCCACCCTCTTGGGGGCTAGAAGTCAAAGGGCTCCTGGTGGGACCTTGTGCTCTGGGCAAGACTATAAATAAATAGTCTGGCCTTCTGGTCTGACAGGGGTACCACCCTGCCCACACCCTTTCCCCTGTTCCTTACCAAGCATCCTCATCACCTTCCAGGGAGAGAGCCCAGCTGAGAGCTCTGAAACAAGCTTTGGTGGGGTGAAGTGATTTTTACCAGGTCCTACAGGTGGCTGGGTGGCAGGGAACACCCTTTCATCCCATACATGGTCAAACCAATGCCCAGAGAGGGACACAGACCTGCCCATGGGCCACACAGCCCATGAGACAGAGCTGAGCTTAGAACCCAGGCTGTCTGGCTCCATAGGCCATGGTCATTCAGCAAACATTTAATGAGCAGCTGCTGGTGCAGAAGTCCTGCCTGTCACAGGACTAGCTTCCATTGAAGGCTGTATTAACAGAAGCATTTGGTGAGGGACAGGCATAAATTATACCCCTGACCATGTCTAGGTTGGAGGGCCTATGTAGGTTTTCTGGCAGGGAGAGCAGCCCCTGCAAAGACTTGGAGGCCAAAACTGCCAGAGAGGTCCTAGAAGCCAGGACTGGAGGGGGTGTGACTGGAGAACCTCTATATTCCTGGAACTGGGCACTTGACTTCTGTAGGAAAGAGTCTTTGAGGTCTTTGTTTTAGAAAGATAATAGGAGGGGTTGGGAGAATGGGTTGATAGATAAGAGGCCAGGTATAGAAATGATATAATAGAGAACACTTAATTGAGTATCTGCTGTGTGCCAACCCTGTCCCAGGCCTGGGGACACAGCACAGGAGATCCTGCCCTGGGGAATTGACATGGAGTACATGCATGCGCATGTTAAGAATCAGCCAAGTGACATTTAGAATGTTAGCCTATGGGGAGAAATGAGGAAGGGAGAGAGAGCGGGGTTAGAGGTATGAATGAGGTGAGAGAAGGCTTTCAGAGCCATCAGGGTTTGGCTGAGTTACTCTGTCTTATATTCCAGGAAACACAGACCAGAGAAGCAGGAAAACTGGTCCAGTGTCACACAGCACAGAGGTAGCTAAGCTGGATCTGGAATATAGGGTAGCCTGGGTGCAGAGGAGCCATTGCAGCAGCAGTGAAGAGACAGGAGAGGAGAAGGATGACTTTCAGTGAGCAGGAGGGACTTGGTGACCTGTGGGACGTGGGTGGGATCAGGGAGGAGGAAGCAGATGAGGCTTGAAAGTCATTTCCACTAAGTGGAGAGTCAGGGTTCTGTGTAGAGCTGCTTGGAAAATGTTTCCAGAAGGCCCTGAGAGTGCTCCTGCTACTGTGTGTAGGAAACACTTTGGACTAGGCTGCTCCTCGTTGAACCCCTGGGAGAGTTCTGGGGGGCTATCCAGGCTATGGGTGGGTTTTGCTGCCCTTAGCACTCTGCAGTCTGGGAGCTTCCAGCAGCACCGTTGGATGAGTTCCAGGACTTCTGGCGTTCCCAGCCTATCATGTGACATGCCTGGCCAGTCTCATCCTTAGCCTCTTCCTCCATTGAGCTCTTCACCCGGGCCTGTGCCCTCCCCTTGTCCTTCCCGCTGGCCACCAAGACCTCAGTCCCAGAAAGCTGCCTTCTCCTGTGAGGGCCATAGCATCTCTTGGGCATCACACCCACCTCCTGTTCTTCTGAGGCTCTGATTGTCCCTTGTGTATGATGAATGCTGGTGGCTTCTGGAGTGTCACTATTGTTCTCACAGTGCCTGGTGCCTCAGACATGCCCAAAGCAGAGCCATAGAACAGGACACAAGCCAATACCCGTGGTTCGAAGTCTTGTCCTGGCCGGGGAGTCGTGTGGCTTTTGCATCCTATGTTCACATTGAGAGACCGCTGACTGTGGTCAGAGGGTTTAAGCCCCACAAGGTTCCATGTACATCCCCCCCCATTCCTGCATGCTGTGTGACCTTGCCAGGCACCCAACCTCTAGACTTAAGTTGCTTTTTAAGATGGGGCCAGCAGGATGTGAGTGTAATCTGGCTGCCGGGTGTCCCTTCCTTCCTTGTGCATTGCTCCTGAAGCTGCATGCTCAAAGAAGACCACCTTCCTGGATAGAGGAGTCCATTCTTTAGTTAAAGGTATCCATAGTAGAGTGTAGAGAGAGAGAGAGAATGAGCAGCTGTGCTCCCCTGCTGGAACCTCTGGATAGGATCTCAGGAGGGAGCCAGCAGACCCATGTCACTGTGTCTTGTCATGATCCAATTGACTAATCTGTTACAAAATTCTCGGCTTCTTGCTCAGCATACAGTGAGCATTCCACAACTATTACTTCCTCTTATTTTTTAATTTTTAATTTTTTAATTTTTTTAAATTTTTTGCGGTGCTGGGGATTGAACCCAGGACTTTTTGCTTGCGAGGCAAACACTCTACCAACTGAGCTATGTCCCCAGTCCCCTCTTACTTTTTTAAAAGTAATTTTTTTTTTTTTTTTAGCTCTGTGCAGTGGCACATGCCTTATAATCCCAGTGACTGGGGAGGCTGAAGCAGAAGGATCTTAAGTTCAAGGCCATTTTAGCAACTTAAGTAAGACCCTATCTCTAAATAAAAAAATAAACAGGCTGGGGATGTAGCTCAGTGGTAAAGCACCTCTGGGTTCAATCCCTGGTACAAATTTTTTTTTTTTTTAATCTGTATTTAACTTTTTTTGCAGTGTTAGGGATTGAACCCAGGGCTTTATCTATCCTAGGCAAGCACTCTACCACTGAACCACATCCCCAGTTCTTAAAAATTTTAAAGTTGTTTTTGGAAGCAGTACTGCATGTGTATGATGTACAGTTCAAAGATGTTTGAGAACATGCAGTGCGTCTCCTGACAGCCCCTGCTTCCGGGGATCTATTGTGTTTTGTTTTGTTTTCTTTAGTCGAAAGCTCAGACGTTCTTCCGCACCTTCTTACCCTGCTCACTTGGTATATCCAGAAGGAAGTTCCAGGTCAGAAGATAAAAGACTTTTTCTTTTTATGTGTGCGGCTGCACAGTGACATGAGTGGGCTGTCATTAATTAACTAGTGCTCCCTACCCCCACTGGGCTTCAGAGTTACTCAGATGTGAGCTTTTTTTCTAATTGTGAAACTTAACGAGAGCGCGAGGACTCTGAGCACATTTTGATGGAGTGATAACTCTCTGCTTTCATGTCTAAAATCTTTACAAGCCTTGTCCTCCTGGATTTTATTTATTTATATTTTTTGAACCAGGGATTGAACTCAGGGACACTCGGTCACTGAGCCACATCCCCAGCGCTATTTTATATTTTATTTAGAGACAGGGTCTCACTGAGTTGCTTAGGGCCTCGCTAAGTTGCTGAGGCTGGCTTTGAATTCGCGATCCTCCTGACTCAGCCTCCCAAGTCGCTTGGATTACAGGACTGCGCCACCACGCCCGGCCCTCCTGAATTTTATATTTGGACTTTTCTGTGTTCTTTTTTGTTGTTTTCAGTGCTGAGGATGGAACCCAGGGCCTTGACTATGCCAGGAAAGCAGCCTGCCAATGAACCACACCCCCAGTCCCACCTTCTTTATGTGTGTGTGTATGTGTGTGTGTTTGTGTGTGTGTATTTGTTTTGTTTTTGTTTTTAGCTGTAGATGGACACAATGCCTTTATTTTATTATCTTATGTGGTGCTGAGGATTGAACCTAGTGCCTCACACGTGCTAGGCAAGGGCTCTACTACTGAGCCATGCTGGGAATGGAACCTAGGGCCTCATAGGCTGAGCACATCCCCAGGCCAGTGTGCCCGTTTTTTGAGATTTAGAATAAACCACACAAATTTCAACTGTACACCTTGATTTTTTTTTTTTTTTTTTTTTTTTTTGCATTGCTGGGGATTGAACCCAGGGTCTTCTGCTTGAGAGCAGGCACTCTACCAACTGAGCTGTATCCCCAGCCCCTCCTTGATTATTTTTATAACTGTATGGAACCCTGGTGACCACTGAATAGATCAAGATTTAAGATGTTTTCATTATACCAGAAAGTTCCCTGTGCCCCTTGCAGCCAGTCCACCTAAAGGAAACCTGTCAGTGCTCTGATTCCTATCACTAGAGACTTGTTTTGCCTGTTTAAATCAAATCCTGGGACTCAGCTGGAGAAACAGGGGCATCTGTCTTCGAAAGGTGTGTATAGGGATATCCAGGGCAGCTTTATTTATTATAGCCCCAAACTGGAAAGACCCCAGTCATCTCTGTCAGTTGATGAAAAGATGAACCCACCGTGCTCCGTCCATGTAATAGGGTACAGTTTGGCAATGAGAAGGGACAGAGGCACTGCACCAGTGCTGGTGACTCCACTTACATGCTGCTCTTGTGTTGTCCAGCCATCTTCTTTGATTAGAAAATAGTCATCAAAGAGGGTGTAGTGGAACAGGCGACTCTTGTGAAGAGGGCACACTGTCATTGCTACTGCTGGTGACTCTATTAGCACCCATGGTTGCTGAGATGCACCTATGTACAAGGTGCCTCCCATCCCTATCTCTTAGGTCCCTGCAAGTGAGTCTGTGTGGGGCCCCAGGAGGGCCTGGACCTGGGCTACATATGATATCCTCAAGGTTAAGGCTCCTCAGCAGACCTGCTATGTCCACTGTGAAGGGGAGTCTGTGGGATGCCCCTTCTGGATGCAGTGGTGAAGAGCCAGTGTTGGGATCTGGTGACCCACACGTGGCTTCCTTGCTCTTTCTCTCACGCTGCCCACTCCACAGCAGGGCTGCATGTGGCTTGTACCTTTGTTCCACCTTCTCAGAGTCCTCTTTGACCAGACCAGCCCCCAGCCCTTTTACCCCCACAGCCTATCTTCTTCACACCCACCCTGCCAGAATCAGTGAGTAATGTTAGAGTCACCCTTGACTGGGGGACCTTAACTAAGGTACAGACCTTCTTCCTGCCTCAGTCTCCTCATTGGCCAAATGAGAGACTGCTGGAGTAGAGGACTACTCTGTGTGAGCATGAAGTGGGACATAGAGTATGAAGTGCTCAGGGCAGGACAGGCAGGGTCTTTGGACTCTGTTATCCTTGGAATTGACACCATAATCCTTAGCATCCAAGTGTAAAGTTGACTTTGCTGCCATAAGACTGCAGGAGACGAGGTATAGAGCTGGTGTGTTTCCTTGGGTTGTTTTCCCCTCCTTGCAATGGGTATTTTAAAAAGCTGACATCTGGGCTGGGTATGGTGGTGCATTGCCAGCAAACTGGAAAGCTGAGGCAGGAGAATTACAAATTTGAGGCTAGCCTAAACAACTTGGTGAGACCCTGTCTCAAAATAAAACTGAAGGGGCTGGGTGTGTAGCCCAGTGGCAGAGCACTTGCCTAGCATGTATGAGACTCTGGATTCAATCCCTACTGCCACATAACCAAAAAAATCCCCCAAAACATGACGTCTATTATTATTGAAACCCTACCTGGTGGCCTTGCTCTAAGAATGATGAGCAGCTTCTTCATTGTTACCCCCACCCCCTCCCTCAACATCACCCCTGCTGGGTCTGTCTACTGGAGGAATATTCTAGAAGTTTAGTGCCTGACTGCTGCTAGTTAACAGTGTCCTCATGGGCGCTTCCAGAACTCTGATGCCTGTGGAAATCCCCATAAGGATGCAGGTCATGTGGTCACTGCCATGTCCCTGCACCCAGGCAAAAGAGGTACTGCATAGCATGGTGGGATGGCCCACAGGCTGACAGATTCACAGCTCATCATGCACCTTGCTTGGCTAATGTGCCTCTCCACCTGCCTTTCTTATACTGGTTTAGGATTCTGACCCCTATCCAGGCTGAGAGCCAGCACTCTCCTTTGGGACCCTCCAGGGTCCCAGTCGAATTCCCAACATGGGGAGTGCACCCCCCTGGCATGGAGGACATTAGTGCAAGTGTCATTTGGTCTACATCTCATTGAGAACTAGGATCTGCTGTCTGTCTTGCCATGTATGGAATATACATGCCCAGCACTGATTATCCTGTGTCCTGTGTGAATTTTGGACAATACTAGTAGTTATCTAGGTGCAAACATTGTTTAAAATTCCCTGCACCTAGAACCTTTATCTCATTTGGAACAATAGGCTTTCACACTGCTTTAATATCCTCTAAACATGTGAATCCTTCCTAAGGGACCACCTGGGCATTCTTGCTTTTCTTTTCTTTAATTCTGTTTAATTTTATCTTCAGACAGGGCCTTTCTGAGTTACCCAGACTGGCCTCTAGCTTGCAATCTCAAGTCATTGGAGTTACAGGCATGCGTCACTGTGCTTGGCTTCGGTTTAATTTTTTTTGAACATGAAATATATCATAATGTGCTGCAAACTATTTTTATTTTCTTTTATACCATACATGTGGCACTATTGAAACTTAAAATAGGTAGGAAGCATATTGGGGGAGGTTGTCCAATTACTTGTTAAGGAGTGGGCCCCCGGGAATGTTGGTTTTGGGATACAGCCTGCCAGAGGGAAAGAGGTCTGTCCCCATGACTTTGGTCCTTCCTTTGCCCCTTGGGCCTTAGGTCCCTCCAAGACCAGAGCATTCCCCAGAGATTGGTATCTTTGCTAAGGTTTGCAGAAGTGAGTTGCTCCACCATTTGTGGTCACACTTCCTGCCCTTCCAGCCTGACATGAGTAATTTCTGTTCCTTTGTTCTCTCACAGAGACTTCCTTCCCCGTGGATCAGGAATCGTCACCCGGCGGCCTCTCATTCTGCAGCTCATCTTCTCAAAAACAGGTATGGTGTGGCTCCCACAGTTTCAGCAGGAAATAAAGTTGGACATGGTGCCCAGGAAGAGCTGGGGCTTAGGGTGGAATCCTGAGTTCTGGGCTGTTATTTGAGTTTGAATTCACATATCCCTCTTGTGTAGGGAAGTTGAAAAGCTGCTCAATGAATTCCCACACCCCCAGAGTCCTCAACTGACCAGGCCATCTGTTGCCATAGTTGCTTTCTAACATGTTTATGCTGAATCCTTTCAGAATCAGTAACTCTTCAGCAGGAAATGCCTCAGCACACTCCTGTGCAATAAGGACACTTTCCTATGTCGTCACAGAACCAGGCCCAAGAAAAGGAATCATTGCTGCCTGTTGTTTGAGGTGCAGGCGTACTCACATGTTGCAGTGGGCCCCAGATGTCTTCTGTGACTGGTCTTTACAGTCAAGGAAACTGAGGCTTAGCCAGTTTACCTGCCTTTCTGTGAATAATGGCAGATCTGGGATTCTCACCCAGGCATATCCAAATCCCACCTGAAACCCAGCTCTTGGCGAACCTTCTCACCTTCATCCTTTGATTCTGCTCTGCCCAGTGCGGGGTGTGTAGCTCCAGTGGGAGGTGGCAGTGGATTGCTCAGCTCTTCCTCTTTGTGAGCTGCACCCTGTGATATAGGTCACAGGTGGGCCAGTGGACTACTGCCCCTGGATTAGGCATCCAGACAGCTGTGCTAGTCCCACACAGTAGCAGAGTTGCTGGTTTTAGATGTTAGCAAGTCACTAGGAGACTTGTCCTATGTTGGGTTTCTGTTTCCCATTCAACAAATTGGGGTGTAGGGGTGAAAATCAGCATTTTTCATGTGTTCCCAGAGTATGCTTCTACTGCTACTTTGGGCTCCTGGTGGCACTGTAAAGCCTTCACTGGTGGATGGGGACTGGGAGCCAAGACTGTCCAGGTTCCCATCCTGACTCCTCCGGTGGGACTCGAGTTCAGGGCCTTGTTTCCTGTCTACACAGTGAGGATAATGCCAGGGAGATCATGGCATTCAGTACATATGCCTGGCACACACTAGGTCCTTGCTTGGTGCTGCTGCCCTGATGACTGGTTTTGTGCTTGTCACCAGCATATCTTGGGATAGCCTGAGAAAGCAGGGCAGCTTCCTGTGTTGAAAGACTACTCCTGGTCTTCATGGAAGGCTAAGGGCTGCTTCCTGTCACTTACACAGAGTCCATCACCCAACAGAGGTTTGTTGGTTACTTCTGGTGTGTCATAGCCAGTCCAGGGACTAGGGCATACAATTACCTGCCATCCTGGTGCTCCCATCAGTCCCTGGAGACAGGTGGGGGAGGTTCGGGGTAAGATCAAGAGGAAGATGCACGTGCCTGGCCCTCTCTGGGTGGGAGTATGGTAATGGTGGAGGAAGACTGCAACTCTGACTCGGAGGGCACGTCTCTGAGAAAGTGACTTTGGAGCTGAGGCTGACAGGTACTGTGTGTGTCATGAATGAGGGAGCTTTCCTTCCTAGCAGAGCATGGTGTGCATGAAGAGTCAGAGGCAGTGATAGCCTGTTGAAATCCCTTCTGAGGGGTGAGAGGAGAAAAGCACATGAAGGGCCTCATTTGAATTAGAGCACCAAGGACAGGAACACGAGCCAAGTGCCTGATGGGAGGAAGGATTTAATATATTCCCAATAGTACCATATTAGGGAGGAAGGAGCCAAGGCTTCCTGACCACTTTTGTGAAGGTACAAGGGAGGGTCACCTTCAAAGCCTGACCTGAGACCTTTCTCTTGGGGAAGGTGACCTTAGGCCATGGTGCGGACTGACCACATCCCTAAGGCTGCTGGTAGGGAAGGGACCTGGGGGTGGGGGTTGCTGAGATGGGGCCACTGGAGATAGGGTGGCAGTCATGAAGATGTGGGTATAATTGGATCCTGTTTGGCTGCAGGGATGGACGGAAGGAAAGGGAACTCTCACACGAGAGTGACCTGTCTTATCTCTCACCTTGAATACCCCCTGCCCCTTGCCTGATCATGGCATTTCTAGTCTCATTACTCCAAACAGGTGCCCATTCTGTGCAGTGCCTTGATGGTGCATTAGGGAGGCAGCCTGAGTTCTCCAACATGGTCCCCACCCCAGCACCAGCCTGGTGGGGACAGCAGGCATGGAGTCACTATGTTAAGCCTGAGGGGACCATTCAGGGTGCTGGGGGTGGGGTACCTTGGGATTTGGATCTACTTTGGGTCCAGGGGCCCAGGCAGAACATTCTAGGAGGGCAGCATGTACAAAGCTGTGAGGTGAGGGTGGGTCCAGGAGGCAGGTGGGACAGGACCAGGAAGGCACGGTGAAGGATTTAGGCAGCGTGAGCCAGAGTGGCAGCGGGATGGAAAGAGAAGGGCTCATCTCACTTGGGGAAGGACAGGAAGGGACTGCAGTGCAGCGTGGGTGGGTGAGGCGCAGGGGGCACGGAGAGGTAAAGGTAACTGCATGGCCCCAGGTAAGGGGTGATGGAGGCCTGGCCCAGGCGGTGCTTTATTGATGAAGGGCAGTCTAGAGCTGCCTCCAGGCAGGCATCAACTGGCAAAGGAGCCTGGGCTGAGGGAGGCGGGACACTAATAATAGGAGGGAGGCAGATGAGCACCTGTGGTACCCTGAGGCGGCTACACAGGACTGTGTTACTCCTAGAGATGAAAGTTCTGGAGACTGAACTCAAGAGCCAAGCTATTAACCACTTACTAGCCAGGGACTTCAGGAGGCAGTTTTCCTTTCTATATCTTGGTTTCCTCAACTATAAGTGGGGGTAACAGTGTGCCTCCATCATGTCCCTATTAGGCTGTAGCCTGCCTGTATCCTCCTGTGGGATCTAAAATGCAAGGACATGGTCCCTGAAGCTGGCTCTGGGTCCTCCTGTGTGACTCCTGAACTCCCAGGGTTTCAGTCTTCTTGTTTAGACTGGTCTCGGTGAACCATTACTTTTAACCAGGGCAGTTTAAAAATTACCTAAGACTGCAGCCAGCAGGAACTTTAGTGGCCCATGGGTGAACCTGCCTTCACTGAGACTCACCCTTGAGCCTCATAAACTCTGCATGCTGGGGACTCTTCTGTGTGGAATGTGGGTGACATGGCCTGCTGAGCCCCCCACCCCCAGCCTTGACTTTGACTTTGCTCTGTCCTCACAGAAGCCAGAGAAGAGGTGTCAGGATTTGACTCCCAGGCTTCCCATTGGCCTCAGAATAAAATCCAGCCTCCTCCTCAAGGCTTTGTGACCTTGGCCAGTTCCTGCTAGTCTTACAGCCTCTCCTGGTCCATGGCTCCTGACCCTTAGGCTCATTTGTTCCCCACCTCCAGGCCTTTGTACTCCCTGTGCTCTCTCCCTGGAATACTCCGCCTAGATCTTCCCCTCTGCTGGATGACCCTCACCCCTCTGCCATTCTGGTCACTTGCTGCCTTAGTCTCCCCCAGTGTGCATCCTGTGGCACTGTCCTGTTCTTGTGTTTGCCTTGGTTTCTCCTGCTGCAGTGGCCGTGCCCCAGGGCATTCATGCTGATGCACTTTGTGCCCTGCTCTTCTCTGGTGCCCAACACGGCCTAGGCCAGGCACCAGGCATGGGCTCAGTGTCAAAAGGTGCTGTGAAGGACACACCTTCTGTGTGTCCCTTCTCTTCCAGTGGAAAGTGGTTAAAGCCAAGCATGTTAACACCTATAGCCCCAGCTACTAGGTAGGCTGAGGCAGGAAAATCACTTGAGACCAGGAGTTTAAGACCCCCATCTTAAAAAAAAAAAAAAAAAATTCTGGGGTTATTAGCTACTCCCTGGGCCATGCACTCCCCCACTACCCCAGCCTTTTTCTTCTTTTTTTTTCCCCACATACTTATCCCCATAACACTTTTCCTGGCCATGGGGCTATGGTAAGCTTACCTGTCTATCTCTCCTTCTATCCTTCCTTCCCTTCCTCCTTTTCTTCCTTCCATAATATTGGAGATTGAAACCAGGGATGCTCTACCACTGAGCTACACCCCCAACCCTTTTTATTTTTTCTTTTGAGACAGAATCTTGCTAAGTTGCCGAGGTTAGCCTCAAACTTGAGCAATCCTTCTGCTTTGGCCTCCTGAGTTTCTGGGATTACAGGTGTGTGCCCCTGTCCCTGGGCACAGCATTCTCTTTCTGACAACTTCCATCAGTAGGGGTCAGGTTAAGGACTGGGTCCTGGCTGGGTCCTCAACAACAGACTAAGTTTGCTGGTCTCTGGGCTGCTCTGTCTCTAAGAAGAAACTAAGCCTGGAGCTACCATGGCTCAGACTGGGGGCTGGTTGGGATGCCAGCTTATGTCGTCACCTTCCCATTTGCAGTGTGTCCTCCCCTGGGAGATGTTGACCACTTACATCAGACAGAGTTTGAGGGCCACATTGGAATGGAAATGCTGTGTGCTGTACTCTGTCTTGGGTGGCTGAAGGCTCTGGAAAGTCTTGCATGAACGGATCCTGTTTGATAGTAGGGTACTCAGGGTCTCCTAAGTGTGTCTGAGCCCTGAGTCACTTATGCCCAGGCATGCCTGTAACAGTGCCAAGTCAAAGGAAAACAGATCTTGTCTTTCTGCTGTTAGGAACCAGCCTGGTGGTTTTGTTCTTTGCTGGCTTGGGAGTTGGGGAGGAGAGCAAGCTCCCCTCTCTGTGCTCACACCAGGTAACGGTCTATTGAGTTCCCCTAAGATTGACACCTAAGCTGCCAGGGGGCTTCTTGAGCGAGATTGGGATTTGATTGCATTCTCATAGCACTGGCTTTGGATTCTGTGCTGGCCTTTTGCATTGTAGGGAAACTGAGGTGCTGAATGGAGGACCAGAAACCTGGGTTGGGTGCAGCTGGGCTATGGAGCTTCATGGTGCCAAAGCACTTCCACCTCCCTCTTTTCTTCCTATTACTTCCCCAAATCCAACTGGGGTACCTGAGTCAGCCTCCCCAAACCTGATGACCCGGGCTAAATGCAGATTTCTCAGCAGAACTTTGACATTTTGTGACTTGTAGGAAATGCCACTGGGCATGTGCCCAGGTGTGTCTTTGGGGTAGGGAGGCCATCTTCTGATCATTTGTGGGTTGCTTCTAGATCCATTAAAACAGGAGGGCCCCTGTTTTAGAAATCCTTGCGGGACCTTGATCTTGAACAAAGTAGAAATCCTTGCGGGACCTTGATCTCAGTCAAACGGCTACTTCCTTGTGTCCCAGGTGGGGATGGTCTGTTTCAAACAGTGGGAACCTATTGGGGGTCACAGGGATGATATTCTCCTAGGCCAGAGCATCTAATGCTTTGTAATAAATAGATTGGTCCATGCATGTTTATTAAGCAGCTGTTACGTACCAGATGCTGGGGACAGCACTTACCCAAACCAAGCCCCTGCTCTTGAAGTTCCAACTTCTGTGGAAGCAGACGGACCTGGAAGGAGAGCAAAACCTTGCTCTAGAAAAAATTCATGACGCCGGGGGTGTGGTGCATGCCTGTAATCCAAGCAACTCGGGAGGCTGAGTCAGGAGGATCACAAGTTCAAAGCCAGCCTCAGCAACTTAGTGAGGCCCTAAGCAACTCAGTGAGACCCTGTCTCTAAATAAAATACAAAATAGGGCTGGGGGTGTGGCTCAGTGGCCAAGTGTCCCTGAGTTTGATCTCTGGTTCAAAAAAAAAATTCATGAGGGCATCTGCCAAGCCCACCGTCACCACTGTTAAGAAGCCCAGCAGTGAATGAGGATGGCTAGCTTGCTGCATTTGGCAGCCCAGTTGCTGAGCCAGGGCCTTGTTTCTTCCTTTATTCATGTTGTGTGCTGTGGCTCAGAGCACAGGAGGCAGAGGGGAGAAGACACTGCTGCCAGTGGGGTGTGTGTGTATATTGCTGTCAAAATGCCACATCATTGGCCCAGGGACCAGAGGAACTGGCTTTGTCACCTTGAAATGCTGGGACCAGGGACTGAGTGAGGAGTACAGCCCAGCAGCAGGGACTAGGTGGCTTGATCTTGGCGACAGGGACAGGCCTCTCAGTTCTTTCTGTCTACCTATCTGTCTACCTATCCATCTATCCATCCGTCCCTCTCCTATGCAGTACTCCCACCCAGGGCCTCACACATGCTAGACAAGTGCTTTACCACTGAGCTCCACCCCGGGCTCCTTTTAATTTTCATTTTCATTTTCATTTTGAGACAGGGTCTTGCTATGTTGCCCAGGCTGGTCACAACTTGCAATCCTCTTTCCTCAGCTTCCTTATAGGCATGCACCACTGCACCCATCGCCTCTGACATAGTCTTTGAGTCAGTGGGTCATTAACAAAATCATTGCCACATACAGGAAGGGGGACGTTTGTATCAGGCCCTGCAGGAGGAGATGGGATGTTGTTTGACTTGTGAGACTCACTTGCTCTTTTGATCCTTTCGTTTAGGTCAGGGAAATGCAGAGCCTGTGGCCCCCATCACTGTCCTTGCCATATTATGCCATGGGGTCCTTTGCCCCCTCAGATGCAGCAATGCTGACTGCCCCTTTTCCTATGCACATGTTGATTCCTCAAGACTTCATAGAAGCCCTGTTGTTGTGGGCTGGGGATATAGCTCAGTTGGTAGAGTGCTTGCCTCGCAAGTACAAGACCCTGGGTTCAATCCCCGGCACCGCAAAAAAAAAAAAAAAAAAAGAAGCCCTGTTGTGATGCCCATTTTACAAATAAGGAGACTGAGATGGGGCGGGCCCTCCACTGCAGACTAAGCTAATAACTTACAGTGCATACTGATCTCTGAGGTGCCACAGCTGGTGGGCCTGGCTCCATAAACAAAATGCAGATTGACTGAGCTCAGCTAGGGAAGGAAGCCATGGTGTAGGATTCAGGGAAGTCTGCCTAGAAGAAATGACAGGCAGGGAGGTCCTGGAGGAGGAGGAAGTGAGGCCAGGCCCTCCAGACACCAGCCTGGTAGGGGAGAGGACTTATGTCCTGGTCCTTAGCCTCTTGTGTTGCACATCCCTTGCACTCGTTATAGGAGAGTGGCCTCTCTTGGGGGCCAAGCCAGGACCCGGAACTGGAAGAGAACTGAGGTTCTGTGGGGGTGGGGGCTATTCCATTTTTAGTGGCTGCTACAGGAAGAGTAGCTGAGTGTTTCCTCTTGTCCCTGTGTAGGGCCAGAGTGTGACTGTCCTTGGGAACTGGGTCAGCTGATAGCCTGGGTGGGATGGGGGAAGGGATCCTGAATCCTCTAGCCGGCATCCTTATTGCACTGCTCCTGGGTGGCCTGTGCTTGTACTGGACATGGCTCTGAGCCCACTGAGGCCCACTTACCCTGCAACAGAAGCTCAGAGAAGTGAAGATCCTTCCAGTGACTTCATGCCCTCTGGCTTAAGAGTCATTAACCCACATGGCTGTCTGGGTACCAAGTCCTGTCTCCTCCACCGAGCTTTGTCCAATGTTATTTTCACCTCTTTAGGCCTTAGCTTTCCAATCTTTGAAATGGGGGTCATGGAGATACCTACCTGCTAAGGGACTCAGAAAGAGCATGGGACCACAGACAGGGCCTGGCCAAAGTAAAGGAGGGTTGAAGGTTGGCCATGGTCAGTTAGGTTATGGTGATGGAAAGGCACTCGCTTCTTTTGGCCTCCTTATACCTCTGGATAGAGATACTCCACCAGCCCAGGATTTCTGCATCTCCGGGCTCCCTCTTGGTCTTTTCTGTTGAGGCAGCTTCTTTATAGCTATGCTATTCATGCAGCCAGGTCTCCTCCTGGTGGACATCTTGGATGTTTCCAGTTTTTCACTCAGAAATGCCATGTCAGTACACATCTTTGCATCTCTGCCCTGGACTGGTTCTCCAGCCTCTTGGCCAGCTTTACTTGCTTCCCTTGTCTTTTCAGCATCACTGCAGGAGCTGTGATCTCTAAACCTTGATGGTCCCTCCTTCCCAGCATTTTACTGTGAAAATTCAAATATCTGGAAAAGTGCAGAAATTGTGCAATGAACACCTTTGTGTTCAGCATCCACATTCCACAATGAATATGTTCATTATTATTACTATTTTGTGTGGTACTGGGGATTGAGCCCAGGGGTGCTCTACCGTTGAGCCACATCCCCAGCCCTTTTATTTTTTTATTTTTATCATTTTGGCACTAGGGAGTAAACCCAAGGGCACTTTTACCACTCAGCTATAGCCTCAGTCCATTTTTATTTTTTATTTGGAGGTAGGGTCTCCCTAAGTTGCCAAGGCTAAACTTGAACTTGGTATCCTCCTGCCTCAGCCTCCCAAGTTGCTGGGATTACAGATGTATGCCATTACAACTGACTGAACACCTTTTCCATTTGCTTTGTCCCATCTCTGTGCTTTGGGACTGAATTCCCTAGTTCAGGACCCACACTGCCATGTTAATCACTTATTTGTTCCCCTTGTTCTCATTCCCAATGTGGCTTTCAGACACCCTGAGCTCCTACATCTGCTTGAGGTCCTTCCCGGAAAGCAATTCTCTTGAGTTGTTTATATCCAGGTGGGATTCCCCTTGAACATAGGGGAAGGAGGGACATCAAGATGACTTTGGCAAGGCCAGCAGGGTACTCGGTTCTCCATACCTTGGGGAAGGACAAAATATTATGGGAGCTGGGTGGCATATGCCTATTATCTCAGTGACTTGAGAGGCTGAGGCCCTGCTCCTGGGTGGCCTGTGCTTATGCTGGACATGACTCTGAGCCTACTGAGGCTCACAAGTTCAAGGCCAGCCTCATCAACTTTGCGAGGCCCTAAGCAACTTAATGAGACCCTGTCTCGAAATAAAAAATAAAATGGAGCCGGGTGCGGTGGCGCACGCCTGTAATCCAAGCGACTTGGGAGGCTGAGTCAGGAGGATCTCGAGTTCAAAGCCAGCCTCAGCAACTTAGCGAGGCCCTAAGCAACTCAGTGAGACCCTGTCTCTAAATAAAATACAAAATAGGGCTGGGGATGTGGCTCAGTGGCCGAGTGTCCCTGAGTTCAATCCCTGGTTCCAAAGAATAAATAAATAAAATAAAATAAAATAAAATGGTATGGGGATGTAGCTTAGGGGTAAAAGCACCCCGGGTTCACTCCCCTGCCCCCCAAAAAATGCTATGTGAGAATGTCTGTTACATACTGAGACTGCCAATACAGTTTGAGCATCCCTGCTTCAAAATCCAAAGCTTTTTGAGCACCAACATGACACCCCAAATGTTAAATTTTACGCCTGATTTCATGGATGGTCGCAGGCAGTACAGGGGGATACTCAAAATTATCAAGTAAAATCACCTTTAGGTTATGTGTCTAGGTTTATAAGAAACAAATGAGTTTCACATTTAAACTTGGGACCCATCCCCAAGATAGCTCACTTCGTATGCAGAAATATTCCAGATCTGTAAAATCCCCAAATCTGAAACACTGGCTCACAGGCTCTAGCCTTGGGCATTTTGGATAAGCAATACTCTGCATATCATTTCTTGTGGAATCTCCAGATCTGAAAAGGGGCTCTCTCTATAGGAGCCCCACTCAGTTCTGGTCACCAGAATGAATCTCTTGTTCCCAAAATCCTAGAGTGATAGTAACTATTTCTATTCTTGACAAAGCACTTGTTCCAGAAGTCTACCTATTGACCCTTGTCAAGACTGCTTCTCTTTCTTATATTGAGCATCTCTCTTCCCTTTTCAGAATACGCAGAGTTTTTGCACTGCAAGTCCAAAAAGTTTACAGACTTTGATGAAGTCCGGCAGGAGATCGAAGCAGAGACGGACAGGGTCACGGGAACCAACAAAGGCATCTCCCCAGTGCCCATCAACCTGCGCGTCTACTCGCCACATGGTAGGCAGCTCAGAATGGGACCCATCACAAATAGGAGGCAGAGGATTACTGGCTTTCTCTGCCAGTCATAGGTAGATCTGCCTACTCACAAAGAATATGTTTTTCTCTTCCTCTGAGAAAAGCCACATGCCAGGAAGACTACTGGGAGTAGTGGGGACTTGGGCAAATTGCAGCTCTCTATTATCAGGACATCATCTTTGCTACCTGTCCTATTCCTCTGGGGAAACCAGAAACCAAGTTTTATTTGTAAATGTCCTCATTTAAAAACTCTGAATTGAAATATCAGCCTGTAGTCATATGTTGCTGTTGCCTCAGAGACCTGGATTGTGGCTTGAGATGGCATTTGGGGATCATCTCAATATATTTTTCTTGAGATAGGTTCCTGCTGACAACTTTTACAGTATATTTATGTTTGAATCAATGGTGGCTATGTATGGCTCAGAATTTAAAAATTACCTGAGAGACTGGGAATATTGCTCAGCAGTAGAGCACTTTCTTAGCGTGCACAAGGCCCTGGGTTCCATCCCCAGTACCAAAAAAAAAAAAATTTATCCAACAGTATGTGTCAAAAGCCTACCTTGCTTTTCTACCAATGTTACAAATATATTTCATATTTGTCAAATGACAGTGCACATGCAGTTATGAATATGTACATGTATATATCGTGTATGTGCATATCACCAATTTTCCTGAAATTTGAGCATACCATAGAAATCATTTGTGCTTCTTTTTGGTGTGAATCCATCCCAGAGTATGATTCTTATCAGAGTATTGTCTTTATTTCTTATGGTTCCTTGGTATTGGCTAAAATGGGTGGACAGATGGGCTATTTATGAATTCCAGTCTGTAGCTGCAAACATCCTGTTTTAAACATCGATATCACCGGAATGGAGTAGGTAGAGGGTAGAGGGTGTCTGTTGAGTGGGATTCTAGGAAGGTTACTGGATCAAAGCTATAATTAGGGTTGGGGGTGTGGCTCAGTGGTAGAGCTTGACTAGGATGCATGAAGTCCTGGGTTCCATCCCTAGCACCACATTTAAAAAAGAGGGTGTGTTCCAATTGGAGTACTAGGAGTCATCCTGAAATCAGACCCCCTCCAGGAAATTGTGGATGTCAGTTGGATCTGTAGGGCTGTGTATTCTTTGCCTTTTGCAGGTTCTGACCACTTTTACCTCTGATTTCCTTTTCAGTGTTGAACTTGACCCTCATTGACCTTCCAGGCATCACCAAGGTGCCTGTGGGGGACCAGCCCCCAGACATTGAATACCAGATCAAAGACATGATCCTGCAGTTCATCAGTCGGGAGAGCAGCCTGATCCTTGCTGTCACACCTGCCAACATGGACTTGGCCAATTCAGATGCTCTTAAGCTGGCCAAGGAGGTTGATCCTCAAGGTAACCAGGCAGCAGCTCCCTCATCCAGTCCCAGTATTAGGACTTACCCAGAACTCTTGATTCTAAGTCATTGCATTCTCTTTGACACATGGCCCTTTAGGAAAAGGCCTCCTGTGACCAACATTCCCTGAGAGGTCTTGGGAAGTTGATGGATATCCCCTGAGAGCCCACTGTGTGGCAGTTGTGTATCCCTCCTTGGATGTGATGCTGCCTGATTTGCCAGTGCAGGAGGGTTGCCTAGGGAAGTAGAAATAGTACAACTGTGTTAGTCATCTTTCTGTCACTTTAACAAATACTGGAGACAATCAGCTTATAAGGAGAAAAGGTTTATTTTGGCTCACAGTCTGATCGGTTGACCCCATTACTTTGGGGCCTGCAGTAAGGCAGCACATGACAGCATATTCATGGAGCAAAACCACTTACCTCACAGTCAGCGGAAAAGAAAGAGACCAGGATCCTATAATTTCCTTCAAGGGCATACCCCACAAAACCTAAAGACCTCCCTAAGGTCTCACCCCTTTCAGATTCCACCACCTCCCATTGTTGCCACTCTGGGGAACAATCCTTTCACACATTGTCCTTTCGGGGGCCTTTAAAATTCAAACTATAGCACCAGCCCTCACAGGGCACAGATGCAATTCCAAATCCCACCTTTAGAAGTTACTTATCCTCCCAAGGTTTGGTTCCACTCTGTCAAAACTGGAACATCAATCCGAACCCGTAGAGTGGCTTTAAGGACTGTAGATGATCTCCAGAAACTGCTTCAGAGCCAGGCAGGTAAAGGAAAAGAGTAACAAGTTACTAAAGGAAGTTGGGGTAATAGGAAGCAGTGGAGACTCTGGTATTCCTGGCCAGAGGCATGCAAAACCAAACTTTTCAAATGGCCATATATTCACTGAGTGTTAGATAAGCACCTGATACATGCCAGGCTCAGAAATGCAGGCTTGGGAATGGAGCAGGGAACAGAATCAACATTCTCCTGAGATGCTGACATTCCATTGAGAGTACAGAACAATAACCAGGGAACAGGCAAGTGAGGTCCTTGCAGGTAATGGCAAGTGTTGGGGAGAACATAGCTTGGAGAGTGGTCAGGGACCTCTCTGTAGGTGAGGTTTGAGCAAGACCAGAATGATAAAAAGATGAAAAGAAAAAAAAAATCTGGAAAATGGGACATTGTGTACTAATAGCCAGGGTGGGGAAGCGGGTAATTTGAGGCTGGGGTGTTCGAGATGTAGTGAGGAGACCTTGTGTGGCTCAGGCAGAGTGAACTAAAAGGGTGAAGGGGTTGGAGGGGACATACTATTGCACAGGGTCTCGTGAGCTGCTGCAGTGGCTGTGGTTTATTCTGAGAGTGTTGGGGATTTTAGCCACGTACAACACAAATGGACGTGGATTTTGTGTGATACCCTCTGCCTTCCAGGGTTCTGAGTGGTTTGGAGAAAGTTGGGTACTAGTGAGGAGCTGGGGGGAATTGTTGAGGCCAGGCAGGCTTGTAGCCCGTGCTCCCAAGTCAAGGGTCAGGCCCAGGGGTTAGTCAGTCTTGTGTATGACTGAAAGCTCCTCAAAGCTGGGGGTGTGTCTTGGTGGGAGAACACTTGCCTATAATGCTTGAGGCCCTGGGTTCCACCCCAGCACTGCAAAATAAAGGGAAAAAAAGCCCAGGGCTATTCTCTGAGCACTCTGTGCTGCTGATGAAGAGGCTGTGCCTGCTCTTCCCCTGAGTCTTCCAGGGCTCAGGTGCACACTTTCTTGGGAGAGGCTGCCCCTGCCTCCCTGTCAACGCCAGTCTTATCCTCTGCTGACTTCACCTGAAATGGGGTATGGCTATGACAAAGGTTGAATCAGGTGGTGCAAAAATGGGCATCAGTACAGTTAAGTGCCATTTGTGAACCCGATGCTGGCCTTAACATTTTTTTCTGTCTTCGAAAGCATTCGTGATTATTACCCAAAAATAAAAGTCACCATGGAAAAATAGAGAACTCAGAAAGTGACAGCTCCCCTCCCCCTGCAGAGATACGGCTGGCTACATTTGGTAAATATCTTTCCAGAGTCATTTTTACCCATAAATTTGCGTTTTTAAAAGTGGGACTATTGGCCAGGTGCAGTGGTATGCGCCTGCAATCCCAGCCACTTGGGAGGCAGAGGCAGGAGGCTTGTGAGTTTGAGGCCAGCCTGGGCAACAGTGAGAACCTGTTTTGAAAGGAAGGAAGGAAGAAGGGGAAGAGGGAGGGAAGGAAGCATGGCTTTCACCCCCTCAATGCTTAAGTTACACCAGTGATTACCCTGGGCTTCTATCTGTCCCCTGTATGTCTTGCACATGTGACATACATTAGCATGCACACACAGCTAGCACAGGGCCCTGAACTCAGGCCCTGCAGGGACATTTGATGTGCAAGTTTGAAGCTATGCTATGAGGATGTCCTTGATTTTGGCTGACTAGGGGAGAGGAGGAGTTCAATGGGGTGGGCCCCAGAGTGGCACTTTGCCATTCAGGTGAGAGAAAACCCTGGAAACAGTTGCTTCAGGTACAAGTGTGATGTTGGGACTTGTATATATACAACTCAGAGCACAGCATTGAAGCTGCATAGAAACTGACTGGGGATAACTCGAGTTTCCATGAGGTTCCACTAGGCCCTGAAGTAGCAGGTGCTGTTGCTACGTGATGATAATGATGGTGGCCACCGTTTATTTATTGAGCATTTGAATGTGCCAGGTTTATCCTGTGGATTACCCTGTGAGATCCGAGCTTGTAACTGTCTTCATTTGATACTTGAGATACGGGGGTCCAGATAGTTAACATGGTTTGTCACCACATGACCTGACAGTGGCAGGGCGAATTGGACCTCAGGTGGCCCGGGGCCACCTGCCTGTGTTTCTTCCTTATGGTGCCTTCTGACATCTGGGCTTTTTCAGGCCTGCGGACCATTGGTGTCATCACTAAACTCGACCTGATGGATGAAGGCACAGATGCCAGGGATGTCCTGGAGAACAAGCTGCTGCCCCTGAGAAGAGGTGGGGCTGGGGATAGGGGCTGGGGTCCTCAGGTTGGGGAGTGTGGACTTGGGAAGTCACTGGGTGCTGGTGGAGCAGGGAGAATGGGCTGGGTTGTGCTTGTGTCTTTTTCTTCTGATTTTTACACTTTAATTTTTTCAGTTACACAGTGGACACCTGCTCCTTTTTGGAACATTAGTAAACAAGTATACCGAAAGAGGAAACCAAACTCACCCACAGCCCTGCTTCCCCCAGAGAGCCAGTAGTTAATACTTTGTGGCTAACCTTCCAAACAGTTCTCCAAAGTGTGAAACTTTTTTTTGGTGCTGGGAGGCCAGGGCCTTGTGTATACTAAGACCAAATTCTGCTAGTGAGCTAAACCCCCAGCTCTTTGAACTGTTACCAATTTATTTTACTTTTATTTGTTTGTTTGTTTTGGCCTTGCTGGGGATAGAAGCAGGGCCTGGCATAAGCTAGACAAGTATTCTACCACTAAGCTACATCCCCCCTTTTTATTAATTTTAAAAATTACTTTCTAATATGAACATTTCCAAATACCAAAAAGTAGGAAACCTTGAGCAGCCTCTATGAACCTGTTGCCCAGCTTCAGTGGGTGTCACACACAGCTAAGTTTGAATCCCCGAACGTCCTTGTCAACTATTGTTATTTTCTTCTTGGGGGATTTTTCAAGCAAAATCCTAGGCATTGTATCATTTTATACATAAATTCTTTTCAAATACTACTTCTTCTTATCCCTTTGCTTTTTCTATACCATTTATTTGTAGAAGAAACTAGATCATATCCCACATTTGGAATTTGGTAATTGATCATTCCTTGTCAACTGGTAATTAGATGCAGATGGAATCCTGATTATCTTCAGGCTTCAAGTTCAGGGTCGGGTGTTCTCATAGGATTAGCCTCTCAGCATTTTAATATATTTTGTTTTTCAATTTTTTTAAGATTTAAAATTTTTTTTGGTTGTAGATGGACGCAATACCTTTATTTTGTTTGTTTATTTATTTATTTTTATGTGGTGCTGAGGATCAAACCCAGTGCCTCACATGTGCTAGAAGAGCTCTACCACTGAGCTACAGCCCCAGCCCCAAGATTTTTTTTTTCTTGTGAGGTGGGAATTTCCTATGTGCCAGCCTTGAATTTCTGGAGTCAGGGAATCCTCCTGCCTCAGCCTCCTGAGGAGCTGAATTAGGTGTGTACCACACCTGGTTAAGACTTTTTTTAAAGCAGTAGTGTTAGGGCTGGGGATATAGTTCAGTGGGTAGAGTGCCTGCCTCACAAGCACAAAGCCCTGGGTTCAATCCCCAGCACCACAAAAAAAAAAAAAGCAACAGTGTTAGTTCACAGCCAAACTGAAAGTACAGAGATTTTCCCATAGTTTCCATGTGCCCCCACTATCAAAATCCTGCCCCAGAGAGAGGTACATTCAGAATAACTCATGAACTTCCATTGACACATCATCATCACCTCAAATCCATAGTTTGCAATAAGGTTCACTCTTGGTATTATAAGTATTTTTGTTTTCAAAACATGAGAATAGCAAACATTTATTGAGTGTCTGTATGTACCAGAAACTATCCTAAGCTCATTGTGTAAGAACTCATTTATTCCTGATAGCACTTCAACCAGGTGGTTCATTCTGTTCTCATCCCCATCTTATAGAAGAAAAACTGAGAGACTAAATCCCTTTTCCCAGCTCCTAGAATTAGAGAGTAGCGAAACTAGTTTTTTGAGCCCTAACCCTTCAGCATCATGCCACTTGTGACCCTCTTTCACATTTCATGACAGGTAAATAGTCTTCAATGGGACTTCAGGATGTCTCCAGGAATTCCTTACATGGGGCCTGGAGGCTGTCACGTCATCCCCGTTTGTTGGACACTGTGGCTGCTTCCTGATTATCACCGTGGCACAATGTTGGATAGCCACCTGGCTGTTTGATTTTTAAGACCATCCTTCTCTCTAGGATCTGCTCTCAGCTGTGGGCCTTCTTTTCATCTGTGCTGGCATGACTTAGACTTTTTCTTTTGCTCCTGGAAGTTCTTGCCTGATGACTAGGATGGACCTGGGAAAAACACTCAGACTTCAGTTGTCACTTCAGTTGTCCCCCAGCACTTCTGAAACACTGAGTAATGAGGTGACCCCAAATCAGAAGGGTGCATGGTCAGAGGCCAAATCTAAAAACGCACTTGGCTGTGAGAATCAGGGTCTGAGAAGGGAATCAGCTGCCAACCTTCATTGAGGGAGGAAGTGCTGAGGCTGAACAGGAAGCCGTCCTCACGCCCTTCACCAGCCACTCGGCTCTGAGCCCCCTTGAATCCTCTTGAGCCTCCGACTTAGGCTCCGGGGTGGGAGGGTTCAGCATCAATGGGCACTAGCTGAGCAGAGTCCGATGACATGGACCTCATCTACCTCCTTCCTCACTGATGCCCACATCACCCCTTCCTCTGTTGGCTGTCAAGTAGGACAGCTGTTGTGGGCCTGCTCCCATATTGTCTCTTGACCTCAGGCTCTCTCTTTCTCAGTGTTCTTCTCTTTCCATGTGGCTTCAGAACTCCTCCCACTGGGATCTGAGGGTGTTGCTCAGTGGTGTGCTTAGCAGGCAGGAGGCCCTGGATTCCATCCCTAGCACCACAAAATAAACAAAAGGATCCTTCCCACTGGATCCTTAGTCCTGGCTTACAAGACATTTGGAACTCTAGCACCTTTAAAGGAACCCAAATCCAAGCCAGATGGCCTCTGTCTGCCCCTCACTGTCTCCCTCTACACCTTGTTACATGTGCATTCGTGAGTATAGCTTAACACAGTTCTAGGTTCAGAGTTTGGTTCACCTACTGTGACCTCATGCCATGCCTTGGTTTCCCCATCTATAAAATGGACATAATGACAGCTTACAAAGGTGCCATCCTGTCTGCACAAGTCTTGGCAGTGTAAATGGCAGGCACCACTCTCTCCCCAAGAGAGACACGTACAACCCCCACCACTGGTGTTCTTGTACACCACATGGAATACAAATACATGCGTTTGTCACTTTAGACCTTTTGCCACTACCTTCCCAGTTTAGTTAGGTTGATAACAGTGAATAGCAACTACCATATCTGTTTATTAAGCACCTACCCTGTGTCTGCTACTAGGTGATGTTCTTTTTGTTTTTGTTTTGATGGTACTGAGAATTGAGCCCAGGGGTGCTCACTTCCACTAAACTATATCCCCAGCCCCCTTTTTTTAAAAATTTTATTTTTGAGACAGGTCTTGCTAAGATGCTGAGGCTGGCCTCAAACTTGTGATCTTCCTGCCTCAGCCTCCCAAGTAGCTAGGTAAAGTTCTTTATCTCCCATGATTCTCATCTGTCTTCTTTTGTTGGGGGTGGAGGGTTATGCTGGGAGTTGAACCCAGGGCCTTGTTCATGCCAGGCAAATACTCTACCACTGAACTTTTTCCCCACTCATTTTTTCATTTTTATAAATTACTTTATTTTTTATTGGTTTGTTCAGTCTTTCATTTAAGAAGACAGGGTTCCCACACTGGACCCAATGTCCTGGGCTCAATCCATCCTCCCATGTTCTAACTTTTTGTTTATGTGTTTGTAGTACTAGGGATTGAACCTAGGGCACTTTACCACTGAGCTACATCTCCAGCCCTTTTTATTTTTTATTTTGAGACAGGGTCTGGCTAAGTTGCCCAGGCTGGCCTTGAACTGCCATCCTGCCTCAGACTCCTGAGTCACTGGGATTACAGGTGTGTGCCCCTGCACCAGCCCATGTTCTTCCTTTTTGAATGCCATCTCTTACCCTTCTTTCCAGTTTCTTTATTTTCAAATACTGTACATCTTTTCTCCAAACTAGCATTTTTATTCTAAGTGTTTTTTAGAATTAGAAAAGTTAAAAATGATACTAAAAGTAACAAATCGGGGAGGTTATCTCCTGATTCCCCTAAATTCCACTGAGCCACACCTCCAGCCCTCTCTTTTGATTACTTTTAAGTATTTCTTGGGTTCCATTCCAGAAAACTTTACCACAAATTCATTAATTTGGTGGTAATTTGTGGTAAAAAAATCACTCATGTTTTTTTCAAATTCTTTTCTATTTTTATTTATGTGTGGATCTGTGATCCCCTGAGAGTTCATTTTGGTAGGTACCCAATGTTGATTCTTTACCAGCAGAACCCAGATTTTTTTTCTTTGACAAATAACCCAACTTTTATGCCACCAATTTTGAAATCTTTAGTTCCTACTTCTAGTGATGTTTTTAATTTGGTGCCATTCATCTCTCTGTGCATAAGGTCCCCAGTATGCCAACTATTGAAAATATAGTAGCTTTGTAGTGTTGTTATTGTTGTGTGTTTGTTTTGTCTTTGTTTTTCTTTCCTTTGTTTTTTGGGGGGCTGGGGATGGAACCCAGGGCTTTTTGCATGAAGTAAGTGATCTACCCCTGTGCCATATTATCCCACCCTGTAGTGGCTTTTCGTGTCTGGCAAGATTTAGCTGCCTTCTGATTCCCTTCTTTTGGATATGTATTTTTTTAACCTGTCTTCAAACTTTTTTTTCTGACATGTACCACGCAGACTGGATATGAGCTGACTTTCCTCCAAACTTTTATGTTGCTTTTCTGAACTGCTTTCTGCTGTGTTTGTACCCTCCGTTATTTCTGAGTATTGTGTGTTGACCCTTATGTGCAAATATCTGCAGGTCCATCTCTACATCTAAACCTGGCCCTGCCCATTCCATGTCCATAGTAGATACCCAGGCACCTTAGTTCTCCTGACCAAGGCCTTATCTTTACTCTGTCTTCCCACAGGCTACATTGGTGTGGTGAACCGCAGCCAAAAGGACATCGAGGGCAAAAAGGACATCCGTGCAGCACTAGCAGCAGAGAGGAAGTTCTTCCTCTCCCACCCAGCCTACCGGCACATGGCTGATCGCATGGGTACACCACACCTGCAGAAGACCCTGAATCAGGTACAGTGAGTATTTGAGGCCTCTGTGTGTGGTAGGACAGTCTGTACACTGCACAACAGCTACTGTCCACACTTGTACCATCTTCAGTCTAAACCAGCAATTATTTTTGTAAAATGGGTTCAACTCACATTTATTACTCCATAATAAGTGCTTTTAATATGGAACCTGATAAAGATTGAGTTGATTCAATCAGTTGGTAATTTGACTTTTTAATATTGGTGTTATTTTTGTTCTTTTAATTACCATTGTGATTTAGTCAAATGCTCAGAAATTTGCGTACAGTTTTGGAGTTGGTGACCTGGATTAAGGTTGCCTGGACTAAAGCAAGGCCAGGTGGCCTTAGGCACCTGATTGCAGCTAAGTAGGACGACTCTGCAGTCTGAGCCTCAGCAGTCCCAAACCCGGCCCAACCTCAGAGTGGGTGGTCCTGGCCCACCTTTTCCAAGGTTCCTTCCTCTTGGGTCCACCAATACAGAAAGATCACTGTCCCTGCTTCCTAGAGCTGGTGTCTGGAATCAGCAAGGTCATTTGTGTTCAGTGTACAGCACAGATGCTGCGTGGAACCTGGCAGCAGCCAGGTAATGATACCTGGCAGCAGCCACACTGGTGCTTGATTGTTTTCCTGTCCCACTTTTTTAGGTAGTATATCCTAGGGTTCGTAAACAAAAATAGTATTAAAAGACATACAACAAAGCCCTTCCTTCCATGGGCTCCACCATCATTACTCTGTCTGAATTTCTTCGTCCACGAAAACAGAAAGAGCTTTGAGAAGTCCCCTTTCTCCCATCCTTTCCAAGAACAACAGGTGTGTCAGGGATCCCTGCTGTGCTTGCTTCTTTCTGCTCCACACTTCAGTTACCTTGGGGAGCTCCATCCCTGTATTAGGCCCTTCCTCTTTTTTTTTTTTTTTTTTTTTTTTTTGTCAAGCCCTTGGGATGGTTT